>JAYESA010000008.1:204191388-204581388 GCA_036927795.1 Iris macrosiphon
ATTTCTTTGATTGATTGAACAACAATAACAATAATCTTTCATACTAAACCTTTGGGATTGGGCATCAAATATATCCTTGTCTTACATTCAGTTCTTTTAAGAGTCATCTCCTCTCTAACATTACCAAACTTCATTTCTTTCACTGAACCAAGAATAACTCACAAAAGGTAAAAATATCAAAGATTCATCAACCTCGTGCCTTCTTTACAAGATGGTTTTGTAGATTTAGAAGCAATGTTGTGTTCAAGGATTTCACAGCATTAAATATTAAATAATCCTCTCTTACGTGATATTTAACTTGGTTCATCAAATATATCGTTGTCTTCCATTCAGTACTTTTAAGGGTCATCTCCTCTCTAACATTACCAAACTTAATTTCTTTCATTGAACCAAGAATAACGCACAAAAGATAAAAATATCGAAGATTCATCAACCTCGTGCCCTCTACACAAGTTGGTTTTGTAGATTTAGAAGCAATGTTGTGTTCAAGGATTTCACAGCATTAAATAATCCCCTGCTACGTGATATTTAACTTGGTTCTAATGCCTCAAGGTTGAGTCACTGAGGCTAAAAAAACAAAACCTAAAGACTTCATACAAACCTGAACCAATCACACCATGAGCTTGGGCCTCATAATACCTATTGGAGAAAGAGGACCCTTTTAATTTAAGACCTAATGCATATAGCTCCTTCATCTGGAGCCTTGGGCTCACCACATGAGGACTCAAAATCTACTTATATGAGCCTCACACAATCACCAAGGGGAGTTCAGCTAGAACTGTTGGAACAAAGAGATCAAATGAAACAAAAATGGATCAGCCATAGGACGAGATGTGCACTTCCGGGGCTCAAGAAATGAAAATAGGCCCATAGGCATAAACCCAAGAAATGTATTGCCATAACCGTTACAACTTCTGAAAGACGGGGATAAGTGAAAAGATGTCCCTTTTCCTTAATAAACCCAACAAATGGCCAGTTGAAAGGACAATCCCCCGTCCCTTCCCAAAGTGACAAATCAGCACTGTATGCAGAAACAACTCACGATGTCCAAAACATCTAGAAGTTGGCTAAGGTCTGATAAAATCTTTCCTAATCAAATACCAAGCTGACGTTGGCTTGGGGTACAGTCAGTTCACCGGGAGGATCGCCCTGCCAATTCGACGTTTTTTTTCCTGAAGTTTCAACCATCGTTGACCATGACAACAGTTGTGACCGACTATAAAGATCCTCGCGACTATGGCAGGGCGGTACGCTCTGCTCTCTCGCGTCTAATAAAATCTTTTCTAATCAAATACCAAAGTGACGTGGCTCAAGGTTATTCTTTGCTTAATCTTCGTTTCTCGCCAACCAAAAAGAAGAATATATGGCCTAATATTTAGTATAACAAATTTACAACAATGATGCCCTCAGCTCTTGGTGCTGCCTTGGGTTAGTTGCAAGTAAATCTCAACTGCATTTTTACTTGCAGAGTGTCTAGTTTTCCAAATATATAGGTAGATGCATGCAACGGTATCTTTAATTGCAAGTGAATCCATTACTTTTGCAGGATATCCTTCAAGTAAAGCTGCAGCAAAATCAACAGCAACTTTACTAGCCGGTTGTTAGTAGTATACTAATGTTTAGTGCCAATTGAACCCTAATTTGCTCAATCCTCTAATTCACATATTGTCACAAAGATTAAGGCACCAATTAATCTGTTTCTCACCAGTTAAACTCTTTGCCATCACTTAGTTGTTCGTAGTTGCAGCTGTTGCTACTACAGGCAGCCAAATGAAGCAACACATATTGTAAGTGTAATTGCTGCAGTACACCAGTCAACCAAATAGTGAAATAATATTGTAGCACAACTATTGTTACCCAGCAGCAACAGCTACAAGCAACAAAAGAATAACCAAAAATGCTAGTAAAATCAGTCCACTAAAATCCTTACATGAATCGCAGTTATATCAGGTACTAATACTACTAAAAATCTATCAAATATTAAAGTATCAGACTATTAGGGGGAATATATGAAAGTTTGTGATACACGAATACTTTTAACACATTTATTTTTTTCTTGTCTTCTACATGAAATACAGGCTTATATATCTTGATTTTTCTTTCCTGAGACCTAGGTGATAGTTAATTTGCAATCAAATTAATTTGTAGAATGCAGATATTGCTCTACTTTCCTAATCCTTGTATTTTAAATACATACTATGAGCAAATTCAGCCCCTCCAAAATTTTCTAGTCGTTTGAAATTGTACACAAGATACAAACATTATTATTACCATGTTGCCATAAAAATATATTCCTACTTTTTCAAGGATTGTCACAGGAGATGAACATTTGTTATTGCATTTAATTGCCTTTTATCCAAAGTTCACACTATCGGCCGTATCGTATCATTTTGGCCCTTTCTTATATGATATTGCCCTTTACCGATATTGGCCAATAGTGACGTTGGGACTCCCTTTCCCAATCAACTTTATAATGATCTTCACTTGGATGCTTAATGATACTCTTCATTGTTGCTTAATGTGTTCGACTTATCCTAATATGTTAGTTATATTAAATTTTCAATGTATTTGTAAATGGGATTATGTATCTTACCTTAATCAAACAAACTAATACACGATAGGTATCACAGTATGACAATATAGCTTTCACCCATCTTAAAATTATTCCACTAACAAGATAAAACAAATAATACATATAATTTGCTTGAATATATCAAATATTTTATATTTGTCAATATTAATATATATTTGACTCAGAAATGAATAACTTCGAAACTCCAATCTAGAATGCTCGAAACTGCAGAAACCGCGAAGCAGATCTATTTTGACACCACGAACCTAGCTTCCAGCAGGTACAGCATTACCATAAATTATTCTACCCTGGCAATGTGTTCCATGAATTCCGTTCCAACATGGAGCATTTCGGATCCAAGACTCCAAATGTAGCGTTACAAAACTCCAAATGTAATCTTACAATGTCTTACATTATTTATAGGTAGGAACCCTAAATAAATAAGGAAATATCATAACTGGAAAATCCTAAATTAAAGCATTTTAAATATAATAATTTCTAAATTAAAGCATACCAAATAAAAGGAATATTAAATTAAAGGGAACAAATAAACCAAGCAAATAAATAATGAAATTAGGAGATACAATAGAAATTCTAAATTAAGAAATCGCCCGACTACTGCAGTAGCTATTAGCAGGGAGCTAAACTGGTTGAAGGAAATATTGATGAATGGACTAATCTACGTGGAATTATATGGTTCGATGGTAGGAGGGATTAATTGCACACTAAAGAAGGTAGCAGGCTTGTAACAATATGCAAGTTGCTGTAAACTTTCTCACAACTTTAGCAGTAGGATATATACAAGAACAATGGACCATTCTTCAATTAAAGGTTCAATTGCATCAAAAGCTAAGGTATTTACTGTTTCTAAATTGGTCAATATTTATATGGCCTTGGATATTAAAAAAATTCTCACCAATGTTCTAGTAAGATATCATGCTGGATGCTTCTTGTTGCTAACTTTCCTAACATCCTTCACAAATTATAGCACTCTTCTCAACGTATACATCCAACCAAGTCTTATAAAAATAAGTTCTCACTACTCTCTAACCTAAAAAGCCTATGAACAATATGTCAAGCTAACAAATCATGAATAGGCTCCCTATGAAATCCGCCTTCATATATACATACACAGATCATCATTAGATACAACTTTGTAACAAGGTAAAATAAAGTGCACTATGATACTTTTAACCTTTCTTTAAAGTTAAGGTATCCTTACCATTATCTTAAGCCTGGTAACAGAAAATAAGAGTGACAAAGAGACGCATATTCACAGGCAATCAATAAAGTAGAAATCCACTGCAAGGTGTAGATAACCAACTGAAGCAGATTCTAAATTAGAAGATCACAAGGAATTTCTTATAATTTGAACAAAGAAAGCTTAATGTCTGACGACATTACAAGTGCAAAACAAAAAGGGATTATCATCAACTAGGTTAGACTCGAGGTATATTAAAACTAAAATGACAGCAATAATCGATTTTTTCATAAAGAAACTATTATGTTTACCACAGGTTGTATAATGTATAGTGATGAAAAGAACAGAGAAAAATCAATCACCAACCTCATCAGTAGTAAACTGTAAGAAATTAACTAAATCATTAAGGGTATAATTTCCTGCCACGAGGCTCTTGCAAATGCAAATATGCAAATTGTGGAGAGGGCAAAGATATACAGGCTCTTACCCCCATTTTATTTCCCAGAGAAATAATGTTTATGTCTATATGGAAAGTTAATAGTACACAAATGACTCATGTCCATCAATCGAGTCCGTAGTATATAATGTTGACCATACAATTAATGCAAAAGGGGGAATCCTGACTTAGTAGTGAATTCGTGAGACAATCTTGTGCGCAAGAATGTATCCTTAAACCTAGCAAGTTTAAGAGTTCACTAATGAATAGAACATAATGGGGATGAAAAAAGTATATAGTTTGATTTGATCTGTTTGATTAAGTGGTGTGCGCCTCTTCAATGGAATCATTGGCATCTGTATTATACAAATAAGGTACGGCAGTACGACTTGGTAAAGTAGTACTTGAATTAGTAAATAGGGCAATTAACTATCATACCCTCAAATCTGTTATGAATAATTCCATGAAATCCTCTTCTTCATAATTTAAGAGCACCAAAAATACAGCAGCCACTATTGGTAAAACAAGTCTACTTAAATAGAACATATCAAACATACAACACACATCGCAAGGTACTATATTGAATCTCTCAAATAACCATTCCTACCAAGAATCATGTCATAAACAGCCATCCCGGTTCCAAAATTCATTCATCGTGTAAAAAAACACTTCTTCTCCCCAATTCAATTTCAAATGCATTAGACCTTATATAGTAGACCATACCAGCAAGAGACTAATCCTTAAAAGAATATTTAAAATGTATTTATGACAACTAAAATGTAATATTGTAATAAAAAGATAAAGGTTCTTCCAATATTTTAAAGACAAATATTATAGAAAATGGGACTATAAGGAGCACATTGTATAGTCTTGCAAGCTTTAAAGAAAGCTAGGGTTAAGAAAGACTCCAATAAGAAGTACTGTGACCGTGTGATATCGTGCGGTCACGTATTGACTACGACACACACACTCCAAGATATACTAGGACATGCCAGATACGTGCCATGTCCTTATTATAGTGCCTGTATTGTGTTGTCTCTGTGGACCACAGAAGAATATAAAACTTAATTTTCCAAGCTTATACAAATAACCAAAAAAAAAAAAACATCTAGGAAGCACAAACAATCCAAAAAACAGTGCTGCGTCCTTGTTCGTGTAAGATTGTGTAGGACCCGTACATGACGTGCAACAGAAACACTCCAAAATACTAGGATATGCCAAAATCAATGTCTTGCCCGTATGAATCATATCATACCTGTGTCCACACATTGACAAACCTACGCATTGACAAACCACACAAAAAAATAACAAAGAAACAACTGAACATTTAATGTTTGAGGAATATAATCCCAAAGCAAATCAAACAACTACTGGGAGCTCATATTGATACCTCAATCCGCCATGTATTCAATTTCTAGATCGAGCACAAAATCAAGAACTTGCGTATCAACACTAAAACACATGGATCATATAGACTCAACTACCCCTAACATGGCGATACGATTCGGACACGGCAGCGATACTGGTGTTTCCTGTCAACAATCAAGAAGTGGAATAGTAACCCTAACAAACAACTTGAACAAGTATCGTATCGATCAAACTATCCCTATCGCAGCAAATTAGATCAACATCAACCACAAGTAAAACAATCAACTCCGAAAATAGAAAATTATAGCAATAATTTAAGAGAAATCTATTCGAATCGGATCAATAAAGTGATGGACAAATGAGATCTGGGGGTTACCACTCCGGAAGCGCTGTAGGTGGAGATGGAGAGCTTCTGATCGTAAGTATAGTCCCTGGTGAGTAGATCTGAGAATTTGATCGAAATATCATAAAATAATCACACAAAATCGAAGTAAAAAAAAAAGCGAGTAGAAATTGGAAACGGAACCTTTGGCTTTCTTTCCAATGTCGGAGTATAGACCAGGACCCTTCATGGCTGCTCTTCTAGAGAGAGAAAGAGAGAGAGAGGCTTGGAAGAAGAAGAAAAACAATTATTTTTTGGGTTTTATTATAACGTTTCTTTCGGGCTTTAAATGAAGGAACGGCTCTGATTGATGGTGACATTGATCGAACGGTCATTAGGCAAGGAGGGGATGATACAGAGAATAGTGCACGGGATTTCTTGTGCTGGTAAGACAGGAGGAGTTCTATGCGGGTGGCGTGGGGTGGCATGGGCACATGGAGCGTCGTTTTTATTTTGGAAGTAGCATCCTAAGCTACGTGTCATGACGTGTTTATTGGCATGGGCATACGGAGCCTCGTTTTTTTTTTCTAAGTAGCATCCTGTATTTCGAAGTAGCATCTTGTATTTGTTTAAAGACTAAATTATAACTTACTCTCGAGTTTTTTATTTTGATAAATTGACATCAACTTAATACTTTTTTTTTATTGTTGTCCTAACGATATTAACTGGAAAAAAAATAACAAAAATACTTTACCCTCTCTCTCCGTCCCCTCCCTCCCTTCCCCTCTCTCTCCGGCAATCCCTCCCTGTCAACAGCCTGAGGGGAGGCGCACAACAACAGCATCAACGAGCTGTTAGAACTATTGTATATTTTTCTTTGTAAAATTGCAGAATAAAAAATAAAATTTAAACAGATGTTACCGGCCTCTGGGGAAGTCGTGCACGAAGCACTGCCCCAAGAGTTTATTCGGGATCTGTGTGCAGACGTTCCCGAAGCTCCTAGTGGTAAAACCCCCGCACTACCGGTATCTCGTTGCCGCACACGACTTGGAGAGAACGACCAGAACTTAGCTCTGCCCAGAGCTCGGAGACAATGGAAATTGAATAGAATATTGACAGAGGTTTGGAGTACGAAATTGTTCCAATTGATTCTCAAAGAAATCAGCACAAATATATAATACAAAATTGTAACGGTCTGAATTAATTCTCATATTAATTCAGACGTTACACAATATTAAAATAGTGAATCTGGACACAAAACCGGTTCAGAATCATTTTGTAACGTTCAGAAATTAATTTTCTAACGTTAC
This sequence comes from Iris macrosiphon, assembly GCA_036927795.1. Classification (NCBI taxonomy): domain Eukaryota; kingdom Viridiplantae; phylum Streptophyta; class Magnoliopsida; order Asparagales; family Iridaceae; genus Iris; species Iris macrosiphon. The sequence goes on from JAYESA010000008.1 coordinate 204,198,598, forward strand.
AGAAAAAATAAATGACTGAATAAAGAGGAGCAAAAAGAATTTTAGGGTCCCAGCCCGAACCCGAAGAGGAAATCGGATCGGCATTCGGCGCCCGCAGATGTGGGCGCGTACCCGCACCCGTTACGCGCGCCGAACCGAGCCGAGCCGGGCCGGGCGGCGGCGGCGCGCGCGTGTGGCCCAAGGGGTTCCCCACACAACAACTTAATAGAGCAAAGGAGAGAAAGTAATATATGTACATAGGAAGGTTTTGGTGCATCCGATGTGGGACTAAAGAAAGGGAGGGGAATTGAGCTTTTGCAAGAAACAAACAAGAACAAAACCAACAATCCCCCCCCCCCCAAAAGGTCAAGTTTCGAAACAGAGATAAGAGAGTGAAATAAATAGAGAGAGAGAGCATCTGGGCAGTAAAATACTATGCATAGATGAGATGGACTACAGCCTTGAATCTCACGTAGTGACTATTGCCTTAATATGAAGAAGTGCTTGATGGACTATGCCTTGAATCAGACTTCTTGAACCAGATTTAGAAAAATAGCACACATAGTACGCTAAAGGTCCTTGGTCTATCGGGTGACGCTTTTAAATGGCCATGCGCTCTTTCCACATTCATGAGAGTTGTCTGGGATCGCCCTGTCCCATAGTCGCGGCCTTCACGACCTCTCATATAGGTAAGTCCTTAATGGTTGGTGATATGAATCAACCTAGCATTACAGCTTGGACTTATTAAGAGTTTAAACTCATCCTAACCATATCACACAGGAACACTGTCACCATAGGGATGGGGAGTCATTGTACACATGTACAGCCTCTTAGACTTTATTTTAATGAGACTTTAATCTCGAGTCAGTGTTCCATAAAGTCACCTAAGTTCAGCTTGTTTCTACCCATTGAACCGGCTTCTTGGGATCTCCAGTCAGACTCGGTTGGGTTGCCACTGCCGGTGACTAACTTATGGGCTTAACCCCATCCCCCTCGATGATTCTAGGATCAAAGTCCTAGACAGACCCTTCGTCAAGTGATCTGCAAGGTTCTTTTCTGACTTTATATAGTCAAGAACCACATATTTGCCTAGTAGGCTTTTTATTGACTTGAAGCGCAGTTGCAGGTGCCTGTTCATCTTAGCATTCACAGAAACATGCTTTAGTAGTTCAATAACAGATTTATTATCACAATTTATAAAAATTGCAGGAACAGGACTAAGAGAAACAGGTATATGCATAATAAGATTTTTAAGCCATTCAGCTTCTGTGCAAGTTGTATCTAAAGTTATCATTTCAGAGTCCATTGTACTCCTAGCTATGATAGTTTGCTTACAAGAGCTCCAGGAGATCGCAGATCCTCCTAGAGTAAATACATATCCAGTAGTAGATTTTATATCATGTGAGTTGGTTACCCAGTTTGCATCTGAATAACCTTCTATGATATCAGGGTGCCTAGTAAAATGAAGTTTGTAATCTATGGTGCCCTTGAGATATCTAAATACCCTATCCAAGGCAGTCCAATGTGACTGATTTGGGTTACTGGTATATCTACTTAGTCTCCCAATAACAAATGCAATATCAGGTCTTGTCCTGTTTGTTATGTACATAAGGGAGCCTATCATCTGTGAGTATTTATGTTGTTCCAAATGTGATCCTTCATTCTTTTCAGTACAATACTGCTGTCATAAGGAGTAAGGACAGGTTTCTTATCAAATAACTCAAATCTTTTTAGCATTTTTTCAATTGAATGTGCTAAAGATAGAGTATAACCCTCTTTGCTTTTGGTCACTCGCATTCCCAAAATTAAGTTGGCTTCTCCTAGGTCTTGTTCAGATTGAGAGCTAGGTATTTGGACTTGAGAACTAGTAGAGGGTATGAAGGAAGAGATTGAACTTCTATCCTTAAAAGAAAATATATTTTCAAAGTAAACTGCATCTCTTGCTACTATAAAGGTATTGTTAGAGATTTTATTTACTTCTGAGTGAGTCACTAGAAATCTATTGGCATAGCTGTCTAAGGCATATCCTATGAAAACAGCGTCTACAGTCTTGGGAATAAGATCTAAGGTCATCATTCTTTTAATAGAACCTAGGTTCACATGACCTAGTCTGCCATGCCAAACATTTGAAGATTCTATATTGGAGACAATGAGAGAACAATCAGACATTTTATTCATTGTACTTAAAATGAAAAGACCGTCTTTTACAAAGCCTTTTCCAATAAAAGAGTCATGCTTAGAAAAAAAAACTACTTTGTTAGCCTCCATTAAAATTTTGGATTCTGAGGCTACAAGAAAGGATCCACTAACTAGGTTTCTCCTGACAGACGGCACATGAAGAACATCATGAAGAGTTAAGATTTTTTCTGATGTCATCTTCAAGTCAACTTTTCCTCTTCCAATTATTTGTGCCGTTGAGCCATCTCCTAGGGTCACACCTCCTCCACTTGATTCCTGAGAGTTTATTCCCCAGAGACTGCAATCATGACTGGTAAGGAGGAATCTTCTACTGCAAAACCTGCTAAGTTTGATGGTTCATATTTCAAGAGATGGCAGAGCCAAATGAAATTTTGGCTCACAACATTAGGACTTATTTCTGCCATTGATGGGTCCACACCCATCACAAACGATTCTGATGATACTGAGTCTGACGTAACAGTGTTCACCTCATCGAAACCTAAAACCCCAAAAGAGATAGACTTCCATTGTTTTCATAGAATTCTAATCGCATTATCTGAATCCTTGTATGATATATTTTTTGAATACAAGAGCGCTAAAGAACTGTGGAAAGCCTTGGAAGATGAATACGGCTGTGATGATGCCGGAATAGAAAGGTTTAATTCTTCAACCTTTAATAGGTATTTCATGGTAGATGACAAACCAATGAATGACCAGCTCCATGAATTCCAAGAATACCTTAGACATATTCAAGCCAAAGGGACATCTTTCTCCAATGAACATAAAATAGCATGCCTAATAGACAAGCTACCTCCCTCTTGGTCTGATATGGCTAAGGATCTTATCCATACACAAGGAGATCTTACCTACAATCAAGTCCTAAAGAAAATTAGAACCGAAGAACAAATTAGATTGAGGTCTAAGCCTAAGACTGAATCTAAAGCTAAGGTAAACCTTGTAGAAGGTCAAGGAAAACCCAAGTCTAATTTTCCTTATAAACCCAAAAAGAATTTCTTCAAGAAGAAGAAAAACTTTCAGCCTAACCACCACAACCATCATCAACAAAACCAAATACCTAGGAACTTCAGTCAGACTCAGGATCAGAAGAGGTTTTGTTTTGTGTGTGGTAAAACAAACCATATGGCCACCAACTGCTACCATAGGAAGAAGGAAGCTGTCCAGACCTCCTACAAAGGAAAGGACTCAGTTAGACCAGAAGCGAACATGCTTCACAAAGGTTCTTCGAGTTCCTTCAGGTCTGTAAGCTTTCAACCCCTTATTAAACTCTTAGATTGTTAGAACTATTGTATATTTTTCTTTGTAAAATTGCAGAATAAAAAATAAAATTTAAACAGATGTTACCGGCCTCTGGGGAAGTCGTGCACGAAGCACTGCCCTAAGAGTTTATTCGGGATCTGTGTGCAGACGTTCCCGAAGCTCCTAGTGGTAAAACTCCCGCACTACCGGTATCTCGTTGCCGCACACGACTTGGAGAGAACGACCAGAACTTAGCTCTGCCCAGAGCTCGGAGACAATGGAAATTGAATAGAATATTGACAGAGGTTTGGAGTACGAAATTGTTCCAATTGATTCTCAAAGAAATCAGCACAAATATATAATACAAAATTGTAACGGTCTGAATTAATTCTCATATTAATTCAGACGTTACACAATATTAAAATAGTGAATCTGGACACAAAACCGGTTCAGAATCATTTTGTAACGTTCAGAAATTAATTTTCTAACGTTACAGAAAAAATAAATGACTGAATAAAGAGGAGCAAAAAGAATTTTAGGGTCCCAGCCCGAACCCGAAGAGGAAATCGGATCGGCATTCGGCGCCCGCAGATGTGGGCGCGTACCCGCACCCGTTACGCGCGCCGAACCGGGCGGCGGCGGCGGCGCGCGCGTGTGGCCCAAGGGGTTCCCCACACAACAACTTAATAGAGCAAAGGAGAGAAAGTAATATATGTACATAGGAAGGTTTTGGTGCATCCGATGTGGGACTAAAGAAAGGGAGAGGAATTGAGCTTTTGCAAGAAACAAACAAAAACAAAACCAACACGAGCAACAACAACAGGGTGGCGGTGGCAGCGCGCGGGGAGAAGGGGAGAGTGAGTGGTGTGTAATGTTCCATTTTCCAAACGGAGAGCACTATGATGGAACATTGTTTTTATCGATTGATCGAGACGGATTGAATCAAGATCCTTTCTTTTTTGTGGATTGCCTTCTTAGGAATCATGCATCATATTCAGCGGATCGTATCTCTAGAAAGGACTATATAAGAGTCACAAGGAATCTTTATACTGCTTGTTTTCGTTATCGTTTTCACTGTCGTTTTTTTGATAATTTCGCTGTTGGTTTTATGAATGTATTTTCGCAAATACTTTTGATGAATTTCATTGCTTGAGTTCATCGAACATCGCATTCATATCGAATTCTGAAATAAAGAGAAGAAAAGAGTATTGATCAATTGTTGGTGCAAATGCAAATGACCATGTAAGCGAAGCTCGAACGGAACGTTGAAGATCTCTCTCTCTCTCTCTCTCTCTCTCTGCAATTCTACTAAAAGATTGTCACGTGTTATTTTTGTTTAAACTAAAATCACTTTGGATGAACATCCATCGTAGTTTTACTAGATAAACATAAATATACTCTATTTTTTATGTGATTAAATAGGCAAACCTATTATGTAGGCCACCATCAATTTGAGTAATAGCAAATGACATGAAACATTTATCCTAATATTTTTTTTCCTTAAAGGTATAGGATGTAGTATATGAAATTCACAAGATGTTATAAAAATATAGTACAAAATGTCATGCAAACTCCTACGGACTTTACCAAGTATTGTTGCACAATGCACAGAATGTGGTGGAACCGAACATAAGATCACACTTGACCAAATAAAATTTTCTCACAACTGGCTAAATTACAAACTCTCCGTCCTTCCCTGATTACACAAAACTGTTTTATTTTGCCTTATCGTTTATTGTGGGACTCAAATCATAAATGGACTATGGATTGAATGAGTCCAATCGTTAGCCTTTACTAGCTAACGACAAATCTGACACTAGTTTAATAATTTTTTTTAATTGCATGGGCCTGCCTAGGCCCGGTCCGAATTTAGTCAAAGCTACCTGAGTGTGGATCGAGATAAGATTCGGAGGTTTAATTTCCAGCTCAGCCCGCTACTCAAGACCGGAGTGGCCTGGCCCAACCGAATCATGTTTGGGTTGGGACAACCCAGCTATATATAGCCTTTAACCCACTGTCAAGAGAATCCGCTTCAAGTCATACACCATATAGGAACAGTAATCTAGGACACTTCAAAAACCGGTGTCATGTCTTATCGTGTCTGCACAATGCAAGCACTCTAAACTAAACTAGGAAACCTGTAGTCATCTGTCCATATCAGGTCATATTCGTGTTTTTACAACACAGCATATGTAGTATTATTTAAAACATAGCTGAAGGTGGCCGTAATGTCAGGAAGTAAAAAAATGCTATTTTTTTTTCCAAAAACTTAAATATTTGGCCTATGCAGGTCTCGAACCTGCGACCTTCGCGTTATTAGCACGACACTCTAACCAACTGAGCTAATAGGCCAGTTGATGTAGAACTTTGAGTTTATTTATTTGTCTCGAATAATATCGGGCCATCATCCAACCAACTCGACTAGTAGATTATCATATTTTTCACAATCAGTTGAGTTGTTAGGCTCAATCCTGACAACCTTCCAAGTTGGGTCCCCTGCAAAATCAAAGAGTCTAAGATTCTTTAATGAAACAAACGTTGAACAAAAAGGAAGCTCAAGTTAACAATGAATGAGACGAACAAGTCAATTTTATCTGTCTTGTTTCGCTTTCTAAGAAGCTACAATCAATCAATCCTTGCTCCAAAAAGAGTGTTATTAATCTTAAAAACAAACAAACAAACATTGATTATAGTGCCAATAGGGCTTCAACTTTGGCAATCTGGTCCTCCTCATTCTTTGGAGTCGGACTCCTATTTGCCTCGTCATAGAGATCGTGTTTCCACTTCTCCTCCACCTGAAGCCCACCTGCAGGGCGATGATGCGTGCCTCTCTCACCGTACCTTCCGTTGAACCTATCCGTCCCCCCTCCACTAAATGATCTCTCCCTCGCTTGATAGTTATAGTTACCCCTCTGCATCTCTCCTCTTTGGTAAGACCTGTCTGCCCTCTTCAAATTTCTTTCATCAGCTGCCGCGGGCTGCGGTCTCTCAATCAATCCAGAGGAATATCGACCTCCTCTTTCTACTCTTCTTGTGATGGTGGGCAGCTTAGATGATTCTGGAACACTTGCAGCTGGAGCAGTTTCTAACTCTGCCTCAATCTTCTTCTCCCTAAATGCTGGTCTTTTCTTTCCAGGTGGTGCCTCAGCTTCTAGTCGTGAAAAACCATCACGTCGCCAAACACTATTGTCGTCCGCACGAGGCTTTCGCTGTTCCACTTTTTCTCTGGGCCTATCACGTGATTGTTCCTTCAGGTCACTCCCTCCCCCACGGTCTGTGAAAGAGAGAAATAGCTAAATATTTCATTATTTGAATGTGAAAAGTAATCATAAGGAGGTCATAAGACTATTTTAACAGATTTGATGATTTGAATGTGAAATGGAATTACCTGCTGCCGCCCTGCGACTTGAGCTTCGACCACCACGCCCATCACTGCGACGCTCATCTTGCTGTTGGTACAAGCATAGGTAGCCAAAGATTGTTATATACATAGAAGACAACCCCACTTGAAGCCATGGGTACAAACATAAAGTCCCCGTTAAATCACAACATTATGGTTTGTGTGCAAAGGATAACACTCGGATAAAACCAACGTCTGTCAGAAAAGGATCAAGGTATACTTACTTAGGCTTATGTGTGTCTGAGTATGTTGTGTACAATTCAAGTAAATAATATGTATAGTTGGGATGATCAATAATATGAGGGTTGCAATCAGTGACATGAAAACTTCGCAAAATAGGAAGCCAAAAGCTCCATCCTCTATGACCACAGGCATGCATGATTAAATTATTTACATAGACTACACTGCTACCATCATACATAGACACGCAAGATTAAATTTCGACTTGTAAAGGTTGTCAATGTTTATGGCAACAGCAACGAAACAATATAGTTTAAACATATAAAAAAGCAATAATAGTAGCTATATGAGATAGTGTGGTAGGCTGGACCAGATGGGCTTATAAGATGGACCACCCCTTGCCCTGCAACTAGAGACTGCTTTTAGGTAGGATCAACATCACCATCCAAGCCTTCTCTCATCAGAATTGAGTCAGTTAATAGAGTCATTTATGCATAAGAAAGCTCTAAACAAAATTTAACAAAGTTATGGCCCCCTTTCAAAATGACGTCAATTCTATATGTTGGTGCCAAATCCCTAGCCGAGGTAGCTAGAGCATGAAAGGCTCATTCCAAAAAACCTAGTGGTTAATTGGCAGGTGGGTAGACATACACTTTGGATTGCAGTTTAAGCTCATGCAACCAAGCTCATGCAACCAAGGAGCACCCTCCAAGTTCCCTTAGACTATAAAGAGCCTAGATGAAGAGGTAAGATGATACAATTTGCTATAAGGAACTACAATCATCTCTATGACACATTACACCAAAGAGTGAATGAATGAAGATCCCAATTTTGGGTAGGATCAACGATCCAAGATAAATAAAATTAAAATTAAAAAAAAAATCATATGATTGGGAGAGGAGAACAGTCAAATTATTCTGCATATGTTAAACAATATATTTCAAGATTGATATGAAGTGTATACTAAATCTGATATTGGAAATCCTAGCATTATGAAAACAATTTTCTTTAATACAACAAGCAAAGGAAAGGTACCAAGTAGAATAAAGGAATAACGTGAATTAGCTTAATACACAGGCCTTGAAATCTGAATGGAGGAAAAAGGATTAAAATAAACTCAAATTTTGGGATAAATGCTTTGTTGTTTTTTTGTTCCCTCAGCAAAAAACTATGGTAGAAAGATATAACCTGGGGGTAGTGACAGAGACCACAGAAATAAACTTTGAAGGTGAGCAACATATTGCTAGCAGTTGCTGCTGCTACGACTAAATTGAGAAATATAACATCACACAAAGAACTGAGTACTAACTATTGCTAGAAAGCATACAATTGCATTGGTTATGTGCCAGAATCCATATACATGAGGTTGTTGATTCAGAAGCAAAAACGACAGACACATGAAAGGAAGCAAAATTTCTGATGAAGACAGATGATACTTACTATTTTAATGATTTAGAATAAATATAGACCTCAATTTGTTAGACACACAACAAAAAGTGACTGCTTGAAAACATTAAGATAGTATGAATCAGATGTGAAACCTGAAAATAAGAACGAGATTGTGTCACTTCTATTGTGTTAGAAGACTGTTTGTTGCCAACAGGAAGGCTGCCAACCTTTCTGTCCAATCCTTCCTTTATGGCATCAGGCTGCACCTTAGATTCAGTTTCTGGTGGAACCTCAAGTGTCAAAGCATCTTGCAGTCGTCTCCGCTGCTTTTGGTCACGTTCAGCAGTGTCAACAACATCCAGATGGTAGCCGCTTGAGTATCTTTTCTCTGTTGCTGGTTTCCCGTCCCTTCTTGACTTTTTTGGACTATGATCGAGAGAGCAACATAAAAGAGATCAACAATCATATCATATTTTCTAACTCTCCATGGAAACATCAAACTACTGATAGAATGATAAAAAGGGAAGTAAACAAAGCAAAAGTGTGCTAATAGGTGATTATAGAAACTGCACCTTGTTGACAGCCACCTAGAAATTATCGACTGCAATAGCTACAGGTGAATCAGCTAAAAAAAAACAATTAGCATATATTTGCTAGGAGGTGTTGGTAGAAGAAAAGGTAAACACTATCATTATCCAAAGTTCTTGCTTATTTGGAAGCTCCAATCAAAACCGTAAGCAAATCTAGAGGTCCTTGCAATCAAGAATTCAAATCCATGAAGCAAGGTCATGCCTCATAAGATTTAGGAAACTTTGTTGTCTGAAATCAGTAAAATATCAGCAGGCTAAAAAGTATGGGAACTTAGAGATGAAAGGTAGGAGTAGAACTTAAAAGCCGATATGGTCATATATGACTCAGGGATAGGATAAGAAAAAAAAAAGACGACATATATGATATAACAAGAATTAACACTGCTACTACCATCTGATGCAAACATGTTCCAGACTTCCAGTGCGTTCAACATATTAAATTTTGTATTATTCCTTTGATATATGATATATAAATAAATGGTTATGTGAAGGGAAAAAAAAGTCAATACTCAAAACAATGGATGGGGTTGATCCTGAAGGGGGTTGGCTTAACAGGTGGGCCTGCATAAAGAAGCCATTGGGCGAAGAATATCACCCAAAATCTGGCAAAAATACTGGATAGCTCGAAACGGCCAAAAAGATTCAATAGATAACAAGGCCAGCATCCAAAGTATAGCTGCCGGCATATTAAAAATTACATAAAATGTTGCTCGTAACTGAATAATCAATTCATATAATGAGATCCTGACTTCAAATGGTGAACAATCACTTAGAAACCAAGGAAGCTTGGACACCTGCCAACCAGCTCGGCACCCAACATCAGCATTTCACAGAAATGCCTTTAACACATGTGGGGCAGTTGAAACACATATTCAAGTCTAGAAGCAAAAATCCATGTATGACACTTCTCGAAGCACGTACATGTATCTCTCAATGATTTGGGTTGATTTTGGCTCCGATGAGATCTGTAACACTCTGTTTTTTTTTTAAAATTTAAAATGAATTTTCTGAAATTTTCGATAATTTTTAATTAATTATTAAAAATGTCCTTCAGGGATTAATATTTTTATGGATTAAATTAAGTATTAATATATTACAAAAACTATATTTTTGGGTGTATTATTAATTATTGGATGTTGTGTAATTTTTCTGGAATTTATTGGACTCAAAAACTATTTTCAAATAGCTAAAAACTCCCGTTTTAACTGAACCATGTTGAACCGGACTGAACCCGGTCCAACTGAACCGGACCATCCCAGCTGACCCAAACCGACCCAAGACCTAACGGGTCGGATCGGATCGGATCGGAACCGGACCCGACCCGGACCCGACCCGTTTTCACTCCCCCAAACCCCGATCACCCCACTCCCCTCTCCCCCGATTCCCCAGCCCCTCCGCCAGCACGACCGCCCTCCCCCGCCTCCGGTGCCCCACGACCCCACGACCCCCCCCCCCCCCCGCTCCGGCCTCCCCGCTCCTCCTCTCCCTCTCCCCTTCCCTTTATAAACCCCCCCCCGCGGAACCCCACTCCACCGCCACCATCACCGCTCCGCCACCGCCAGCCTCCGCCCCGACTCCACCAGCCCCTCGCCGCCGCTTCTCCCCTCCGACGAACCCCTCTTCGCCATCACCCTCCGCCGCAGCTACCTCCGGCGAACACCACAGCAACCCGAAGTCGCCGTCGACGTGCACCGCGCCACCTCGCGTATAGGCGACGAACAGTCGTTACCGAGCCATCGTTCCGGTGAGCATTTCTCTATCCTCGCCGCCATTTTTTCGTTCTGTCTGCTGTGACGTGTAGACTACGTGACCCTCTCGATACCCGTGCAACTCGTTTGGGGTACCGCGTCCTGTGTCGGTCGCAAACCGCGACGCAAAAACAGAAAAATAAACCCAAAATCTGAAAATTCAGAATTCGTCCCGAACTCGCAAGTTCACGACCGTTTTGCGTGAAACATGTTAATTGTTTTCAAAATCCACTTGAACAGCAACTTAGACCATATAACCTAGTTTTAAAACCCTATTTTTGTTCGATTTATGATGTTGTAGATTGTGATTAATTCGCGGGTGAAAATGGCCAAAAATTTGGTCTTTTAAAATCCTGATTTTCCTGGAACTGGGTGCGCCCCGCTAAACGAGGCGACTTGGTCGTGTGCGAACTTCACCGAAAGGTGCGCGCTGTCGATACGGACGTGTGGGATTTCGCGGAAGTTGATTTGGATGTGCGTGCACACCGGAATCAACGCGTATCCGTCGACAACGCCCCGTATCGGCCCTGTTCTGAAATTCGTTGTAACTTCATGTATGTTCGTCGTTTCGAAACGAAACTTGCGCCATCGGACTCGTAGTATTTTTCTGGTCCTGTGACCCACGTTTGGTTCGATTCTGAGGACGTTGACAAAATTCCGTATCGTGGGCCCCACGGCTCCACTTGACGGACAATTTTGTGATCGGCTCATCGGAATCCATTTCTGGACATTCCGTTGGGTTCGTATCGTCGTTCTGGAATTGTAGACACTAAGTTTGACGAATTTGGAGAACTTTGTCTCTGACACGTTTTTCGGTACGAAGTGGCCACATGTGGACCCCACTTTGACCAGAAACTGTCACTTTTGTCCCTGTGTCCAAATTGAACTTATGGACAGGCAATTCTAGCTATTTGATATCTTCTGAGCATGATGATAATGTTTGTTTCAACATCCGAAGACGTTTCTGAAGATTTCACGAATACCAGAGCCGCAGTTGGAAACCAAACACCAGGCAAGTGTACCTTGCCAACTTGCAGTGATTCATGTTATAGTATTTGCTTGAGTTCTTTGTACATATATATATACTCTTGATATAAATGTTCAACCTAGGACCGTGTGACATTGCTTAGCGTTTGAATAACATTCCGGTGTCGACGCCGTACGCGGAGTCGTGTAACGTCACTAGAGATTGATATCGCGACACTATATATATATATCTTCGTGCTTGCATTATCAAGTACGTCATACCATAGGACACTTGACACTGTTCATGAGACAGAATCTTCTGAGTTATTCCTGGTGATTCTGTATAGGTTACATGATTCGTGACATAGACTTTATTGCATATGCTTAAGCTATCATTAAGACTCGCTGCATCAGTTAGAGGTCATGATCTTGCGTGACATGGACATGAGATATCGTGAACATGAGACGTGTGATTACATTGGGTGGGGAGAGACTTACCATACGAAAGGCTGATTATATATATATATATATATATATATATATATATATATTACTGGAGGTGCCTTAGACTCTGACACAGAGCTTTGGCACATTTACTGGCCCTTCGAGAAAATGCTGCTATGGGTTTCCCCGACACAGAGCCTATAGTAGTCTCAGCCTGAGTATGATTAATGCTCTCACTTGCATATCACATAGCTGGTTACATAGTTTACCCTATTGTTTCATTTATTATTGCACTGCATTTATTTTGGCTTGAGTTATTCTTGTACCTTGCTATGTACCCTGAGGACCTGGATCCGGATTGTGTTCCCAGGTTTAGCAGAGAAGATCTATCCCGAGGTGTATGGGGCAGGAGCATACATTGGAGCAGTACCAGAACCCGAGGACGAGGTCGTGCCAGACGATTTCTCCTGAGTATTGGCTTTATATACTCAGTTATTTCTGTTTCTAGTTACTTTATTTCTGTCTATTGAATTGATGTATCAAACTTATTCTCGGGTTGTTCCCCGAGACACTTTTATTGAGACTTGTTAGATTATATTTTATTTTGATTATTCTGGCATTGATCTGTGATTACCTTCTGTGGATGAGATTAGAATAGACTGTGACTTGTATCGTAGACCTTTACTATTGTTTTACAGCTTAAGTGCACTTTAATGGGTCCATTAAATTGGGTTTGCCCATTGGTGTGTGCTGATGGCCATTGCCACGGGTCCAGTCCCTCGATATTTTGGGACTGGGACGTGACATGGTTTTTGTGGTGGCCCATGCAGGTCTACGACTAAATTGTTTCGGTTTTAACTAAGGAACTGATCAAGCCTGCGACAAAGATAGGATAAGTTATAGGATCTCATCCACTTGATTGATTCGTTCTTGACCTCTATATCGACTTCAAAATAATTTATTGACTTGTATCCTGCATTGATTCTTCGATACGCTTCTCATAGTTTATTTTGGATGCAGAGTAACGGATTCACAAGCATGCGACGAGACTCTCGCAGGAACACCACAAGTTGCAGTGGTCACCTACGACGATGAAGTGACACCAGTGGGTGGAGGTCAATCAGCTCAACAAAGCCATCAAGCAGGTCAACCTACCTCAAGATTTCGGCGAGACGATATTCCACCACCGCCGCAGTTTTCTCCACAGATGCCTCCCTTTCCACCAGGACAGCCTATGGATGGTCAGCAAATGTTCCAAATGTTCTGCGCAATGATGCAAGCTCAACAACAGATTCATCAAGAGACTCAGCGTCATGAGGCAGAGAATATGAGAAATAGCATAGTGACTGCACTGGAGCAGGTGAACCTACCAGCTCGACGGCCATCGACGGGCTCTATCACCGATTTTCGCTAACTGAAGCCCCGCACCTTTTCAGGCAAGGAGGAGCCCACTGAAGTTCATGAGTGGCTCACATACACTCAACATCAATTAGAAGCAGCTGAGCTTCCAAGAGAGCGTTGGATGACTGCCGTCAGGATGCAGTTGACGGGCAATGCGCATCATTGGTGGCTATCTGAGGAGACACGGCTCGGACCAGACCGAGTCACTTGGGAGGAGTTCTCCAGACTCTTTCAGGAGATGTACATTCCATCTACTGCTCGATCGAAACTTCGGGACAAGTTCAATCGCCTCACTCAAGACAAGATGACAGTGGAGGAGTATAATGCAGAATTCATCCGTTTGGGTCGTTTCGCCCCTACTCTGATTCCGACCGAAGAGGAGAAAGCTGAGAAGTTCTTCGACGGATTAAACTTTGAGCTACAGAGATTGATCGGATCCATTGCACCTACTTCATACACGGACGTCCTTGCTGCAGCACGACGTATGGAGCGCGTCACCAGGAGAGAATCCAACCTGAAGCGGCTTTTCACATCAGCACCAGCAAGAGCACCGCATGGAGAAGCTGCAAAGAAACCTCACCTGCATCAAGCACCACAGGGAGCTGCATCCAAATCCCTAACCCTTCTACTTGTCACTATTGTGGCAAGGTAGGCCATGTTGAGCAGGAGTGTAGACGTAAATTGGGATTATGTTTAGCTTGCGGATCCAATCAGCATTCAGTGAGGGATTGCCCTAAGCCTCGAGAAGGAGCACCGATAGCAAATCGACAAGCTTCACCAGCACCGGAAGGATATCAGCCGAGGCCACCCTTGGCACCTCGAGCAGCACTCTTCCAGCAGGCCCAGCAACAGCAGAGGGTACCACCACAAGGACGCGGACAAGCTTATGCGATGACGATGGAGGACGCACAGACTCGTGGAGTAGCGAATGCGCGTAAGATTTAAGCTATTCATAGTTATCTATTCCTAGTGATGCTTTAGCACGTGCCTGTTAGATCATTTTCTTAGCCTTAAACCTGGTATTTTGAACTTGTTAGTGATTGATAACCTGGTTTCCCTAAGCTGTAGTTTTCTTTGCTCTAACCAGATTTCTTTACCCTTGAATTACCTAACTTTCATTGTTTAGGGAAATACTTTAGGTGTTTTGCTTAAACCTCATCTTTCGATTATCAGGATTCTTTGGTTGTGTCGTGCTTCGAACCTGTCTTGCAATCGTGTCATCTCTTCTGACCGGTTATGCTTTCTTAATTGCGAGGACGCAATTCTTTTAAGGTGGGTAGATTGTAACACCCTGTTTTTCTAAAAAAATTAAAATAAATTTTCTGAAATTTTCGATAATTTTTAATTAATTATTAAAAATGTCCTTCAGGGATTAATATTTTTATGGATTAAATTAAATATTAATATATTACAAAAACTATATTTTTGGGTGTATTATTAATTATTGGATGTTGTGTAATTTTTTTGGAATTTATTGGGCTCAAAAACTATTTTTAAATAGCTAAAAAAACCCGTTTTAACTGAACCAGGTTGAACCGGGCTCAAACCGGACTGAACCCGGTCCAACTGAACCGGACCGGACCAACCCTGCTGACCCAAACCGACCCAAGACCTAACGGGTCGGATCGGATCGGACCAGAACCCGACCCGAACCCGACCCGTTTTCACTCCCCCAGACCCCGATCACCCCACTCCCCTCTCCTCCGATTCCCCCTCCCCTCCGCCGGCACGACCGCCCTCCCCAGCCTCCGGCGCCCCACGACCCCCCCACTCTGGCCTCCCCGCTCCTCCTCTCCCTCTCCCCTTCCCTTTATAACCCCCCCCCCCCCCCCGCGGAACCCCACTCCAACTTCACCCCCACCATCACCGCCAGCCTCCGCCCCGACTCCTCCAGCCCCTCGCCGCCGCTTCTCCCCTCCGACGAACCCCTCTCCGCCATCACCCTCCGCCGCAGCTACCTCCGGCGAACACCGCAGCAACCCGAAGTCGCCGTCGACGTGCACCGTGCCACCTCGCGTGTAGGCGACGGACAGTCGTTACCGAGCCATCATTCCGGTGAGCATTTCTCTCTCCTCGCCGCCTCTTTTTTCGTTCTGTTTGCTGTGACGTGTAGACTACGTGACCTTCTCGATACCCGTGCAACTCGTTCGGGGTACCGTGTCCTGTGTCGGTCGCAAACCGCGACGCATAAACAGGAAAATAAACCCAAATTCTGAAAATTCTGAATTCTGAATTCTTGGCTCTAGCAAGGATGCTGCTCCAGCGTAGCTCTTGTTTGCTTCAGTATGGACGTTTTAGCTTCTGTAACTGCTCAGTAGTGATTATTGTTGTAACCTCCTACTTAACGGAGAGTAACTCTCTGGATTTACTATCCATTACGGAAAGTAGTGGCTGCTAGGAGCTTGGCTCCCCTATATATTCTCCAGTAACAATCGATGTTCTCTAGATTCTTGTTGTAGAAAATATGTTGCAAAAAGTTTTTAAACTTTGCAATTCCAGCATTCTATAATCATCACTTTATTAGTTGTTGTAATCTTTGTTATATTCGTACTATATGCGAATTTATTTAACCTTCTAATAAAAATCTCAAAGCAAGATTCGAGCAACATCAAGATGAAAATTCGTGCAAGTCTCAAGGACACAAGTTTTCACAAACTTGAGAAGTTCGATGGAGAGCATTACAACACCTTGAAGAAAAAGATTAGCCTCAATCTTGCCAATGTGGACTACGTATCGTGGATGATATATCTTCTCCATGGGTGGAGCTGTTATATCGTGGAAGTCAAAGAAACAGACTTTGCCCTCTCATATATCTAAGGAGTCTGAGTTATATGATCTGGCGGCTGTAGTAGATTAAGATGAATGGCTCTGGGAACTCATGTTTGATCTTCCTCTGGTTAAGACGTAAATTTCGGCTATACGATTTACTGCGACAACCATATGACGACAGCAGCAGCAGTGGTATCTAATGATGTCTTCAATTATAAGAAAAAAGACTGAAACTTCGTCACACAGCATTGAATGCATCAAAGATGGCATCATTGCAGTGGTTGATGTTCGGAGCTAGGAGAATTTGGCGGATAAGTTCACCACATGCCTCAAGTGCCAGATGATCAAGAACACAAGAATAAAAATGGACTTAAAAGAATTTTGATATTATGTCTTTGTAATTCTACAATAAAGTATTATGATATTAGTTCAAAGAAAAATCTACTAGCCATCTTGCTTTTGGTTCAAGAAAAGATCAATGACGGAAAAACATCAAGTACAAATATTAATCCTTAAGAACATTATTGGAATTGCATCCCGGAACCTCTATGGTCTACTATGTGCTTTATAGCAAGTCCGGTGGTACAATAGTTTTATGCCTTAATGAGTTCTTGAGTATGTGAAATCAATGTTGTAAAAGGCACTAGGCGTAGTCGGACGAACGCCTAGCCCGCCTAGGCGGGTGTCTAGGTGGCCGTGATTAAAAAATAAAATAAAACTCCCAAAAAACCTACTATAAATTGCAGAAAAGTCCATAAAACCCCAAAACATGCATAGTCGGGGGTCGGGGGGGGCCTAGGTGGGCGCCTGCGCGCTAGGCGTCTAGCCCCTAGACGGTCGCCTAGGCCAACTTTTAAAACACTGTTTGGAATGCTCGACGTGCTTTACAGAAAGTACGGATAGCTCAGCACTACAAAGGGGCTATTACCTTATGCTACAGTAGCGTGACACCACATGAGGTGGGTCCTCGGCTTCGAGCCATGTCACGGCGGCATAGTACTGCTTAGAGACAGTTAGCCTCATGCTGAAAAACATATAATGGTGGTAGAACACTACAAAGAGACTGGAACCTCATGCTACTGTGGAATGACAACACCAAGAGATTGGACCTCGACTCCATGCCATGTCATAGTGGCGTAGCACCGAAAGGAGGTGAAATGAATCATGCTAGAAAATTTAGAACTCTCTAAGAATCACCTATGTGTATACACAGAGATGCAGGTCGTCTCTTGAAGGTAAACTTGTAGACACCCAATATACGTAAACAAAAATCAGATCGGCACAGAACCTTTAATGCGCGATCAGAGGTACAGTTGATGTCATTGTGTGAATGAGAAATATAGCAGTTATGGTACTGAATTCAAGGCATAGTTCAATCTGTATCGGGCTGTTGTTTGACCAATGTGAGAAGATTCAAGTCGTAAGCTACATCTATTCCAATAAGTGATGCACAGTCACTCTAGGAAACGTTCAGTCAATATATTGAAATATCTGGAGGAATGTTGGAGTTTTTTGAAATTATTTTCTAGAAAGTGATCTCACACCTATATGGCAAATTCCAAGTTTGTATTTCAATATAAGATTATTCTTTTATTGACTTGTAAACTGGGGAGTAGTAGTCCATGAAGTTTGTATGGTGGAATATTTTACTAGAGGACAATGTTCAAAATCACCAAAAAAAATATTTATTTTTGTCACTCATCTTTTGAAAATTTTCCTTTGGAACTAAGCTCTGAAGGGGCCTAGTGACTCAGATCCGGACTCGACTCGGCCGTGGACAGATGGCACAAAATGGCACTTCGATAGCGCACTTTGCACTTCGCACATACACATTGGGTGCGAGATGACGCTTTTGGGCGCCTTTCAACACTCATTCCAGTGCCATTTCCAATGAGTGTTCCAACACGACGTGCAGGGAAGTGGAGCATGCTGCTCCCGTTTGACCTTGGCTCTAGCGGGGAGTCAGCTCCCACTTGACTTTGGCTCTTGCAAAAATGTTGCTCCCGCTTTACCATGTATCTAGCAGGGATACTCCTCCATCGTAGAGGTTGTGTGCTTCAGTGTGGTCGTTTCAGCTTATGTAACTGCTTACTTAGTAGGGTTACCGCTATAACCGTCCACTTAATGGAGAGTTGCTCTCCGAAATTACTGTCCATTATGGACAGTAGGGTTATTTGGGGACTCGGCTCCCCTATATATTCTCTAGTTTCTTTTTCAAAGATATTTACACGAAAGGAGAGTTAGCAGTAGCCAGAAACCACTAAGTAATGTCCGAGATTCTGTTCGTGGGAAGTTCAATCCGAGGATGACAAAGGAGCATTCCAGAAGTTCTAATCTTTGAACTTGATGGTTCTTGAGAGCAGATTGACGGAAAGGATCAAATCTTGCTTTGAGCAACGATGATTTTAATCACCCCATCAAGAAGTTTCTTCTCTTTTCTCTAGATTCTTGTTGTAGCAATTGTGTTGTAAAAAGTTTTTAAGCCTTGCATTTTCAGCATTATGTAATCTTCTCTTTATTATTTGATGTGATCTTTTTTATATTAGTACTTTGTACGATTTTCTATAACCTTGTAACCTTGCAAAACAGAAGATCTACATCGGAACATGACCTACATGTTGAGAAACCTATACTCAGCAAATTCTACTAGTTTTGGAACATTCTCCACCGTCAATCTTCAGAACATAAAACTGAAAACCCGCTACTGTGATGGACAAGCAAACAAACTCCATATTACTTCATTAACATTCATTAGATATTTCAAATGATCTTCTATTTGATATGCAAGACGTTTAATTTGCAACAGTAGGATTTACGCTCAAAGAAAACCCAACAAAGTGCCAAGTAAACTATATGCATTATCATCAAAAGCAATCATTGACTGGTAGAGCCCCGAATTTGGAGTTGTTAAATAAAATCGACGATCTAGATCGAAGAACAACTGAATTTGGCCAAATCATGCATTTCCTAAATCCCAATAAACCTAGAGATATCTATTTTCTACGTTCTGATGCATCAAATAGCCATTGAATAGCTGACACAAATAATTTCCCAAATTCGCAGTTCAAAACCCTAAACCTAAATTCCAGTGCAAATTTGCAGAGAGAGAGAGAGAGAGAGAGAGAGAGAGAGATTAGGGTTTTAAGTAACCTGGCTGGTTCTCGGTCGAAGCGAGAATGGAGGCGCTTGTTACCATGGGAATCTCGGAGCTCCCGTCGTGACATTGTCGGCTTCTTCTCCTCCTCGTAGCCTAGAAATCAAACGTTTTGTAAAAGTTCATAGTTTACGTACTGTGCTTGTTACCAAATTAGAACAGCTCGTGTGGATATTTTGAGAAATTAGGGATTTGACGATCCCGGTTCGATCCGTGTCAATATTATGGGCCGTGGAATGGTTTTGGGCCTCAAAAGTAAGAATAGAAGAGTCCAAAGATGAGCATATAATTTCCAAAGCTGTAGGAAGTTGGAAAATGTCAAATTTCCGCCATCAGCCATGTCTGAATTTCAATAAAAAAAAATTTCTTTTTTCACGAGGTGAGACTGGGTGCTAGCAGGGGGCTGAGCAAAAAAGGTTTAACACCCCATCCGCTGGTAGCTTGTCCCTCCTGCTAGCTTGGTGAATTTCCGCCATTTCTGTTAGCGAAAATTTGAACGTGTCAATTTTCTGTCTACTGTCGTAGCAGAACGTCTCTCCCGTTAATTTTCGCTAACTCTTTTCGTTTTATCTAGTTTTATTAAAAATATTTTCGTTAAAATAATTTTTTTGAAATTCATGGTTGGAGAGTTTTTAATACAGCATCAAATATTGAGAAGGTTAACCAGTCCAAGTGATTGTACATAGAGGAGATTCCAAGGTAGATTTATTTGTCCAGATTTTGAAACCATCTACTCCAATTTCCAGAAGATATTATAGAGAACAAACTCAGTTTTTTCCCTCGAGGAAGAGGACTCACCAGATACCTACTAATGTACTGTTCTGTGGACTTATATAAGATGCTGCTGTATCTGTATCTTTGCATTCCTGCTCCTTGGTGAATTATTTATTATATCATTTTATGACACACACAGTTCATCATTCAACAGAGGCTACAGAAATAATTCTTTGACCAAGTCAGTCAAGAGTATAATATACCCACCCCCTATTGTTTTTCTCTATCACATCAAACTCTTTTCCATAGGCTCAGCCTGTAAAAAAAAAAAATTTATATATATATATATATATATATATATATATATATATATATATATATATATATATATAAGCCACAGATATCCATGGATGGAAGAATCCTGGCTCCACAGGTCAAGGCCATCCCTTTAAATAGTACTGCTATCAATTGTCTTTTAGACACATTTTACTTGTTTCCCCTCTGCTGCTGTGTCAGAGGGGTGACTGGTGGTACTCATTTGGACCAACAGTTTTACCAAACTATACTTCTGTGGCTCTTCTATTAGAACTTGGAATGATTTTTTTATTAGAGATGATCAATGAAATGGTGGTGGAGTTTAGAGGAGAGGTGGATATTAGAGAGACTTCCATTGAAGTGAGTAAAGTATAGCACTCTACCCACATGCTCTGTGCAAGTGGAGAGCAAGATCTGGCAATTCCCTTTTATCCATTAGTGAATGAGTGCTCAGAGGCAGTGCCATTTGTGAGTCTGTAATGTAAGAACCAAGAACAAAGACTATATATATTCTCAAATGCTCTCCAGAGTATCTACCGTCTGTAAAGAACTTGAATAACATAAATATCATGTAGCCCGCAGCACTAACTCTAGAGTTTAAAGTTATATTGTTGCCGTGTGATCCAAAATGGATTTCGATCTCGAATAATATAAATATTTAACTCCCGGACTTCTACTAAAACTCTATAATTTTGATGCAATAGCAGCAGAATTCAACATGATAAGTATAACATCCACAATTGATAGCAAGGGACAAAGTAAGCCAACTAAAGCAGCAACTATTTCATTCCCAAGATTTCAAACAAATCCAATAACATAAAACCCAACTTTTACTAGCTTTCAGCTGGCAACAATGCAGCAACACACTACACAACTGTGTTTCATAGCAGCAACCGATACAAACTCTCATTGCTTCCAGTCTTTTCAAAGACTCGAGGAAAGCATCCCCATGGCACCTCCATCAGAGATGGATGGCATCAGCATGGGTCTCACTCAGAAATAATGCTCAGTGCACTCTCCCTGCCACAGACCACCAAGCCAGCAGTCTCTCTCCACACCACTCATCATAGTAAAAGAACGAATACAATGAAAGAAATATTGGTCAAGTATTGGGGAACAAATGACTAGGGGCTATGCACTACAATGGGACTACTTGCCAAGTTGCATTCCTGTACACAACACAAGAACAAAACACTCTTCTATGGCCTCTTGGTGTCACTATCCACTTAGCTTCTGAACTTCACCCAGTTTTTTTTTTTTTTTACTTTGAGCTAAGTTTTATTTCTCTTTCCCTTCTTAGCTGCAGAATCAATGTGTGTCCCCATTGACAACTAACAAAAAAACCAGTGCCAGGGTCTCTCCTTCAATTCATTTGACCTTTATCAGATTTCGGGTAAATGTAGCCTCCTCCTCTTATTACCTGAAGCAGAGAAAGATATGGCATTGTGAACATCAATGGAGCTGTTGACACTTCCAAAATTTGCCGATAACTCAGATGAAACCAAAAGCCTTGATGGTTTCGGCTTCTCCATCTGTGACTCAATCATCAAACTATGGCAGGACAACACATGCTCCTGACAGATATACAGCAAATGCATTTACTAACAAAGTTGTCATTGTTTCTTTCCTTGATGGAAAAATATGTATGAGAAACAAATATTCAACATAGAGTAGACTTACAGTTTTTAAGGATTCAGTCAAGGAGATCAATCTCATCTTAGATTTCACTGTCTTCATTGTTAATTGATCACCTGCTGCAGCCAGAATTGCCGCGGCAGCTATTGCAGAGGGGCGATACTCTACTAAATTTGTTGCTGCATTTGGAGAAAAAATGAATATAATGAGAATTTATGCAAGAGGATGTGATTCCTAGTGACTTAATTCTCCAATGCATTTAAATACAAGCAAGATTAACTAATATTTACGTACATACATACAATTTGGCAAGATTTGGCAATTATTCACCTAATCTAATGAATTTGTTTCTACATTTAATCAAAGCAATAACATTTTTATGCAAGTTTGATATACCAAGAGGACGATATGAGCTAAAAATCTAATCCACATTCATCGCTACATTAAGTAAACAATATAAGAGATGAAATATTGGAAAACCTAGAACATGAATGAAATACTCAATCCGTTAATTAATCAATCAAATGAGCCATAAGACAAACAGGTATCCTATACATAGTCTCATTATGTTCTGGGTCGAAATCCAGTAAGTAAGCAAATGATTAAGTTCGTGCAAAGTTATTGCGAAACTAGTGCCCAACCCACAATAAGATCAACCATTTCGAGAGAACAAGCCCAAAGATGAAATTCCTAATGCAAGATTGTTCTTGAAAAAACAAAAAGTGAATCCAATACTTTCTTTTTGGTTATAGTAATTCAATACCTTTCATTACAGCAAAGATGAAGCCAATGGCTCTAGAACACAAATCCCTTGGTTCTTCACCAGAGTGGAACTTGGCTGCGAAATAGCCCAAATATGCAAATGGGGTCACAGAGCTCAGTCGCCAATCCAATGTGTTCAAGACGAGAAGTTCCATTCTTTGTATTACATTGCTACTGAATTGGTAATCATCCATGGTATACTCTGACAATGCTCGAGGCCTGCATTCCTCCATCTTTGCCGCCAAAGATAAACACGCTACCGATAAAAGCTTTGTCGCCCAAGTCTTCTCTTCCTATTTCCATTTCATCATAGGATAAATATCCATACAGATACAAATCCCCAAAATCAGTAAAAATATAATATGAGTACTACTCTAATATACAATGCTGTGAAACAAAAGATCAAACATCTACAGCACCCCCAAGACAAATAAGAAGAGAAACCAGTATCTAGACTACAACTTTCCATTGCATTAGCGACAAATAGGTTGTACTTGTTATAAAAGCAATTGATCTATTGGATTTTTCACCACATTTGGAAGGGAAAAAAAGGGGAAAAGAAAGGTGACATTTTGATGAATAGATTGATATCAGCATGAAGCTGAGAGCCAAATCTACTATTTCTGCTGTGACATTTAGATCAAAGAACAAGAAAAGAATGAATCCAAACACATTGCCATCCATTGAGATCACTGCTACATTTGGAGAAATAGTGAAAGGTGATTTCTTTTTCTTTTTCTTTTTCTTTTTTCTCTTTTGCAAATGATTTGATACATTGCCAACCAGCAAAAAAAAAGAAAAAGATTGCATCTTTTAATGCAACAGAACAATACCCAGTAAAAAGAACATGCAGCCCATTCCCAAATCATTATCAGCTAGAAGAAGAACATGATGAATGAAATATTAATGAACTAGCACAATAAAAATTAATGCTACATTTAGAGATTAACCATAAAAAAAACTGTTCATTGTTATGATTTCCTTCCAAAACTTCAATAATCAAATCGGAACAACCAATACTTACGTCAATGGTTCGACGAAGGAAGAATCGATCGAAGTAGGTCAGAGCAAGATAAGCAGTCTGATACCCAAAGCCAAAGCAAGCCTTCATCTGAAATGATCAAAACACAACCAAACCAAGATTATTATTTTTAAATAAAAAATCACAAGAACAACAACAACAACAAAAATGGAGAAATGGGTCTTCTTTGACTACTTTAAGGACCCATGCAACGCAAGCGGAGCGAGGAGCAGACGTCGTCGCCATGAGAGTCTCAAAGGAGGAGGAGGAGAAGCCATTGGTGCTGCTTTGGAAGCTGGTCTCTCTAGAGACTAGAGTCTCTATGTACTGATCATCTTCTTCTTGTTTTAGTAGTATGAACATGCTCATGCCATCATTCTCCTCCTCTAGCAAATGTGTAGCGTCTTCTTCGCAAATGAGAGACTCTTCTTCCATTGTCAATAGCACTCTCTCTCTCTCTCTCTAGTTTTTATTGTTGATGTTAGTAGGTTAGAGAGAGAAAAAAATTTCTTTTCTTTTTGTTATTTATCACAATCTATAAAAAAAAATTAGAAGACTAATTTTTTTTTTAATACTCATACATCCGTCTACACTCTTAAGAGTCCCCGTCAATGTTGTAAGAATATAATTGGACCGATAGTTGGACCGACTCTAACTAAATTTTGCCAAAAAATTGGTCCGGTGTAACTTTAATCGAATTTTTTTTAAGAACCGCCAATTTTTTTTCATAACCGGAGCTTAATTGATGAAATGTTCGAACCGTAACACAATTGAATCGACCGATTCTGATTTTTTTAAAAACTCAAAAAGTTTATCAAGTGAGATTTTGACCATTTGGTTCTTTGTTTGATTTTTAGAGACCTTATAGTTGTAAAACAAAATCAAACCAAACATACTCAAAATCAAACCAAACCAAGAGGTAATGTGGATATCTTACATGTTCCAAATCATTTAGTTCTCGCAAAAGAGCCTATTTGAGCCTTAGTTGAACCGAATTGAACCTCGGTCAGACATGTACCAAAGATTTTCTGTTCAATCATCGGTTCGATTTTTAAAACATTGATCCCAATGCTTGAAACCCCCCCCCCCCCCCCCCCCCCCCCCCCCCCCCCATGCATGCTGCATTCCTACTGGAGCAATGCTAGGTTGGCAGGAAAAAAAACTTATTTCAATCCAGTACATATGCACTGTGTTGCATCGTATTTTATATTATTTGAAAAATCTCTACAAATATAAGATGCCTTAAAAACGGATTAAACCGTTTGTAAATACTCTATTAATTATTTTAAAATAATTAACTAATTATTTAATAAACTAATATAACTTATTATAACTAAACAATCTTAACTCAAGTGGTTAAGGTATGAAATTTTTTTTTTCGATAATTTTTGTTACGCACGAACAATACACATGCATGTTACTGATATAGATTATACAGAAAAATTACTGTAGCTACATTAATTTATATTAAATTAATACAAACGAAACAAATTTATCTAAATTAAAAATAAAGAAACAGTCCGCCAACTCAGTTGGCGGAGAACAGACCGCATGCGACACGTGTATAGCAAAAGGCAAACGTGGACCCCAACCCAGGCCCACTGCTCAATTTCGGCCAACTTAGTTCCCGAAATTTGGACAGTGCGGCCCGCGGGTTGGGCTGCTTTGGTTTTGTTTGTTTTATGATTTTTAAATTATTTATGTTTTTTTTTAGTTTTTTTTCTATTTAGTTTTATTTTGGATTTTGTTTTTATTTAGTTTAGTTTTGGATATTTGTGAAAATTTTCTGTAGTTTTTTTACTTTACTTATTTTTTTTCTCATATTAAAGTTTAAAGTTTATTTTGATAAGAAAAAAAAAAACTATTATTTTTTTTTGTCCTTTAAGACTTAGTTTATTTTAATAGTTTAGTTTTTTTTTATATGAAAAAAAAGACTAAGTAAAGATGAAAGACAAATAATATGTTGGCAAATTGTTTGATTTTTATTTGGGTTTAAAATTTGGTCTAGGTCTATTGATTGGTGTTGGTTCAGGAGTTGATTTATGTCCCTTGGCAGATGGCCACTTCTATATTTGATGCACCACAGCTTGATATAGCTACTCAATTATTTGTGACTCCAACAGCGCGGGTGCAGACAAAGAAGACTGATGAATTTGACCCAATGGACACCATTGCCGGGGGAGAGACCCGAGGATACAGTAGCAAGAAGAAATATACTTGGTCTTAGGCCAATGTCTCGTAGGTATTATGACAGGATGGCAAGAGGCAGAGAATAAAAATCTTGTACTTCTAGGTTTTATTAGAAATTTATGTATTAGAAATAAAATTACATCAATGAACTTATAATTTTTCTAAGAAAATCTATACCAATGCATTTATTCTCTTTTTTTTTTTGTACATCTTTTTATATTGTGTCCTAAACCATTGCAGTTGTTACGTCGGAGATCTCTTGAAGATTGATCATTCGCCATGATACGGTTCTTCTTTGGTCTTCCCGTTTTCCGTTGTACATCTGATACTCCAATGTCGCCTATAACCAATGTACTTTGAATGTTGTAAGGGACTGAAATTGGCTCCAGGTGCGACTCATATACGCTTCTTAATGCTTCTTTGAAAAAAAATACCTGGATAAAAACTCTCGATGTTAATATTTTTAGAATTACAAGCATAACATACATGTACACATGACAGACAAGTATGATACCATTTAAAAATGTACAATATTTTTTTATCTAAGTTAACAACATATCTTCAGTTTGTTTGTATTTCAATCAAATAACCAACTATACTCAATATTTGCAGTTGGTGTTTTTTTCTTGTGATACTGGCCATAGTATTTAACATCTCCGGACAATAATTAGTTGCAAGATTTTCAGCTTTTTGTCAATTTTTTTCCTAAAGTGTTATAATTTTGGCTCGAATACCATCAAGTAGTATTTTTATTGATTTATCGCGTAAGTTTTTAATCCAGTTATTAAAATATTCAATAAGGTTCGACGTGTTAATATTTAACTAGGACAAAAAGAATAAACTGTTATCTAGTGTGATAAAATAAGAGTTATTTCTAATCTAGAACAAGAAGGATAAGCTATATATATATATATATATATATATATATATATATAAAACGCGCATACGCAATACATATTTCTAAAATTTGTATTTCGTTCTATTTCGCACAACCAAACAGTCCGAGAGAGTGAGAAAGAAAGAGGGGGGAGAGGGAACAAGCTTGTCAACGTCGTGAGGATACCAACAATGATGTTAAAGCATCTTAATGTTCACTTGTCCGGTCCACCAACTTAAAAGCTGCATATCACAGGGAATCAACTAGTTACACGTGACGTGACTCGAGTCTTATTGACTTTGACCAAGTTTTTGTGCATATTGTTCATAATTTCAGTCATGATTATAGATAATTGGTTATAAATAAGTTTCTCTGTTACACATTCATGATTCAACTGTATGGAGCTTCCTTGTTCTAATCAATGAGGCACCAGATGATGACAGATTGCAATTAAGAGAGAATGCACTTAACTGGAAGATGTTTATAATCCTTGCCGACTAGCAATGCTCTTTAGGTGAATCCTTGATGAGGATTGATAGGGTGTTTATTTATTTATTTATATATATGTTCTTTCCATATGATTAAGAACTAAATTTTTAAAAAAAATCGAATTGTGTCAATTCGCACGGAAGCCTCCATCGTAACTAATATGTCACGACTCGACGAACAGATTGATCATATAATGTTCAAAACGTATACTTGTGTCTCTATATTATCCAGAAGTGGATATGGATCTAGTCCAACTGTCAGTGCCGACCCTGAGTTCATAGTAGTCCTAGACGAACTTTCAAAATATGTCCCCATATATAATATAACAAACTTAAAAACTGAAATAAAAATAAGTTTTGAAAAAACAGCCACTGAGAATTGAACTTAGAACCTCTATTGTACAAGTCTAATATAATATCAACTATACCAAAAAAAAATTGTGTCAAAAGGGGCCCATGACATATACTAATTCTATTTAGATACAAGATTATATATATACTAGTAACGTGCATGTGCATTGCACGTGCGTAAAAAAATATTAAATATAAAATTATTATAAAAACTATCATTCCTAGGAATCAAACTCAAGCAACCAAAAAAAATACCTCCCACCTTAACCACTTTAGTAAATTTTGTTTAATTGTAAATAAATAATATTAGGTAGTTAAATAATTAGTTAGGGCTCACTTTTGGCCCCCTAAGCATCGCCTCGATAAATCTTAGTCTCGTATATATCCTTGTTGTTAGTCATCCAAGTAAACCATATTTGATTTGTATATGCCGACACAAAATACCGTCCGAGTTATTTCTCAAAATCCAAGCACAATCCTCTATATTCGCCTTAGCGATAATCTAATAACATTCTGCCGTTTGCCAATCTAAGTCTGACTTATCCTTTTCCTGAACGATATTCCAATCTCGCTAGCAAACTAGCTAGCACCAAAGGGTCTTGGCGTGCGATACTCAACACAACTTAGCCGAAAGGCTGTGTGCATAGCTAACCGTCCGAATGATATTCTATCTCGCACACTAACCAACTTGTTAATCATGTACAGATATTCGGGTTCGCACATAACTTGCAAATTCTAACACGAGTCTATTCCCACAAAGTCTAATACAGGTTGGAACAAGGGTCTTCGCATAACTATCCCATTCCAAGCAATTATATCATTCATGTCATGATCCGCACCCGGTTTAGGGGCACGAGTGCGTGGGTACGT
The DNA here is from genome assembly GCA_036927795.1 of Iris macrosiphon. Lineage (NCBI taxonomy): Eukaryota > Viridiplantae > Streptophyta > Magnoliopsida > Asparagales > Iridaceae > Iris > Iris macrosiphon. The sequence continues at coordinate 204,227,276 of JAYESA010000008.1, forward strand.
CCAGCCTACGCCGCAGCATCGGCGGTAGAACGATGTCTAGGTCATGTAACTATCTAATCAAACTCACGTGAATACCCAACTCCATAAGGAGACGTGGATATCATAAAATAATGCTAGAAATACTCAATCACATAAACTAAAGCACGATGAGATATCAAGGCAAGCAAGAAATACAAGACAAGTCTAACGACAAAATAATCATACCTGCAATCATTAACTTCCCATCCTCAAGTGTGTCAGAAACCAGTCTACTAAGGTCACAGTCTGGAAAAAATGTTTTTCAGTCAGGAAGGAGCAAAGTACATCTCTAAATAGCAGTTCTATATTAATGATATAAACTATGTAGCAGTTCTAGATGGAAATATACCAGAAGCATGTATAGATACGAGAAATAAAAGAAATACTGAAAATACTGTAAGTAAATGCAGGAGAAGAAACAATATGTCCATGAGCAAGAACCTATGACTAAGTGTATGAGTACTAGCTTTAACATGTGATCGGCTTGGGAACTTGATCAGGCTGGTTACATGTGATTAGCTATGATTCTTGTAAGGTCAGGCTAACCGTTGGTTAGCTATGATGCATGTAGAGGTCAGGCTAATCACACGTAACAGCTATGAAGCATATAAATGGTCAGGCCGCACCCGACGTGAGATGTGGGGTGAGTTATGATGCATGTAAGGTTGGGTATGGTCACATATCTACACTAAAATACTCCCCACCCCCGACTGGTATAGTGGATCCAATCATGGTACGCTATGGCACGGGATTCCCTAGGGAGGTAGCAAGTCTCCCCGAAAATCAGTGTCTGTACATGCACAAGATAACAAGGAAACAAGTCTTGTACAAGCTACACCATGAATAAGGAATAACATCTCATGACGAGATCCGTGTATACCAATCCGTGTAACCAACGTGTCAAGAGCATGGATATCTACACTAGATACAGTGAACATAGGAGATATCATAAATTAGAAACTAATCAGAGAATGTACTCGCCTTGGGTCCTTAGCTGTCGATACCAATGTCCCGTCCCAGAGTATCGTCTGGTGAATCCGACAGTCCTATAAACATATAATAGTATCACTTGTATCAGATGCTACACTAACACACAGTAGAAATACCCTGGCCTCAGGGCTATGCCAGGCATGGCTCTAGTCAACTAGGGTCATCTAGTAGGGATACGTATATAATACACATTTACACTCAGGGTATATACCAATAAAAAACGTATATAATATATATAAGTGTCTCTTAGTAATTGTACAAAATACGTATATGTGTATATACACTAATAGATGTATATAAATATATATATTTTTATACCAAAATACATATTTGTATATTTATCAATACAATATTTTTATATATAACAAATCGAAGAATGTACATAATGCCACACTTCTCAAGATGATCCCAAATGAAGTAGCAGTTAGTTCCAATGAGTCCGGAGCAGTCCAAATAGCTAGAAACTACATAAAGAAGTACAAGATCGGAGTTCGGCACGAAAATCGAGATAAGGATACCAGGCTAATAAGAGAAAGCGTCGTTTGTTCGTAATTAAGGTAACACCTTAGTTCGTGAAAAATCATTTTGAAATTAATTTGAACAATAATTACCATTAAAAGTTTATTTATCAAATCTAGAATTTATGTAAAAGCCCTCATATTTATATATCTCTAGTAATTTCAGTTACCAGTCCAAATAACAAATTTTATCTTATTTTTATTATTGAAACTATATTTTTAATTAATAATATAAACCCCCAAAAATTATTATATTTTACATAATCAAGATCCTTATATTTATTACTAAACTAAATTTTACACATAATAATTAACTAAATTCATACATTAAAAATAATAAAACTAATTATATTTTATTTACTAAACTAATTAGAAATTAACTAATTGATTACAAATAACTATTGATTAATAATTAATACTGATTAATAACTTAATTAACTGATTAATAAATTAATTAACTGATATAAATAATCAACTGATTAAGAATTAATTACTACTTAACTAAACTAATCTAATTATAACTTAACTACTAATTGTATAATTAATTAACTAACCAATGTAATATATGACTTAACTAATTAAACACTCAATCACTCAGTTCTGAAACGAAGAAAGGGAAAGAGGGAAAGAGAGAAGGGGCTCACGATGGGTTTCGTCGTCGCCGGAGGAGTCTCGCCGGGTCGGGCCGGCAAGGCGTCGGCGCGGCGCTCGACGACGGATCGACGAAGCTTGGCTCGAGGCGGCAGCTGTCGAACTCGACGGCGGCGTCGGCTCCGGATCTGAGGCGGCGGCGTGGAACTCGAGAGCGGCGACGGCTTCGAGGCGGCGGATCTGAGGAGGTCCGAGGCGGCCACGGCTCGACGCCGAGGAGGAGATCCCAGTCCGTCGACGGCGGATCTGACCCGGAGCAGCAACAGGACGGCGGCGACGACGTCGGCTCCGGTGAGGAAAGCGGCGGGTGCTCGGTTCGAGGAGAAAGTCCTAGATGGTGGTTGCAGGCGGCCACCGGCGGTGGTGGAAATCTAGGTTAGGGTTTGGGTTTGCTGTGTCGGGGTGGATCGTGTCCGAGGCTGGACACGATGGTGTGTCGTGTGGTGTGGGGTGTGTCCGGAGGGTGGACACGAGGATTATGTTTGCTGTGGTGGAGGTGGATGTGTCCGGATGTGTCGGACACGAAAATCTGATTGTAATATTGTAAATCTGGACACAGGAAATGAATGGATACGATAGGACACCCGGGGTCGGACCCGAGGCCAACACGGCTGACACGGTGATGCTGGACACACGGACACGAGCACACAAAATGGTGGTGGCTTGATGGCTTGTGGGGATTTGTGAGGGCTAGTTAGGGTTTCTTGGGAATGGTGATGAGGGACTTAAATAGGGAGAGAGGGTGTGGGATGAAGGGTGGGGATTGGCCCAATAATGGATGGCCCAGATCATATATAAAGGAGTCTTTCATGTGGGAAAAATGAGGGTGTAAATGGAAGATGGTAAACTTATAAATTTAATAGAAAAGTATTATAATTTAAGATAAGTGTTTTAAGAGGCTTCCAAGGCTAACTGATTAATTAGCTACTAATTAAACTCATATTTCAAAATCTTAGAAAGTATGTAATTTATTTATTTACTATCCCAAATGAATTTAAAAATTTATTATGAAGAAAACAACTAGTCCTTTAAATAATTTTATCAAATAAATAATTTTATGATTTCAAGCCAATAAATATTTGTAACTAGAGAAATATATATATATTATTATTTATTTATTTATTTTATAATACATCGACATTTAGGAAAATAATGATTTTTATAAAAGATTTTAAATCACCCTCTGAAATCAAACATTGTCAAAAATCAAATACAAGAATTCAAGGAGAAAATATTTTATAAACTGGATATTTAAAATAAATAAAAATCTAATTATTTCGGAAATTAGGAAATCGGAGGTTACAATTCACATGCACTTTTTAAATTATTTAGACTCGTTGTATGGAACATTCCAGCGGGTCAAAGAGAGAGTGCGTATGCACATAACACACGAACGAGCTTTCAAAACTAAGAAAATCGATACGAAGTCTAAATACGTAAAGTCGATGCTCTGATACCAATATGTCACGCTCCGATCTCCCGCAGGAATCGGCCTTCCCCACTAGTACTTGAAAACATAAGCTAGTACACTAGCACGAGTCTAAGGGCTAGTGCGATAATTGAAAACATACAGGGACATATCGGACGACAAAATCTAAAAGGCGAGCAGTGTAAACAAGTGAAGTAGTGTATTACAAAGATTATATATGATCTACTCGGAGCATTAGCGGAGTCTACTAGCACGAAGCTAAGGTAGCATTCGAGAGTCCAACTATTAGCCAAGTTTCATTTCCATGTTCTAACACAAACAATACAATATGGGAGTATTCCCTTAGCTATGTGCGTTGTATTCTTTATTAGCATGCAAGGGGTAATCGCCTAGCGATCTAGCATGTATCGTCAATATTTTTAAGTGTGCTGGCTAAGCAAAGACAGGTTCATCGTAGTCACCCACCTTAGCGATGATTCACCTCGGTCGAGGGATACTCCGAGCGCGCCTTTGAAAGTTTAAGTCTGAACTCCTGAAGGGCCAAGTCTGAACTCCTGAAGGGCCAAGACTGAAATTATTTGTCTCAAGCGAGTCTTCTCGCAGAGCAAAGCGGGTTGGGTCGTTGCACTTGTGTCGTTTGAATCGGCTATCCGCTTGAACGGAACGGGTCGTTACCGGCCCTGGACCGTCGTCCTGGATGCCCTGGGCCAGGGCCGGCCCTGCTAATAGTTGATTTGGGGTGACCCTTAGATTTCATTTTGGTTTTCACAGTATCCGAAATTTACGTTTAGTTTTATAGTCTTGTATAATGTTCGAAATTTACATTTATATCTCCAATTTGGACGGTCATTCCAAGTCCACCATCAAGACAAGATCCAAACCCTCTTCTGAACAGTATGGAGACATAAACGATTTTTTTTTTTATTACACTAGACCCTACCACTAAATAATCCTTGTAATTATTTCACTACTCATATAAAAAAATGTTAGGTAGTATTTTCAATTACCAACCAACAAAAACAATTTCTATGTTAAGAGGAACCATGTAATATAGTATTTTAATTATTAGTTTTTTTTATCATCAAGAGAACGGTCTTTACTTTAATTTTTGCTGAATTGCATCTTGATACCATCTAACTATTTCATTTTTATAAGCCTCTATTTCGGAAAAGAAAACTTTTCCAAGTTGGGCCTCTTCGTTACTTACGTATACTCCAAATAGCTTAATGTTGGAGATTGATGGAACTCAATTTTCTTCATATTTTTGTTGCAAAACTTTAATACTTACTCCTTATCCTTTATATCTCGGATATAACTCGGCGTCAGGTTTTCAAAATACAGAATTTCATTTTAATTCTTGAATCAAGTTCTACTCATATATAGATTTACACATGCTCCCAAGTAGATCTATTCAACCCCAAGAAGCATTACATATGAATTCATAATAGTTCTCTATCATGTATTTTGTAAAATAAGGAAAGCAGATTTAAAATTCATGTCATTTTTCTATCATGTAAAAAAAAATTTATTCAAGAAAGATAATCTGATTTTTTTTCCAACCAATATTTTGTTGGCGTAGCAAAGAAAAGAACAAATATATCAATATTTCATTAATAATCTCGTATTTTAAAATAAAAATAATATTATGAAAATTCAAAAGTAATACATAAAATAAAATAGACAATAACACATTTGAATAGGATTATTATCGTCATAATCGTCATAAATTTGCATACTAAATGTTGACAAAAGAATAGTAAAAATCAATTCCATGGTTCTAAGAGAAACTATCCTCTCCTAATTTTTTTTCTCTGTCAGAAGAAAATAGTTCATAAATTTGTGGCTACCAATCCTAATTTTTTTTTCTCTGTCAGTACATAGTCCACACAGTTAACTAACATGAATGAAATACGGATTTTTTCATATAAAGTAATAAAATATATAATATTTATATAAAAAGGGATAACTTTGGGGTAATTGTGGATGGGGGGACCACTCGCCAACTCAGTTGGCGAGTTGCTGAGTTGGCGAGGAGCTCGCCAACTGAGTTGGCGGGGCACCCTCTTCGAGGGGCCGCTCGCCAACTCAGTTGGCGAGCCGCATGCTGAGTTGGCTTAGAGCCGTTGCACAACGCTCGTATGCTCGCCAACTGAGTTGGCGAGTAAGGATCCGTTTCACTACGGCTATTAACAACAACGGCTATTACAATCTCCCTCTATAAATTACCTATCTCAACCCATTCATCTCACACTCAATCTACTTCATCTATTTTCTCTCTTCCCTCTAGCAAAGTCTCCAACACTCTCTCTGTCTCTCTGCCCGCAGCTAAAGTTCATTTGAGGTTTTCTGTAGCCAAAGTTGTCAACCGTCATGGATCGTAGCGTAAGAATTGTATGCTCGCACGGCGGTACAGTAAATGGGTTAAATTATGAAGGAGGAGAAAGTATTATTTTTTCAACTTATCCGAATATTAGTTTTGAAAATATACGTAATCATATTATTGAACGTTGTTCTATTCATTATGATTTTATTTTGAAGTCTATTTTTGGTTCTAATTGTTTTTTGATAGATAGTGAAGATGCATGGAATTATATTCTTGAGATTAATTCACAATCACGGTATATAAAAATATATGTTATTAAAGTAGCAGCAATCTTAGATAGTAGAAATAATGAATATTTTTCTGAATATCAGCATGTTAGTTCAGGTGCTAGTTCTTCTCAACAAATAGTTTCATTTATCCAAGAAAGTCATTCATCAGATGAATCTAACCATGATGATGATAGTGACAACGACGAAGGAAATAGTGATGATTTAGTTGAAAATGTAGATTATAGGGTAGATGATGATGTTGTAAAAGCTATCACTGATGAATTATTTAAGGGACAATCATTTCCTAGTCGTTCTCACTTTAGAAGCTTTATTAGTAATTTAGCAATTAAATATAATTTTAGTTGTTCAGCTAGTGATATGAATAATGCTCGTGGAATTATATATAGTTGTGATCAACCGAATTGTAATTGGAGAGTATATGTCAAATCTATTGGAAATGGCGATATAGTTAAAGTTAGTACATTAGAAAATCGTCATTCTTGTTTAGGAAGACTTAGTACAGGACGTCATCGACTAGCTACCGCTTCATGGATTAAGACCATGATAATTGACATTATTAGAGATAACCAGTCATACAGTCCATCACAAATTGTTAAAGATATATATAGGGAGCACCGTATACAAGTTAGTTATTCCAAAGCATGGAGAGCCCGAGAGACAGCATTAGCTGAAATTAATGGTAGTTATGATGAGGCATACGCTAGTCTTGAGGAGTATTGTTATAGAATTATGGAGACAAATCCAGGTAGTACATATTTTATTAAAACTACCGAAAACAATAGCTTCCAACGAATTTTTATTTGTTTTAAAGCATGTATTGATGGATTTTTAAGTGGATGTTTACCAATTATTAGTACTGATGCTACATTTCTTTCGTCAAAATATCAAGGTATCTTATTTATTGCTTGTGCTCACGATCCTAACTATCAATTATATCCTATAGCTTATGCTGTTGCTGAAGGTGAGAATAGTGATTCTTGGTCTTGGTTTTTAAATTCTCTTAAAATATCTTTTGAAAGTTATTTTAATGATTGGAGTTCAATTTCATTTATATCTGACAAGCAAAAGGGTTTAATAAATGCTGTTCGTGCTATTTTTCCTGCATCTTCTCATTTTTTTTGTATTCAACATTTTAAACAAAACATGAAAAAAGTTACAAAAGAACCAGTATTTCAACGCTTGTTAGACTCGCTTGCTAGATCATATAATAAAACGGATGCAGAGAGTGTGTTTGATATAATTAAAGCCGAGAACATAGTGTTGTACGATTGGCTTCTTGGTGTAAACGATGAAAGTCGTCGATTTGAACATTGGATAACAGCGTATGCTAGTTGTCCTAGATTAGATATTAACACTTCTAATCTTGCTGAATGTTTCAACAGCTGGATTAAGAAATTACGAGATAAGCCAATAACAACACTTCTCGATGGTATTAGAGCCAAGATTATTACACTTCATGACAATCGTAGAAAGTTTGCTGAAAATGTTGACACAGATTATTGTCCGAAGATGTTAAAAAATATGGCTTCTATTATCAAAGAGAAGAACCACCTAGAAATATTAGCTATTGATAATTATAGGTTTGAAATAATAGACCGGGCAACAAGTAGAACATATATTGTTAATCTAACTGACAGATCTTGTACATGTTTAAGATGGTACCATACGTATATACCATGTATACATGCATGTTTTGTTTGTAGATATTGCAATATTAGTATTGATAGTTTTTATCCTGCAGTATTTTCGACGGCTACCTTGAGGAGTGTATACGCGCAAAATATGGAGCCAATTCCAGTTCCCTACGAGATCCAAGGTCCTTTGGTAAGAGGACAAATTGGGGTGCCAGATGTAAGACGGAAAGCCGGAAGACCAAAGAAGAACCGCATCAAACCCCGGGAATCATCGACAAGAGATCTACGATGCAGTAATTGTGGTGCTATGGGACACAACCGAAGAAGATGTACTAGTCAACCGAGAGAGTAAAATATAATTGTAATAATACAATGTTCAATACCCAAATATTTATGTAAAAATCCATTACAAATCATACAAAAATTGCAATAATACAATGTTAAAAATTTTCTACTATTCCTCGTCCTGGTCTTGTTGAGTTTGGGTAGGCAGCGGTGCTGATGGAGTCGAAAAAAATTGTGTAAATATCTGGTAGCTTTCATCTCCAGCAGTCTCGTAACTGGGTCCGGCTCCAGGAGTCTCGTAACTCGGTCCCACTCCAGGAGTCTCGTAACTCGGGTAGGCTCCAGCATACTGGTAACTCGGGCCTGCTCCAGGATACTGGTAACTCGGGCCTGCTCCAGCATACTGGTAACTCGGGCCCGCTCCAGCAGTATCCCGTCGACGACGACGAGAGTGTCTCTGTCGTACTAAGCCGGTCGGATAGTCCGGTGGAAGACGGGATTGTACCGGAGGCATTTCCGGTTCTGGTCCAATACCCAGATGCCGAACACGAGTAACAAGCTCCCCCATAAGACGACGAGTCACATGTTCCTCCATATGAGGTTGTTGTAAATGTTGCTCGTATACCCCACTCTGAAATTTCAAACATGTAAATTAAAATATTTATCATATCTATGTATATGTATTTTTTAAAGTATAAGGAAGTTAAAGTATAATGAAGTCATACCAAATCATTCATTCCATCAATAAAAGCACGCATAGTAGAATCGTCTAGGGCTCTAGTCTTGAACCTGGGCTCCTCATAGTGGTATACTCGGTTGCTCATAAGAGGGCATCCCCACCATTGTCTGTAGTCCAGGCTACCTAGGTCTGCAAAATATAAACAAAATTTTAGCAAACTATTTACACTAAATCAATACGAATAATGAGTAACTTATAACTTACATTCCTTAGCAGAATTTAGTCTAGGAGACATGTCCCTCACACTATAATTCTCGAACCGATTATTCCAGTCAGCAACGAGACCAATGATTCGTTGGAATGCATTTGATGTCTGATAACCGACTGTCGGTGGATCATCGGGAATTATTGGGGCCATTCCGAATTGCCGAAGAACACGGTCTGCCGGATGGTACATGGTGAACCGATCATATATAATATGACATCTGTGTAAACTAAATGCACATGATGTCATCTTGATTTCTGGAGCATCGGGTTCACATATGTACGGTAACCAGGTTACCTATTTAAAGATATTCTAAGAGATTAGATGTGATGTTTATCTACGATCAAAACTTAAATAATTTAAAGATATTTATTGCATATTTAAAAATTACCTCATTAGACCGCAGTGTATCAAATTGGCTTCGATATAGTGATACAGTCCTGTATTGGTAGTGTTGATAATCCACTACATCTGTAGGCCAGCGCATAGCAACTGGAAATACTCCAACATCACTGAGAACGCTGGTAACAGGCCTACCAATATAGAAGTGCTCGTAGGACCAGAACTATAAAACAAAAAAATGACATTAGTAGAAACAAAATTTGCGTATAAAATTACTCTAACTTTTTAAGGTCTTTCATTCGTACCTGTATCAGTGAAATACATCCACAAATACTCTTGCGATTGCATCTCACAAATTCTGTCAAATTGGCGTATAAAAACGCAAGAGTAGCAGCTCCCCACGCATGCTCAGTAGGTTTGGTCAGATCATCCAAGAATGGTAAAAGCTGCACATTTACCATATTTCCCGATGCATCGGGAAATAGAATTGCACCACATAAACAGAGCAGATACGCTCTAGTGCAACGAATGACCTGGATTTATTAAGTGTTAAACAAATTTATTAAATTGCACAACTAAATTAAGTAATAAACAAATTTACTAATTAAAATACATACCCGATTTTCATCTACATCAACCACCCCATCAATAGTTTGATGTAGGTCTATAAAGTTGCCACGGAGCCATGAAAATTTCACATAATTGCCATCTTTTAGACCAGGAGGAGGGCTAACACCGAGATAACTCCGGATCAGATCAGATCCCTTTAAGTGCGGATCAAAATATATAGCGTTACCTTTAATAGGTAACCCTAGTATATTCGCCACATCAAAAAGGGTGATCGTCATCTCGCCGAATGGGAGTTGAAAAGTGTTGCGTTCTGGCCACCAACGTTCCGCAAGGCTTACAACTAAATGAAGATCGTGAATTAAATATCTAACACGATCTATATAGTGGAATCCAAAGGATTCCACCAAAGCCTTTTGAGCTGGATTAAGCTCCCACGTACGATAATTCCTTTCAGACCGCCAATGTACGTGGATCCGGGTTCGTAAAGCATTATCATGGTCGTATAACTATAAAAATTATATGCATTAATAAAGTAAACATAGACATTCTAAAAAATATATACATAAATAAAGTTAGTAACTTGTAATTTCAGAAAATACCTCGCCAGTAAAAATCTGAGTAGATATGTGCTCTTCACGTTGCTTAAGAATAAGCTCGGTAGTCGGTCCGCCAGGAATACGACCGTCATTGCGGGTAGCCATCGCCAGTAAATATCAAGAGGAGGAGAATTTGGTGTAAGGAGGGTTTGGGGTAGGAGGAGAATGTGAATGTTGTGAGAGGAGTGTTGGGTGGGGGGGGGGGTGTTTATAGGAATGTGGAAAATAGTCGTTGGAAAATAGCCGTTGGCCCAGTCAGCATGCGGCTCGCCAACTGAGTTGGCGAGCGGCCCCTCGAAGAGGGTGCCCCGCCAACTCAGTTGGCGAGCCCCTCGCCAACTCAGCAGCTCGCCAACTGAGTTGGCGAGTGGTCCCCCCATCCGCAATACCCCAAAAGTTATCCCTTTTTATATAAATATTATATATTTTATTACTTTATATGAAAAAATCCGAATGAAATATATGCAGCCACAATTAATAAGATGGGCGGGTCAAGCTGTTTTTTTTTCTCTATATCTTAATGGCCTAAATTAACGAAGCCGGTACAAAAATATTTGCAATTTAAAAAAGACCTAGGACTAGAATAGATCCAATCAATTTGACACACTTAAGTAGCAAGTTATTTTTGTGGTTACCGAGAAGAGATATAAGATCATAATTAGCCATTTATAAATGGTGGAAGTTGAAAGACAGTGGATTCAAAAACATGCAACGCAGTGTACACAAAGTTCCGAACGTTATGTCGAGTTCCGTGCATTATGTCAGAAATAAAAAAAAAAACGTGAATAATATATAGCCGAAAATATTATATTCTCTTAAATATTATATTTTTATATTTAATGAATATATAAATATTTTTAAAAATATATAGTTGAAAATATAATATTTTTTATTGATGATTAAGTATATTTAATAGTTATTATTCTTTATTTGTGATTTTTTATAGCGTAGCTCAGTTAAGATGATACATTCGAATCTAAGAGATCAAAATTCAAATCCTATTGGCATGATAAGTTTTTTTACAACTCGCTCAAAATTTGATAAAGCAATTTTTTTAATACGAAGGAAAACAATAAAACAAAACTAAAACAAAAAGAAGTAAAAAAAAATTGATAAAGAACACGAAGAAAGAAAGCAAAACTTTTTAAAAAGTCTAGAAAAAATTTGATTTTAATAAAAAAAAGGACCAATACAAAAAAAATTAAGAAAAGAAAGAAAAAAATTAAAAAGATTAAAAAAAGATTATTAAAATCAAAATTATAGAAAAAGCAACAAAAAAAAACTTTAAAACAAATTTAAAAGATTTGGAAAAGAGAAAAAATAAACTTGGTAAGAAGTATAAAAAAAGAATCTACTTTACAAAAATAAAAATAAAAATAAAAGAAAATAAAAAATGGTAAAAACTTATAATTTTCAAAAATAAAAAAAGTGGGGAGGAAGAAAAATAACAATAAAAAGATTTTAAAAAATGGAAAAAGTAAAAAAAAAAAATCGCGGAAAATAAATCCAACTTATCCTTAAATGATATGATTCATGTGTTTGTGGACATATTGTTTATCCGGATATTTGTAGTTTTCGGAAATAAATTTTTATAAGCTAAATCAAACATGAAAATATGTTTCATATTACAAATTTGTTCGATAATAAAAAAAAAAAGCGTATACCAAACAACCCATATGATATCCTAGTCTAGTGAAATAAATTATTGAGAGCCTCGACTAGACAGGCCTAAAAAAAAATAGTAACTAATTTATTTTCTATTAGTAAAATGTACGTGTATTGTACGTACTTAAAAAAATTGTTGAAAAAATAATATAAATTAGAATTTGTTATGCATGAGCTAAAGTTGTTTGACTATAATTAAATAATATTATGTAGTTAAATAATTAAACAAATTTTTTTTATTTATAGTTATATGATAGTATATATATATATATATATATATATATATATATATATATATATATATATATATATATATATTATTATTTATTTTTTTAAATATCAGTGTTCATACAACATAATATAACGACTTATTTAGTAAAGTTGATTTTTACATGTACGTTATGTAAAATGATTTGGTATATATTATTATTATTATTATTATTATTATTATTATTATTTTAAAATAGTATATATATATATATATATATATATATATATATATATATATATATATATGTCTTATGCGACTCATTCTGAAATATTTTCCAGTTTTTTTATAAAAAAAAAGAAAAAAAAAAGAGAGAGAGCATGTAATATAGTAATCATTACAAATTTGATTACATTATATTATTCTCTATAAAACCAATTACATCGTATAATTCATATAGTCACAATTACATGACAACATAAAACTTAAGATATTTTATTTTATTTATTTATTTTTCTAACTTTTCAAGGAAATTTTGAAAATTAGAAAATGTTATTTATTTTTGTTTTTCCCAACTTTTCAAACTTTTTTATTTTCTAGCTTTAACTTTTATGTTTTATTTTTCTAAACTTTATATTTTTAAAAGAAATCTTAAATTTAAAAGTTTGATTTCATTTATTGTTATCTATAAAATATTTATTTTAATTTTTTATTGAAATAAAGCTTGTTTGAAAACAGAAAATATAAATGTGAAGGTATATTTGTCAAAATAATTCTAATAACAACTATTATTTTTATTCTATTATATGGTAAAACAAACATTTGAATGTAATTGATATTACATTACATTACATAATTAATTATATACTGCAACTGAACATGATAATATAATTGTAATTCTATTACACAGCAAACTTTAATTACATTGTCCATTTCATTACCATTATAATTAGTGTTTTAAGTATTTTTTTTTTATGATTGTAACTACAATATTTGGTAAGCAGTTCTGCTTCGCTCATTTCGTTAGGATGAATTTGGACCAACATCGTTTAGGGTTGGTATAGGCCCGGGGCAGACCAGACAACCGTTAACAACCCATTTTTTTAGGACCACGAAAAAAAAATTATATATATATATTCTTGAAATATTATTCGTTGGATTGTATTTTTTATCGTTCAAATTAGATGCTTAAACTATCCAATTTGAGATTTATATATATAATCTGAACAGTCAAATAACACAATCAAATTACTGCTATTACGAAAAACAAACATAAATGCATAAGTGTGAAAATCCTGATTCTCTCTCTCTCTCTCTATCTATCTATCTATCTATATATATATATATATATATATATATATATATATATATATATATATATATATATATATATATATTATTTTTTTTTTTTTTAAATATCAGTGTTCATACAACATAATATATTGATTTTTATATGTACGTTTTATGTAAAATGATTTGGTATATATTATTATTATTATTATTATTATTTTAAAATAGTATATATATATATATATATATATATATATATATATATATATATATATATATATATATATATGTCTTATGCGACTCATTCTGAAATATTTTCCAGTTTTTTTATAAAAAAAAAAGAAAAAAAAAAGAGAGAGAGAGCATGTAATATAGTAATCATTACAAATTTGATTACATTATATTATTCTCTATAAAACCAATTACATCGTATAATTCATATAGTCACAATTACATGACAACATAAAACTTAAAATATTTTATTTTATTTATTTATTTTTCTAACTTTTCAAGGAAATTTTGAAAATTAGAAAATGTTATTTATTTTTGTTTTTCCCAACTTTTCAAACTTTTTTATTTTCTAGCTTTAACTTTTATTTTTTATTTTTCTAAACTTTATATTTTTAAAAGAAATCTTAAATTTAAAAGTTTGATTTCATTTATTGTTATCTATAAAATATTTATTTTAATTTTTTATTGAAATAAAGCTTGTTTGAAAACAGAAAATATAAATGTGAAGGTATATTTGTCAAAATAATTCTAATAACAACTATTATTTTTATTCTATTATATGGTAAAACAAACATTTGAATGTAATTGATATTACATTACATTACATAATTAATTATATACTGCAACTGAACATGATAATATAATTGTAATTCTATTACACAGCAAACTTTAATTACATTGTCCATTTCATTACCATTATAATTAGTGTTTTAAGTATTTTTTTTTATGATTGTAACTACAATATTTGGTAAGCAGTTCTGCTTCGCTCATTTCGTTAGGATGAATTTGGACCAACATCGTTTAGGGTTGGTATAGGCCCGGGGCAGACCAGACAATCGTTAACAACCCATTTTTTTAGGACCACGAAAAAAAAATTATATATATATATATTCTTGAAATATTATTCGTTGGATTGTATTTTTTATCGTTCAAATTAGATGCTTAAACTATCCAATTTGAGATTTATATATATAATCTGAACAGTCAAATAACACAATCAAATTACTGCTATTACGAAAAACAAACATAAATGCATAAGTGTGAAAATCCTGATTCTCTCTCTCTCTCTCTCTCTCTCTCTCTCTCTCTCTATATATATATATATATATATATATTATTATTATTATTTATTTTTTTAAATATCAGTGTTTATACAACATAATATAACGACTTATTTAGTAAAGTTGATTTTTACATGTACGTTTTGTGTAAAATGATTTGGTATATATTGTTATTATTATTATTATTATTTTAAATATTAGTGTTCATATAACATAATATAATATAACGACTAATCTAGTAAATTTGGTTTTTACATGTACGTTTTATGTAAAATAATATGGATTCAATGCCTACTATTATTATTATTATTATTATTATTATTATTATTATTAAAAGCAAACCATGAGTTCGTACCCCATATTCGCCGTTGCGCTTATAAGCAAGATGAAGAACATTGATTGACCATCCATCCAAATGCCATGGAATGCCAAATGTGTGTTAAGAGGGAGATGTCAGAACCCAAATGTGTGTTAAGAGGAAAGGAAGAGCAATGCAATTACTAATATACATACATACAAACATATGACGATATGTACGTACGTTCGTGTTGTTTTCCTCCTTAGTTGCAACCTTACAAATGTCCACGAATCTATCAGATGTCATGACAATAGGTACGTAGCGTCATGTCACGCACAATATTTTTTTGTTCCACCGGAACGAATTTGTATAAATCTCATCTGAACAAAAAATTTGTTGGACGTTTTCAAAATCATCTAAAATGTGGTGAAGTCTTCTTAAAACTAATGAAGTCTAATAACGTTTTAGAAGTTATAGAATATTTCTATCATGTAAATATCTTATACCTATAACTCTCTCTTTTTTTTCTAGAAATTTCTTTTAAGACCATTCTTTACCATCCTATAAATGAGTGAGAGGTTCATTTGCTCCTCACCTATAAAATCTTTTTAGTATAATAAAGTTTTCATTCCTTAAGTCAGCCTATAAATGAGTGAGCCTATAAATGAATGAGTGAGAGGTTCATTCCTTAAGAGCCTATAAATGTCGTCTCCCCTCCCCCTTTCCCCGACTCTTTTCCTTCATTCGCCTCCCTCGCGGCATCCCCTTCCGGCGTCTGAAGCTTTCTCGTCTCCTCCACCCTCTCCTGTGCGGACGGGTGGCTCGGCTACGCTTTTCGGACTTTCAGTCTCAGTTAGAGCGGCGTCGCTTCCCCCTATTCTTGCTCTGCCTCCTTCCCTTGCGTTGCAGCAGGTCTTACCCTCCTCAGTGTCCTCCGAGGTTCCCCCTTTGCTGCAGCTCAGCCTCATGCTGCGGTCGCGGCTTCGACCACCCTTTCTACGCCAGGTGGTTTGGTGGTTGAGCCGTCACGCTCCCCGGCTTTGGCAGGTTACGCATTTCCTCTTCGTTGCTATAGTGGACGGTATGCTGGTCGACCGCGGGTGCCGTTCCGCGCCCCTCCTCCAGCGATCCCCTCTGGTGACACGTCCCGATCTCCCTCACGTAATTGGTCGTCCCAGATGGGCGCGAATTACCGCGCCAACGCTTTCGCGGGATAATCTTTCACATCTGGACGTGATGCCGCACGAGCGTAAGCTGCGTCCGTGTAAGGTCATGATCCGAACAGGCGATAAAATGCCTAAGCCACAGAGTCGCACAAATAGTCTGAATGCAGCAAAAAAGAAACGAACATGCGATTGGTAACAAGTTCACAAAGTCGTCAATAGCGGAAGCATTGAATAACACAAGTATAGAAGTAAAACAAGCTCTTTATCGATATTGAACAAGTGTTACAAGCGGCGCTAGGTCAAGATTATAAGTCGCTCAAGTCCTCTCTGTCTCTCTCTGAAACGATAAAAGCGTGTCAAGTGGCTACATTGTGGAATGATACTTAGGGGATGTTCCAACATTATGTCTTGTATATGTGCTTCAGTTCCGGATGCAACGCTCCAAGGCTCCAGGGAGAACTCCACGTCTTATCTCGCACGAATGGGGTTTTCGCACCGAATGAGGTTCTCTCGCACCCTGCAAGCAATCTGGTGGGTTATCTGTACATGAATGCACTGGTGGAAAGGCTTCTCGCCCGCTCGACAAATCCAAACACGTTATATAGGTTCCGTGCACCATCTATTAAGTTATCTTTCTAATCTTGCCTTAGGATCAATTTTATGGCATAATGTAAAACCTAACTCGTGTGGCAGTGCGCCGCACAATATAAGAGTAACACGGCGAGACTTATAATGAATCCAAGTCAAATTGCATAAGCAAACACGATTGTCGTGAGCGAGGTTCTGTTTTAGGTGCACGAGTTACACAAATACTCGGGTGTGTTGCAATGGATTGCTCAGGTGTTCAATATTTACAGATGCCTTATACTCATAATCGTTCAGGTATTTCATATTACTGGATGCGATGCAATGACTCGCACGCAGATTGCCGCTAGACGAGGATGACTTATCTATATGAACATGAGGCCACTGTTTTAGCCATAAAGGACCAATTTATAGTCTCGTGATGGAATGGGGTGCAACGCTTGATACAAGATGAGCAACTCTAGGCGAACATGTGATACAGAAGAGCTATTGCACGCCATCCCGCCGATTCATGCGACTATCATGGGTAGACGGCTAGTCCAAGGTAGTATGCTCTACCAAGGCCCGAATACCGTGTATTGCCCGGCCACAAAGACGGTGTTGCATATCATAACCGAATTCGGCACGCAATACACCAGACATTTTTCCCAGGCCGGTACGATCCTGGTGCCCCGGTGATCGTCCGAGGAATCAGATACCTCGTGCACACGTTATCCGTAACCATGCAAGTCTCTAGTCTTGGGTCTCTTGTCAGGTACATATTCGGGTCAGATTCAAGTTCAAGTTCAGGATTGTTCATAAATATATCGACTCCCAGAGCCGTTCGATTCAGTGCAGGACGAGTGTTGTTTAACTTGTAATGATGCAGTCCCTAGTTCGGAATTGCCTCGGCGACCAAACGGTCATGAATACTTTCAGGTTCATTCTTGTACGAAACGACTATTTGATAGCCATCCAGAAAACTTAGATGAATGCAAGGCAAGAATAGTGTTTACTTGATTGTAGCATAAAATTATGTGACAAGCATTGATACGAGGCAACGAGTACAAGCTACAATATAAGTAGGCAATCATGCATTTATATAAAACATAAGCATCTACGTTAGCACGAGTCTAGGGTAGTGCGAGGAGTGAAGCCGTACAGGAACATATTGAGCGATATAATCTATGGGGCTAGCAGTGTAAACAAGTGAAGTTGCACTAAGAAGGGTCCATAATGATTTACTCGAGGCATAGCGGGGTCTACTTGCACGTAGCAAAGGCAACATGCGAGGGTCCAAGTTATAAGCCAAGTTTTATTTTCATGTTCTAACACAAGCAATACAAGATAGAATTATTCCCTTAGCTAGGTGCGTTGTATTCTTTATTAGCATGCAAGAGGTAATTCACCTTGCGACTAGCATGTATCGTCCATATTTTAAGTGTGTTGGCTAAGTAAAGACAAGTTCATCGTAGCCACCCACTTTAGCGATGATTTGCCTTGGTCGAGCGATAGTCCGAGCGAGCCTTTGAAAGTCTAATTCTGAACTCCTGAAGGGCCAAGTCTGAAAATCTTTTGCCTCAAACAAGTCTCCTTCGCTGAGCAAAGGGGTCGGTCGTTGCACTTGCGTCGTTTGAATCAACTGTCCACTTGAACGGAACGGGTCATCATATCTGCTCCTCTGTGTACGGCGCCCCAGGTGATTCCTCCTCGGAGTGCTGCGGTGGAGGGCGATCGCCCTTTGGCGCAGGGATCGGCCTTGGCGATGGCTAAATGTGGTGTTGTCCAAGGTCTTTCTTTCCTTGCGGCTGCTTCAGCTAGTGTTCTTTCAGGTGCTCATCTCCCAGCTGCGTCAGCGTCCTCAAGTGCTCTGGTGTTGGTTATTCCCCATAGAGCTCTTTTTTCGTTTGAAAGAGCTCCGAAGATCGCCTTTTCGGAGGGTGATGAGGCGCTATTGTCTATCTCGTTCAAGCTGGATTTAGTGGGTAAATTCTCCTACGGGAAACCCACATTGGCGGCTATTCGGGCTGCTTTCGCTGCGATTGGCTTTCGTGAGGAAGTCATGATCGGTCTGCCAGATTATAGGCACATTCTTATCAGGCCAAACTTAGAGGAGGACTTTCTGAGACTGAGGTCGAAAGACATGTGGCACTTTGCGAATCGTCCCATGAGGCTTTTCAGGTGGTCTCCAGACTTCTTCCTTACCAGAGAATCATCGTTGGCTGCGGTGTCACGCCCCGGTCCCGCCCGGGCCGCCGCTCCGCCCTGCCCCGCCCCGTACGGCCGGAATTAATGAACCGGGGCACGAATCACCGTGCCTCGGCGCGTCGGACGCGAATCATTGCGCCCGTCCCACAAGTGCGAGGAAGGAAGGGAGCTAAGCGAATGGCCCGTTCGAGGTTTCGGGGGAAGTGATACCGCACGGGCCTGGGGTTGTGCCCGTGCAAGGCCAATCGTTTAAGTTCAGAGTTGGCTATCATCGCATCAATCGAGTAAGCAGCGGAAAGGGACTTGTTGTAATGTAATGCATTTAGCCAACTGAGTGTTCGGGACAATCGAGGCAACTTGGGTTTCCTTTAGCAAAGGCACACGTTCGTTCCATACATTATGCCCCCTTATACGATAACATTCTCGGGGCAACAATCGAAACCAGGATTCCGGATCTTGGGGACTGTGGCACGCCTATCGCTCCCTCGGACGATCCAGTACCTGCAAGCAAGTAAACTGTTAGTGGGTCAGCACTTTTATAAGTACTTGTGAGATAAAACAACTGAACAGAAACAAGCATTCACTCAAACGAGCACTAAGTAATCATGTTATAAAATATTACATTACTAGTGATCTTTCTAGTTTTACCTAGGTTTGTTTCATGCAGTTCTAGCAGAGTCGATTTACTTGTTCAAAAACATGTTTGGAAACAAAGTTTCATATTGAATATGCAAGCAAGCAAACCGTTCATGTTCCAGGGTGTGCGCAGCGTGTCTCATGCGACTCCAGGGTCAGATGCAAGCTAGACACACAATGTACGATCTTAGGGACAGTTACTATCCAAGCCAACACAATGACTTAGCTATATGCAGGGCGGTCTCCGAGTATCTCAGGATCGGCAGCTGGTGGTACAGCATACCAATGACTCATTCTCTGATGCTAATGGCAGCTGTGACCCATGGTGGCTATGACGCATGCAGTTCAGCTCTCCACCAAAAGCCATTGTCCGACCGCGTGCGAATGCATGGAACACTATCAAATAAACTCTAGTATGCAGATGAGACGAACCATCAGAATACAATCTTTGTTG
Organism: Iris macrosiphon; assembly: GCA_036927795.1. Classification (NCBI taxonomy): domain Eukaryota; kingdom Viridiplantae; phylum Streptophyta; class Magnoliopsida; order Asparagales; family Iridaceae; genus Iris; species Iris macrosiphon. The sequence continues at coordinate 204,247,647 of JAYESA010000008.1, forward strand.
CGGGGCAATCAGACTTATCACTTGAACACGTTCAGGCACAGTATGGTTCTCTCGAAGCATAGATGATAGTGAACATGTTCATGCATTCTAAGCAAGCGATTCAGGATTCTCGTTTAGCAGACATTTATTTCAAAGACAAGCTAGGTGAGTTCGTTCATTAACATGCAAGGCAGGTTCTATCATTCTCTTATGAAAATATTGCAAGCAAAAACTCAGGTTATTATTAAGGCGTGCAAGAATCAGAGAACGAAGTTCTGCCCACTCACCTGATACATAACGCCGACGCGGAGCGGGGCGTTACATACTTACCAACCAACAAAAAGTTTCGTCCTCGAAACTTCAAGGATAAACTTTTCGATATTTCGAGCAGCGATAGTGCCGTCCCTCGCCGTACTCAATTGAAACAATCAAGCAATTCAAGTTCAGAAAACATTTGCACTTTGAGAATATCTATGGACTTATTGTATGGAACGCTCTTTGCAATACCATGTAACACCCCGTTCCGCTCAAGCGGACTGCCGTTTCAAACGACAATAGTGCAGCTGTCCCGACCCGCTTTGCCTCAAAGAGAATGCAAAGGATATCCAGACTTGCCCCTACAGGTTTTCAGCTTCGGCTTTCAGAGGCTCACTCAGACGTATCGCTCTACCGAGGCGAATCATCGCTAAGGTAGGTGGCTACGGTGAACTTGTCTTTGCTTAGCCAGCACACATAAAAGTCTGGAATATTCATGCTAGTCGCTAGGTGAATCACCCCCTGCATGCTAATAAATCCAACGCACCTAGCTAAGGGAATAATCCTAACTCATATTGCTTGCTAGAACATGGAAATGAAATACTGCTTATATGTTCAGACCCTCGCATGCTAAGTCCCTATAGATTTCATCTATCGGCTTACCTTCGGGTCCGAGCAAACGTGTTTACTTATGTTCCATAGAAACGCATGCTTGTCTGCTTGTACGTTGCCATGTTTTCATCCAAACCCCGGGAGACTACTACGTAGTCGTTCCGTGCCTGAATGAACCTGCAAGTATCCGGGACCGTTAGGTCACCAAGGCAATTCCCGAACCAGGGAATTTGCACCCTGACTGAATAAATCACTGAATCACAGCTCATGGAGCAAACTACTGAATCAACTGGCCTGGCAAGCACTACTGAATCACTGAATCCTGCCTCAATAAGTTCTGTATATATACTGCATCGAACTCGTTCCATACCGGACTTGTTCAATATATACACATACTGCATCGAACTTGTTCCTGTACCAGACCGAGACCCTGACCTGCATGTCGCGGACAACTCGGAAACGAGGCATAGTTCCACGGGCGGTCACCGGGGCACTGGGACCGTTCCGATCCGGATGGAACTGCACGATAGTCTACTGCATCTGGACAGGATGGTCTGCAACCACCACTGTATCTTAGTTGCTTTCCATCCTCGTTCAAGACTATAACGAACTGCACGATAGTCTACTGCATCTGGACAGGATGGTCTGCAACCACCACTGCATCTTAGTTGCTTTCCATCCTTGTTCAAGACTATAACTGGTCCTTTATGGCTATGCCAGCGACTCATGTTCATATAGATAAGTCATCCTCGCTTAGCGGCTATCCGCGTGCGAGTCACTGTATCGCATCAAGAAACAACTGAACACCTGAGCGATTATGTTAAAACGACCCTCATGTTTGCATATGCTATGCCTCCTGAATGTTATACTTGCCCGTGCTTGAATTAACACTGTTTGCCTCAATGTTTGCCTTGGACAGGGAAGGAGATGGTAAGTTGGTAAGTCTCGCCGTGTTTTCTCTCATGTCGCACGGTGCACTGCCACACGGATTAGGCTATTCAATATTTGCATGAAACTGATCCTAAGGCAACTAGAAAGACAACTTAATAGTTGTGCACGGAACCTGTATTACGTGTTTGGATTTGTCGAACGGGCGAGTAGCTTCCCCACCAGTGCATTCAATATACTGATAATCCACCAGTTTGTGTGCAGGGTGCGGGAGAACCTCGTTCGGTGCGGACGCCTCCAACGTGCGTGCTAAGGCCAGGAGTTCCCTCTGAAGCCTTGCAACGGTGCGTCCGAAACAGAAGCACATATACAAGACATAATGTTGAACATAGCCCGAACTCACCCGTACAATCATTCCACAGTTGTAGCCACTTGGCACGCTTTTACTGTTTCAGAGAGAGAGGCTTGAGCGACTTGTAATCTCGGCTATACGCCGCTTGTAACCCTGTTTATATCAATAAAGAGTTGCTTACTTCAAACTTGTGTTTCAATGTTTCCGCTATATTGTCGACTCAGTGAACCTGTTACCAAATCGCTATGCGTTTATGACTCCGCTGCACTCGGACAATCTGTGCGACTCTGTGGCTTAGAACTCTTGCCGCCAGCCAATGAACCATGGTCTTGCACGGGCGTGGATCACGCTCGTGCGGCATCACGCCCGGATGGGTCAAGCGATCGTTCCGCGGGAGCGCTGGCGAGGGTGATTTTCGCCTAGCGGGAACGGCCGATTTGCCTGCGGAAGATCGGGACGTGACATACCATATCGATAATATCTCAGAGTCATAGCAACGGTTTGGGCCAGAAGATAAATTCCGCTCTGATACCATTTTGTCACGCCCCGGTCCCGCCCGGGCCGCTGCTCCGCCCTGCCCCGCCCCGTACGACCGGGATTAACGAACCGGGGCACGAATCACCGTGCCTCGGCATGCCGGACGCGAATCATCGTGCCCGTCCCGCAGGTGCGAGGAAGGAAGGAAGCTAAGCGAATGTCCTGTTCGAGGTTTCGGGGGACGTGATGCCGCACGGGCCTGGGGTTGCGCCCGTGCAAGGCCAATCGTTTAAGTTCAGAGTTGGCTATCATCGCATCAATCGAGTAAGCAGCGGAAAGGGACTTGTTGTAATGCAATGCATTTAGCCAACTGAGTGTTCGGGACAATCGAGGCAACTTGGGTTTCCTTTAGCAAAGGCACACATTCGTTCCATACATTATGCCCCCTTATACGATAACATTCTCGGGGCAACAATCGAAACCAGGATTCCGGGTCTTGGGGACTGTGGCACGCCTATCGCTCCCTCGGACGATCCAGTACCTGCAAGCAAGTAAACTGTTGGTGGGTCAGCACTTTTATAAGTACTGGTGAGATAAAACAACTGAACAGAAACAAGCATTCACTCAAACGAGCACTAAGTAATCATGTTATAAAACATTACATTACTAGTGATCTTTCTAGTTTTACCTAGGTTTGTTTCATGCAGTTCTAGCAGAGTCAATTTACTTGTTTGGAAACATGTTTGGAAACAGAGTTTCATATTGAATATGCAAGCAAGCAAACCGTTCATGTTCCAGGGTGTGCGCAGCGTGTCTCGTGCGACTCCAGGGTCAGATGCAAGCTAGACACACAATGCACGATCTTAGGGGCAGTCACTATCCAAGCCAACACAATGACTTAGCTATATGCAGGGCGGTCCCCGAGTATCTCAGGATCGGCAGCTGGTGGTACAGCATACCAATGACTCATTCTCTGATGCTAATGGCAGCTGTGACCCATGGTGGCTATGACGCATGCAGTTCAGCTCTCCACCAAAAGCTATTGTCCGACCGCATGCGAATGCATGGAACACTATCAAATAAACTCTAGTATGCAGATGAGACGAACCATCAGAATACAATCTTTGTTGTGGGGCAATCCAACTTATCACTTGAACACGTTCAGGCATAGTATGGTTCTCTCGAAGCATAGACGATAGTGAACATGTTCATGCATTCTAAGCAAGCGATTCAGGATTCTCGTTTAACAGACATTTGTTTCAAAGACAAGCTAGGTGAGTTCGTTCATTAACATGCAAGGCAGGTTCTATCATTCTCTTATGAAAATATTGCAAGCAAAAACTCAGGTTATTATTAAGGCGTGCAAGAATCAGAGAACGAAGTTCTGCCCACTCACCTGATACATAACGCCGACGCGGAGCGGGGCGTTACATGCGGTGTGGGTTTCACTTCTAGACCTGCCCACACATCTGCTCGTCAAGTTTGTTCTCCTCAACATCGCTGAGTGCATCGGGTCCCCGATCGTGATAGACGGAGCCTCTCAAACCATTTTTCGTCCCAACTTGGCTAGGATTTTAGTAGAGATGGACATTAGCCAACCCGTTCAAAAGAGGGTGTGGATCGAGCTTCTGAATGGACGAAGCTACTGGCAACCGATTTGGTACGAGTCCCCTCCTTCTTATTGTGTTTACTGCAATCATCGTGGTCATTAAGAAGACATGTGCAGATTGAAACAGAAGGCGGGCAAGGGAGCTATGGTATGAGCCTCCCGGGAAGCTATCCAACAGAAAGACAAAAAGGACTACAACCGCGTAGGGGTTCAGACTTGCCCAACGGGGAGTGATGCGGGTGCTTGCGTCCTGGAGGGTGAACTACCTAAGGGGAGGGCAGTCGTAATCGTTGTGCCGGTAGGTGATGAGATGGGGGACAGCGGAGGAAAGGAGGGGAAGGAGGTCGAGAGGAGGGAGGATGAGTTGGTAGACATGGCTCTGTTGAGGTGCCCAGGTGGGGACCCGTCGGTCCTGGTTGTTCCAGTTTTGCTCCCTCCGCCCCTCGCGTCTCTCGCGGTTCCTCGACATGTAGGAGTACAGGGTTTCGAGGAGGGTCCGATCTCGCCTCATCCCCCTCGCCCGAGACGATCGTCCTCAGAGCCGGAACTTGGATGTTTGGATGAGACGGATAGTGACGATAGTGAGTCACCTCACATTCAGTTCGCCGAGCCTCAGGATGCGAGTGCTTTGGCGGAGCAGACACATATTCAGTCCACGTGTCAGCGCGCTTACTCAATTGAAGTGTAACGTAAAGGAGTGCCCAATATCGATGAATCGGGATCCACTTACGAGAATACTGAGTTTGCATAAGATATTGAAAAAGGAGGGGGGGGGGGGTTAACAACAAGAACAAAGGCAAAGGGAGGAATGCAGTTAGCAGTAGGGATAAGAACCATCAAGGAGATACACCACAACAATCCATGATCCTGCGGCCGGCTACGTCCCGTAGAAAGACATGTCGTTACCTTTAGCATCGAGGAGGATGATTTTTTATCTTTTTTTTTGCGCTTATGCGGTTGTCCTTTGGACAGTTATAATTGTAATCCAGGTTTCTGAGTTCTTTCAATAATAAATTAGATTATATATATATATATTTTTTGTTTTAACTTTGGAATCTCAATCCCTTGAAAAGCAAAGCAAAACGGAAAAGAGACCAAACCATTAAGAGTGGATTGGGAGATACCACATTCGCTAAGCGATGAAGAACATGTTTAATCCAAATGCCAATTGGGAGATGTCAAAACCCAAATGTGTTTAAAAGGAGGAGGAGGAAGAGCAATGCAATGCCAATATCTAAGTCCAGTCTTGATGTTTTGCATCTTGAGCAACCGGACAAGATACAAAGTATAGAGAACCCTTAGTTTAGGGAGATCTTTGCTAAATTTTGTTTTATAAATATGAATAATTAAATAAGATAAAGTGAGATGTAGCTTAAATGATGGAGTGTTTACTTTGCACGTGAGAGATACAGGTTTTGATCTCTCACATCTCTGCTTTTACAATAAATTAAAAAAATTCTTCTATATAATATATATTTTTTTCTATCTTTGTGAAATATGGAACCGAAATATATTTTATACAAAAATAAAATTAAAACGAATAATTTGATTAACAACATGGAGACATATTTATATAGCAACGTTGAATTTATTTAGTAAAAATAAACAGTTCAATCAATATAATTGTTATATTACAAGTCAATATATTTGTTGTTATTTAAAAAATAAAAAAAAAACCTTGTGTTAATAATATATGACTACCAACGACTTTTTTTTCTTTCTCATTTCTATTTTTTTTATATTTACATAAATTAGGGTCTTCTCTAAATCTCAACAAACTCTGGCCAATATGATATATATTTCATGTTGTATGCCACGGTTCTCCTTCCAACCTTTATGTCAACATAGAGAGAGAAGCTGTCATGTCAATAATGGTCCCTTTTGCCCTTTTTCCTTGGGAAGGAGCACAAGTACGTTACAACAAAAGCTTCAACTAAAACAGTTGCACTTGCTTGGCGTCATCCATCCCTATGATTCTCTTACGCCCTTTTTTTTACAAATTAAACAAAAATTAGTACAGACCATCAAAATTTTAGTAAATTACGGAAATATTTTTTTGTTATAGTATATTACGAAAAAAAAAATTTATAGATTTTTTGTTGGATTGGTTTGGTACAGTAGATAATTTTATCTTGAAATTTTCTTTCATCTTTTCTATAATAATCCTTGTCTTATTCTAACTCTATATTATTTAAATATATTAGATATAAAAAAAAAATCTACTATCAATTAGATAGATATTTAAATTATATTAGAAAATTTAAAATATGATTCGAATGTATTTTAATTATTATTTTGATACAGATATTTTTATATTTTATTTTGGATGTGTTTAATTAGATAATATTTTGTAGTTAGTTCAAAAAATATATACCTGAACATGTAATAGATCATAAAATATATTTAAAAATTAAATTATATTTGAACTAACTAAAAATTATTATCTAATTAAACACATCCAAACTTAAATAAATATATTTATATCAAATAATAATTAAAATATATTCAAATAACATTTAGAATTTTTATAATATAATTTAAATTTGTAGCTAATTTATAATTATTTGTTTATACGAACAAGCAAATTTATGTGTAAATTCAGAAAATTTACTAACTACAAGATATATTTTATATTTGAACTAACTCCAAGATATTATCTAATTAAATACATCCAAAATTCAAAATATATATTTATATCAAATCATAATTAAAATATATTTAAATTATATTTATAATATTCTAATATAATTTAAATTTTTATCTAATTTATCATAGGTTTTTTTTTACACGTGCGAACAATTTTTTTCGTTCAACGCTTTTTTGTCAACGCAAGTCAATTTACTTAGTTAAGAATATGAGAGAGAGAATTAAGTATAAAAAAGATAACAGAAAAATTCTCCATATAAAAACTATCTACTGAACAAAACTAACGAAATCAAATCAAACCAACCAAATCAAATCAAACCAACCAAATCAAATCTTAGCATAAATTTGACAATGTCAAATTTTTACCAACTCCGTTAGCGGAACATGTCTTTCCATCTAATTTCTCCGAAATTGTTTTCTTTTAACCAATTTAATAAACAATAATTTTTTTATAGTAAATTAATTTTCTGAAAGAAATATCACTACTAAGATCGTTTTAGTTCTCTCAAATTAAAAAATAATATAAAATAAAAAAGTTTTTACTAAAGATGTTTTTAATTTTTTTATTTCATCTAAATAATATAAGAAAAAAAGTATTCTATCCAAAATGTTTCTGATAAGAACGTTTTCAACTTTTTTATTTTAAAAAACTGGAAAAATAAAACACCTCTACTATGGACATTTTTAAAATATTTTTAAAAAGAATTAAATAAATCAAAGTTTGTAGGGACCTACATGCAAAAGGCTAACAGTAGGTCCTCCTAAATGTCAACAACAAATTACAATTTTTTTAAGTACGGATTCATTCTATTGAGTTACCTTAAAACTATTCTTAATTTATTACCATTTTAAAATTATTTACACTAATCTTCTTATATTTTATGTTTATTAAACGAATATTTATTATTTTCAAAATAATTATACAGACCTCGGCTATTTTCAAAATAACCCTTGAAAATAAAACATAAAGCATAAGAAGGTCCATGTAAATATTTTCAAAATAAGAGAGGGTCGTGTAATAAACATAAAAAAAGAGAAGGTTAATATGGATAACCTCCATTTTAAAAGATAAAAATTATAATTTATTCTATAAATTAAGAATAATTTTGATAATCTCCCTAAAAAATCTGTGTACATTATAAAAACTTTCTTATCAATTACAGATTTCTTGATTATTAAAGAATGTCATGTGTGTATGATCCAATGTCATATGCACGAATATTGTTAATGAGACAAGTAACAACCATATAAATTGACAGAAAAAATTATTTTATCAAACCCTTCAACAAAAGAACAGTTTAGTAGACTTGAACAATAGATTTTTGAATCGAAATAGGGGACATATAGCTCAGTCTTAATTCAGTCAATACAACCTAACCAAGAATCATCCTGACATGAAGTTTTTGTTCATATAAATTACTAACAATCACCTCCACAAAAATATATTTTTATCGTATTTTATTGAAAAGCGCTACATTAGCACAATGTCAAATTTTATACTAAGGGTTATTCAAACTAATCTCTTATATGTTTTATGTTTATTATACATATCTTTCTTATTTTAAAAAAAATTTACATTAACATTTTCTATGCTTTATTACATGGATCTTTTATATGTTTTATGTAAAATGTTATTACACTAACAACTCTTAAAACATAAAAAATAAAAAAGTTCGTGTAATTATTTTAAAAAAAATTGTGTAATAAACATAAAATATAGATGAGGTTAATATAAATAATCCTCTCTGCTAAAGCAAGTATTAAAATTATAAGAAATGACACAGGAAGACGAACTTATTAAGAATGAATCGAAACGTCTCTAATGACAACGCTTTAGCTAATTCTTTTCCCTCCCATCCTTAAGAGAGAGAGAGAGAGAGAGAGAGAGAGATATGAAGGACGCATACGTCCTTGTGGAGAACGGTCCTTTTATTTTTAAATAATTTTTACTTATAAAGTAGTTCTCTACATTTAAAAATAAAAGAAAGAAAAAAAATCAAGAAAATATTGTTACTAAGAATATTTTTGTGTCTGTATGTTACAAAAATGTTCTTAATAAGGACTTTAAAAAAAAAAAAAAAAAACTTAGTACGAAAGCTTTTTGCATGAAAATGTTCCTTACAAAGGTAGTTTTTAGGGCGAAAAACTACCTTAATAAGGAAGTTTTTCCATGCAATAAATACGCCGTTGGTAAAAAAAAAAAATGTATTGATCGGATAAAAATGTCTTTACTAGGCACATTTTTTGTTCTAATTTTAAATAAACTATAATGCCATTATTATGGAAAGAAAAAAATTGCATGCATTTTAGTGTAGCTTTATTTCTCCCGGAAAAAAGAAAATTTTGATGTTTTAAACGAGAGGGATTGTGAAGGGAAGGCCATGTCCTACGCCTGTGCAAATCTGGTCAGTGGGGGATGGTTCATGGTAGGTTTCCCAATGTTTGACCACCCGTAACTCAGAGAAACCTTTTTTTTTTTTTTTTTCCCCCCTCTCTTTTTTCTTTTTCAGGTCCTTTTAATTAATTTTATTATGCACTGACGCTTAAAAGAGAGAGAGAGAGAGAGAGAGAACTCAAACGTGTGCAAAATAATTTGAGCAGAGCATCCAATGGCAATGTACAAACCTTTATATCTTCTTTATGAGTAGCAACGACTTTATGCTGAAAAGAGAATCATTATGGCTCTTTATTCATTTTGAGTACATCGCACACATATAGTAGCACATTTGTCGTTTGAAGCCATAGTGCTTGATAAAATGCCGACACCATTTTAACGCCCAACAAACAACCCTATATAGCTTTGTGAGTGAACATGTCCAAACCCTCTCTCTTACCCACACCATATAGTGGTGAGACAATGCCAAGGAAGGTAAGTAAGGTTGTAGTAAACCTTTTTCTTTTTTAGCCATTGGTCCGGATTCAATTTTGGTCGGATTTGACTGGACCGAGGTCGGACTTGGTTAGTCTGAATAGGAGTTCGGACCAGATCGAGTTTTAGAATCAAAGTTCCAAATTCAGTTCGGATCGATATTCGGATAGCTTCGGTCCGAACCAGATTCATACTAAATTCAGTCTGGACTAGGACTGACCCACGGACCGTTAGTTTTATTATTATTTTATATTAAAAAATATATTAAAGATTAGTATACATATTACATTTATATACATTTATAATATCAAATTAATGTGGACATAGTGATTAATTAGGGGAAGCTTTAAGCTGTCACCTCATCTTTGAGGTCATGGGTTAAAGTCCTCTTATCTTCCTTCCGTGTGTGTATATATATTGACCGGACTTTAACGAACATTTAACCGGATCGGACCTGAAAGGAAAAATCCAACTCGAACTGAATGGAAAGCTGGGCCAGACCGGACATGCGAGCCTGAAAGTGAATCCAGTCTGAAATCGTGTATTAAGCGGATCGGGCCGCGTCGACCTGTTGATCGAATTTGAGGACTCTCCGTCCAATGCACATCTTGAGATAGAAGATTTGACCAAACGTGTCATTTATTTAGGGGGTGGAATAGTTTTTTTTTTTTAAATGCTAGGCCAATGAAACATTTCGAAAATAGATGTTTTAGCAAACGTACATTTTTCAAAGTAAACCTTAGTATCCGATTTCACTAGAGTTGTCGGCATATAGGGTCAAGTCCGGTTCATATACCAAACTCAACTGGCTCTTGTGGTCAGTGAGAAGAGGTCTAATTTTTCTTGCTGGATGAAGGTTTCGGGATCAAATTGCGAAAAAGGTGTGGAGGCAGTTGGCCCAAATGGCATGCAACACAGCGTGCGTAAAATTTCGTACGTATCGCCGGGCATCTAAAAAAAAAAAAATCTGGTTCATATAAGACATAAATCTGGACCCAAAGTTATTACTATTTCAGATTTTTTTTATCTGAACTCTTCACTCCTAATTTATTTGGGTTGGACGTTTTTCTATTTGGAAATTGGGTTGAGAACACGGACACTCACATAAACATTGATCTCGTGTTCCATATGTTGTATATGGACCGAACTCGAGTGATCCTTGTGGTTATCGGAAAGAGGTATAAGATTCTGGCTGGATAGCGAAATATCAGTGGATCGAGTCATAAGGACGTATTATTCATTTCATTTATTTGGTAAAAATTGAAAACATTGACCCAAAAGATATGCAACGTAGTGTGCACAAAGTTTCGATCGTTTTGACTGACATCTCAATTGTTTTGTTTTGACATATAAAAAAAAATGTTGTATATGGAACCCATTCCAAACTGTTTCGAGTTGGGTTTGACATCAATAAGGCTAGTTTTGATCCCATAGGTATTAGTCGAACATGTGAAGAATTCTGGGTCCAATCGAGGGCCATGGGCTGTCCAACTGATAAATTCATATCTTGAGCCCGTGGAACACTTGATTAGTCCAAATCATTGAACAACTTTGTACATTGAGGCGATAAAAGCATATTTTTTCATTGCATGTTTATTCTAGCCCCTTCTCGATCAAGTATTCGGTGCGACGGACTTATCATGTAGCAGTGATAAACTTTGAGTCCCCTTCAATAGTATAGAAATTATTGTTAGCAATCACTAGAATAAAATGCGTACAATGCGCAATTTTTTTTAGTCTTTCAGTAACGTATAATACTTTCGTAGTTTTACAAATTTCGAATTACTATGCGAATTTTAAGACTGTAACGTCTTAAACGTATTTCCTAAGAATAATTAAAAAATAGACAAAAAATAATGTGTATGATAGTATAACCTATTTAATTAACAAAAAAATAAATCCAACAGTCTGGTATTAACTCTTACAGTTTTTTCTACTTTTAATCAGTCTAACACAATTAAAAAAAAAAAAAATCTATAAAACGAAAAAAGAAAAAACCTCACATGCAACTTATTTAATTAATCAAAAAAATAATTCAACAGTATTGTTGCTTGCTTCAATGATCATTTTGTAAGATTGGTGGAAATGTGGATTTATGAATTTTTGTTAGGATTTTTCGTTTTAAGTAATAATTTATTATATAATTATATAAAACGGGATAAGTTATGGGTAATTGCGGGGGGGGGGGGGGGGGGGACCACTCGCCAACTCAGTTGGCGAGTTGCTGAGTTGGCGAGGGGCTCGCCAACTGAGTTGGCGGGGCACCCTCCTCGAGGGGCCGCTCGCCAACTCAGTTGGCGGGCCATGCAACGTTGCAACCGTTGGCCAACGGCTATAATCCAAACGGCTATTACAATCTCCCTCTATAAATTACCTATCTCAACCCATTCATCTCACACTCAATCTACTTCCTCTATTTTCTCTCTTCCCTCTAGCAAAGTCTCCAACACTCTCTCTGTCTGTCTGCCCGCAGCTAAAGTTCATTTGAGGTTTTCTGTATCCAAAGTTCTCAACCGTCATGGATCGTAGCGTAAGAATTGTATGCTCGCACGGCGGTACAGTAAATGGGTTAAATTACGAAGGAGGAGAAAGTATAATTTTTTCAACTTATCCGAATATTAGTTTTGAAAATATACGTAATCATATTATTGAACGTTGTTCTATTCATTATGATTTTATTTTGAAGTCTATTTTTGGTTCTAATTGTTTTTTGATAGATAGTGAAGATGCATGGAATTATATTCTTGAGATTAATTCACAATCACGGTATATAAAAATATATGTTATTAAAGTAGCAGCAACCTTAGATAGTAGAAATAATGAATATTTTTCTGAATATCAGCATGTTACTTCAGGTGCTAGTTCTTCTCAACAAATAGTTTCATTTATCCAAGAAGGTCATTCATCAGATGAATCTAACCATGATGATGATAGTGACAACGACGAAGGAAATAGTGATGATTTAGTTGAAAATGTAGATTATAGGGTAGATGATGATGTTGTAAAAGCTATCACTGATGAATTATTTAAGGGACAATCATTTCCTAGTCGTTCTCACTTTAGAAGCTTTATCAGTAATTTAGCAATTAAATATAATTTTAGTTGTTCAGCTAGTGATATGAATAATGCTCGTGGAATTATATATAGTTGTGATCAACCGAATTATAATTGGAGAGTATATGTAAAGTCTATTGGAAATGGCGATATAGTTAAAGTTAGTACATTAGAAAATCGTCATTCTTGTTTAGGAAGACTTAGTACAGGACGTCATCGACTAGCTACAGCTTCATGGATTAAGACCATGATAATTGACATTATTAGAGATAACCAGTCATACAGTCCATCACAAATTGTTAAAGATATATATAGGGAGCACCGTATACAAGTTAGTTATTCCAAAGCATGGAGAGCCCGAGAGACAGCATTAGCTGAAATTAATGGTAGTTATGATGAGGCATACGCTAGTCTTGAGGAGTATTGTTATAGAATTATGGAGACAAATCCAGGTAGTAAATGTTTTATTAAAACTACCGAAAACAATAGCTTCCAACGAATTTTTATTTGTTTTAAAGCATGTATTGATGGATTTTTAAGTGGATGTTTACCAATTATTAGTACTGATGCTACATTTCTTTCGTCAAAATATCAAGGTATCTTATTTATTGCTTGTGCTCACGATCCTAACTATCAATTATATCCTATAGCTTATGCTATTGCTGAAGGTGAGAATAGTGATTCTTGGTCTTGGTTTTTAAATTCTCTTAAAATATCTTTTGAAAGTTGTTTTAATGATTGGAGTTCAATTTTATTTATATCTGACAAGCAAAAGGGTTTAATAAATGCTGTTCGTGCTATTTTTCCTACATCTTCTCATTTTTTTTGTATTCAATATTTTAAACAAAACATGAAAAAAGTTACAAAAGAACTACTATTTCAACGCTTGTTAGACTCGCTTGCTAGATCATATAATAAAACGGATGCAGAGAGTGTGTTTGATATAATTAAAGCCGAGAACATAGTGTTGTACGATTGGCTTATTGGTGTAAACGATAAAAGTCGTCGATTTGAACATTGGATAACAGCGTATGCTACTTGTCCTAGATTAGATATTAACACTTCTAATCTTGCTGAATGTTTCAACAGCTGGATTAAGAAATTACGAGATAAGCCAATAACAACACTTCTCGATGGTATTAGAGCCAAGATTATTACACTTCATGACAATCGTAGAAAGTTTGCTGAAAATGTTGACACAGATTATTGTCCGAAGATGTTAAAAAATATGGCTTCTATTATCAAAGAGAAGAACCACCTAGAAATATTAGCTATTGATAGTTATAGGTTTGAAATAATAGACCGGGCAACAAGTAGAACCTATATTGTTAATATAACTGACAGATCTTGTACATGTTTAAGATGGTACCATACTTATATACCATGTATACATGCATGTTTTGTTTGTAGATATTGCAATATTAGTATTGATAGTTTTTATCCTGCAGTATTTTCGACGGCTACCTTGAGGAGTGTATACGCGCAAAATATGGAGCCAATTTCAGTTCCCTACGAGATCCAAGGTCCTTTGGTAAGAGGACAAATTGGGGTGCCAGATGTAAGACGCAAAGCCGGAAGACCAAAGAAGAACCGCATCAAACCCCGGGAATCATCGACAAGAGATCTACGATGCAGTAATTGTGGTGCTATGGGACACAACCGAAGAAGATGTACTAGTCAACCGAGAGAGTAAAATGTAATTGTTCAATACCCAAATATTTATGTAAAAATCCATTACAAATCATACAAAAATTGCAATAATACAATGTTTACAATTTTCTACTACTCCTCGTCCTGGTCTTGTTGAGTTTGGGTAGGCAGCGGTGCTGATGGAGTCGAAAAAAATTGTGTGAATATCTGGTAGCTTTCATCTCCAGCAGTCTCGTAACTCGGTCCGGCTCCAGGAGTCTGGTAACTCGGTCCCGCTCCAGCACTCTCGTAAGTCGGGTAGGCTCCAGCATACTGGTAACTCGGGCCCGCTCCAGGATACTGGTAACTCGGGGTCGCTCCAGCATACTGGTAACTCGGGCCCGCTCCAGCATACTGGTCACTCGGGCCCGCTCCAGGATACTGGTCACTCGGTCCCGCTCCAGCAGTATCCCGTCGACGACGACGAGAGTGTCTCTGTCGTACGAAGCCGGTCGGATAGTCCGGTGGAAGACGGGATTGTACCGGAGGCATTTCCGGTTCTGGTCCAATACCCAGATGCCGAACACGAGTAACAAGCTCCCCCATAAGATGACGAGTCACATGTTCCTTCATATGAGGTTGTTGTAAATGCTGCTCGTATACCCCACTCTGAAATTTGAAACATGTAAATTAAAATATTTATCATATCTATGTATATGTATTTTTTAAAGTATAATGAAGTTAAAGTATAATGAAGTCATACCAAATCATTCATTCCATCAATAAAAGCACGCATAGTAGAATCGTCTAGGGATCTAGTCTTGAACCTGGGCTCCTCATAGTGGTATACTCGGTTGCTCATTAGAGGGCATCCCCACCATTGTCTGTAGTCCAGGCTACCTATGTCTGCAAAATATAAACAAAATTTTAGCAAACTAT
Organism: Iris macrosiphon; assembly: GCA_036927795.1. Classification (NCBI taxonomy): domain Eukaryota; kingdom Viridiplantae; phylum Streptophyta; class Magnoliopsida; order Asparagales; family Iridaceae; genus Iris; species Iris macrosiphon. The sequence goes on from JAYESA010000008.1 coordinate 204,262,956, forward strand.
TTACACTAAATCAATACGAATAATGAGTAACTTATAACTTACATTCCTCATGAGAATTTAGTCTAGGAGACATGTCCCTCACACTATAATTCTCGAACCGATTATTCCAGTCAGCAACGAGACCAATGATTCGTTGGAATGCATTTGATGTCTGATAACCGACTGTCGGTGGATCATCGGGAATTATTGGGGCCATTCCGAATTGCCGAAGAACACGGTCTGCCGGATGGTACATGGTGAACCGATCATATATAATATGACATCTGTGTAAACTAAATACATAGGATGTCATCTTAATTTCTGGAGCATCGGGTTCACATATGTACGGTAACCAGGTTACCTATTTAAAGATATTTTAAGAGATTAGATGTGATGTTTATCTATGATCAAAACTTAAATAATTTAAAGATATTTATTGCATATTTAAAAATTACCTCATTAGACCGCAGTGTATCAAATTGGCTTCGATATAGTGATACAGTCCTGTATTGGTAGTGTTGATAATCCACTACATCTGTAGGCCAGCGCATAGCAACTGGAAATACTCCAACATCACTGAGAACGCTGGTAACAGGCCTACCAATATAGAAGTGCTCGTAGGACCAGAACTATAAAACAAAAATATGACATTAGTACAAACAAAATTTGCGTATAAAATTACTCTAACTTTTTAGGGCCTTTCATTCATACCTGTATCAGTGAAATACATCCACAAATACTCTTGCGATTGCATCTCACAAATTCTGTCAAATTGGCGTATAAAAATGCAAGAGTAGCAGCTCCCCACGCATGCTCAGTAGGTTTGGTCAGATCATCCAAGAATGGTAAAAGCTGCACATTTACCATATTTCTCGATGCATCGGGAAATAAAATTGCACCACATAAACAGAGCAGATAGGCTCTAGTGCAACGAATGACCTGGATTTATTAAGTGTTAAATAAATTTATTAAATTGTACCACTAAATTAAGTAATAAACAAATTTACTAATTAAAATACATACCCGATTTTCATCTACATCAACCACCCCATCAATAGTTTGATGTAGGTCTATAAAGTTGCCACGGAGCCATGAAAATTTCACATAATTACCATCTTTTAGACCAGAAGGAGGGCTAACACCGAGATAACTCCGGATCAGATCAGATCCCTTTAAGTGCGGATCAAAATATATAGCGTTACCTTTAATAGGTAACCCTAGTATATTCGCCACATCAAAAAGGGTGATCGTCATCTCGCCGAATGGGAGTTGAAAAGTGTTGCATTCTGGCCACCAACGCTCCGCAAGACTTACAACTAAATGAAGATCGTGAATTAAATATCTAACACGATCTATATAGTGGAATCCAAAGGATTCCACCAAAGCCTTTTGAGCTGGATTAAGCTCCCACGTACGATAATTCCTTTCAGCCCGCCAATGTACGTGGATCCGGGTTCGTAAAGCATTATCATGGTCGTATAACTATAAAAATTATATGCATTAATAAAGTAAACATAGGCATTCTAAAAAATATATACATTAATAAAGTTAGCAACTTGTAATTTCAAAAAATACCTCGCCAGTAAAAATCTGAGTAGAAATGTGATCTTCACGTTGCTTAAGAATAAGCTCGGTAGTCGGTCCGCCAGGAATACGACCGTCATTGCGGGTAGCCATCGCCAGTAAATATCAAGAGGAGGAGAATTTGGTGTAAGGAGTGTTTGGGGTAGGAGGAGAATGTGAATGTTGTGAGAGGAGTGTTGGGTGGGGGGTGTATTTATAGGAATGTGGGATTATTGCCGTTTGGATTATAGCCGTTGGCCAACGGTTGCAACGTTGCATGGCTCGCCAGCTGAGTTGGCGAGCGGCCCCTCGAGGAGGGTGCCCCGCCAACTCAGTTGGCGAGCCCCTCGCCAACTCAGCAACTCGCCAACTGAGTTGGCGAGTGGTCCCCCCCCCCCCCCCCGCAATTACCCACAACTTATCCCGTTTTATATAATTATATAATAAATTATTACTTAAAACGAAAAAATCCGATTTTTGTTTAATGAGTTTTTTGTTTGCTTATTAGGGATTAAAAAAAAATATGTCGTATTTTTAGTACCGAATTTTTTCATATGAAATGTGCTAAACATGAATGAAATCTAATACGAATGTTTATCATTTGACGAATATTTGACCGAATTCTTTAACGTACTTTACTTGTATTGTGTCAATTTATTGTCACGCCTCGCTTCCCATAATACAGTTAGCCGGGTACGTAACTACATCTCCAGGCTACGCTCTCATACAAATACAACCGTACCCGTATCAGCGATTGTCGCCAGTAATATTCTAGGAGGGTATGCAAGTCACACTAAAACACTTTCATTACTACAAACTATAACTATACAATATGATTAAAGTACAATTGTATTAAGTCTTTACATCAAAACCATTAATATACATAGTTTCAGCTAAAAAATGTTATTTGTTGTATTCCCTGAAAACTACTTGAAGATTACTCCACAACTTTGTCCACATCATATAGAGGTAGCATCTCACACGAAACTTCATATTCTCCTAGTGAGCAATACTAGGTCGTCAGAACGATAGCAAGTCCTCAGTCAAGAACAGTAAGAAAATAAAATATGATATGATACTGTAAGAAATAAAAATGGAATAACTTTTGCATAGAAAGTAGGAAGGCAGGTTTTATAATCATACCTACGATTATAATTTAATTCCTAAGCTAGTGTCCTTATAGTGTCTAACAAAGCAACCAATACAATCATATTTCACTACCACAAATATAGACAAGTTTCCTAAATGATGACGCAATTTGGAGAACAACTCTTTGAATATCCACTTTAACTAGTTTTCCGACAGCAATCCCGTAACCAGGGATCAGGCTGTGGCATGCAGGATGGTACGGTGCTTAGAATCCGTCCCTCTCACATCTAGTGAGTAAAACATGATATAATATCAATTCACCTAATCGATCTTTTTAATCAAAAATGGTATATATAAAATCAGGAACAGGTACAGGCAGGTACAAGTAAATCAGGTACAGAAAAATTATAACGGGTAAGTGAGCTAAGCCTCACACAATCAATTCGTAAGGCCATACGAAAGAGATTTAACTACTGATCAGCTTTTTATTGTTATTATATTACAAAATTTTGTATGTGGTATTCAAGTTGTTCTCCTCCGTCCAATGCTCTCTAACCTAAAGCTACAAACAATTTTTATTTCTATTATTTTTATCAATTTCTGCTATGTATCTCATGTCAGTACTTAATGCACAAGTTGGCATTTTCAAGTATGTCAAAACACAAGATCGCATCTCATTTATAATTCTAGGAAGCTTGTATCAAAGTTTTAATCCCATCTCAATTTCAGGATAATTATAAATACCATAACACAATTTTGTAGGAGATTATTTCTTTCAATTTATATAGAGCGGACAATACCGAAAAGCTAACTTTTGGTTTCAGTTACGTGAATTTTGTTAGTGTCCTACGTATCCTGGACCCTTGCTAATCGTTCCATAATTAAATCAATTTCTAGGTTGTAAGTCCGTTGCTTGAATAAAGCATAATAAAATTTAGGTTTAGAAATATCGATTATATTTTTGAATATCAAAATTTGGTTAACGTCCGAGATTCTTAAAAATTTCGGCAGAATTTCCTTCAGAATTTGACAATTTATAATATATGAGACCCGGAGCAACCCTCCGTAGTATTTATCTCCGGGTACGTCGACCCCTTCGGTGGAACAACTCTCAACACCGGTAACCACGCAGTTTATATATTAAAAATGTTAACAAATTTTTTTTATTTATACCTTAGCAAGCAAGCATTTTATTTATTTATTTAATAATTGTCCCATTTTATATTATGCAAGTCCAAGAATCATAATTTGAAATTGTTTCCTTTAAATGCTACACAAGCTCAGTAAACACACAAATATTAGTAAAGCACGATATCAAAACAATCTTCCAAGTACTAAGTTATATGCTTTGTCATAGTTACTTTTTAGCAATACTTATTAAGTAATAATTTACAATTCCTAAAGTTTAAAAGTTTATGGCAATATGAGTAAGGAAGTAATTTCCTAGATATAAAAGTTTGAGTAATAACAAATCAACGTGTGTGACTTTCAAAATTTCTAACGCGAACTTTACCTTTCAATATATTAAGTACATAATTTTTTTTCCTTAATTCTCGATAAGAAGAGGGTAGTTATAAAAATCACAAGTCAAAATGGATACATATTAGAACTAAGCTTAGAATATTGTTAACTTACTATATCGAAGTCGAAAGTCAATACTAGGTTTATCTAGCAATTCATATACTTATAAGCTTTCTTCAAGCCCAAGTATCAACTAATTAAATAGATTTGTTAGTTTACGGACAGAATATATATATATATATATATATATATATATATATATATATATATATATATATATATATATATATATATATATATATATATATATATATATATATTTGAATAATCTTCTAGATAAAAATTTATTGGAACCCTTAATACTTACATAAATATACATATGCATCTCTACTTGGAGTTTACAAATATAAGTACACTCATTAGGATATCATATTCATATTTCTATGGGTATACATATATACATAAAGATTATACAACAACAACAAAATTATATTATATTTATATAAAACATTATGTGAAGAAACTTATGTATTTATGTAAGTCTACAATCATACAATGATAGTTTACCATAGTTCTACCAACAACTATTGTCCATCATTCTCACGTATACGTGTGTCCTAACTATTTATTCGAAATTCTATGTACTAGTTATTTTTCTTTTACCGCACATGTATAATCAGAATTAAAATTTAAAATTTGGACTATAACATATAAATCAATGATCTATGGAAAACTTAGAATAGAAATTGGAAGATTATGTTGAGGACTTGCCTTGTCTTGAGCAAAACCTAGATTTATTTTCCCAAATCCTCTAATTAATCCTTGTATATTTTTCTATTCCAAAATTTAGGAATTAAATCTGACCTATATTTGGATTTGGAAGAAAATATGTAGAATAAGGGATTATACCTAGAATGGAAGGAGGAGGAGGTGGTGTTGGAGGTTATCGTCGGAGGAGGGAGGTCGAACCGGAGCTGGATGGCCGGCGACGGCGGAAGCGCGGCTACGGCGGCGCCGGAGGCAACGACCGACAGTAGCATATTGCGACAACAACAATAGTAGTAGTGAGGAGGGAGAGGAAGAATGAAGAAGAAAAAGGAAGATATAAAGAGAGAGAGGGAGGAAGTGTTGGTATCTGAAAATGGTGGGAGGAATACATGTGTATTATTGGAACTTGAAAGAAAGGAGATGAAGACAAGGTGGCTGACTCGTGGGAAGAAAAATGAGTTCGGTGGAGAGTCATCTTATCCACCCCCCCTCCTCCCATGTTTTTTAAATATGTCACGCCCAGTCCCAAATATCGAGGGACTAGACACGTGGCAATGGCCAACAGCACACACCGATGGGCAAACCCAATTTAATGGACCCATCAGGGTGTACTTAATCTGTAATACAACAATAAGAGTCTAATATACTAATCTCATCCACATAAATGAATATATCAATATCAGAATCATAATGCAATATCAAGTCTCAATAAATATAACTCGGGGAACAACCCGATAATAAGTCTGGTACAATAGTCAAGAGACAAGAAATAGAAAATTATAACAACAGCAAATACTGAGTATGGATAAAGCATATACTCAGAAGAAATCCTTAGCAATCACCTCGTCTTCTGGATCTGGTACTGCTCTAGTGCCTGCTCTTGCTTCTGCTACTGCTAATGCTCATGTCCCGTTGTAAACCCCCTCGACCAGATTCCAGTATTTTAGGAATATTTTTCACAATTTAGGATTTGTTGCAATAATTTATAATTTATTTTTCTTACATATCCTGTTGACTTGTGCACATGTCCATCACCTAATTATTTGGAGCTTTACCTTGACGGTTATCCCTGAACGAAGTTCACGTACCTCTCCTAGACATGCCAGTCTACTATCCTGCACTTTGTGCAACTTCCAAATACTTAGTTTTGAGCCTCGTATAAGACGCACGAATAGCGTTACAAACGTCCGTATTTAATTAATTTTTTAAATTCCAGACCTGTACCCATCCCTGTTCCAATAGAAATTTGAGGCCCAATATGCACCTGTTTTGCCCAGACAAAAATACGTTATATTTCTACACTGAGTCTACTACATTTAGTGTATTGACACCGTAGAAAAATTATGACCCTACCTACCTCTAAATAATTAGGGAACACCGTGCGCAGTATTTATTAATTAACTAAATACGGTGACCCGTATCACCCAGAAACCAGATCCAACCCCTGCCCAGACTCACCCCCATTTCCCCAGGACCCTTACACAGCTTTTCCCTTCAATCCTGTAAAGTTTAGCATTTTCAGGAATCGGATGTTTTCTCAGACAATTCCGTAATTGCGTAATTTCCCAAAATAGGACCTTTACGCAATTTATGAAATTACAGGGACTTTCCTGCAAATTGCAGTGCGAGGTGTCACCCCCTCATTGGCCGGTGAACCTGCACCGTCCATTTGGAGACGGGACCCACCCGAAAAGATCCTGGAATTATCCCAAAATATCTATAGATATTTTATATATTAAAATAATATATTTTTTTCTATAAAAGAAAGGAAAAGAAAATAAAAGAAAAAAAATTCAAAACCCTAACCCTACCCAGCCTGGCCGCAGCCGCAGCCGCCCCCCCTCGGCGGAGCTCCTTCCCCCACCGCGGCAGCCTCCTCTCCCCCGCCCCTTCTCAATCTCCTCCTCCCCTCTCTCCTCAGCTCCCCCTCTTCCCTGAGCTCGCCTCGCCGACCCCATCTCCACAGCCACCGCCATCATCAGCGTCGTCGCCGGCACAGCGCCGTGCCGACCCCTCAACCACCTCCTCCTCCTCGCTGTGATCTTTTCCCCCGGCCCGCGGCGAGTTTCCCCCCCAGCTCCAGCTCCTCCTCCTTCCCTCTTCCCCTCTCGTCGGACCTCCGCCCGCTCGCTCCTCCTCCATCTCCACTCGCCACTACCACCTCCTTCTCCCTGACCTCCTTCTCCTCCACCCCCTACGACTCCACCGCCAGCCGACCCCCCCCCCCACTCGAATCTCCACCAGCGGCCACCCCAAGCCCCGTCTCCCCTCTTCTCCTCCCCGAGCTTCCCTTCTTTCCCCCCTCGACCAGCAGTGCGACAGCCCCGAGCCGTCGTCCCCCGGCCAAAGCTCCCCCGTCCGGTCAGCAGCAACCCCCTGACCCGCTACCCTAGCTTCGGACACGCCAAGAACCGGACACAGCAACCTTTCAGCGGTTGGACACATCCCGGACACGACAAATTCGGACCAGGACACAAGCCAACATCAAGGACACGTGAAAACAGCCTTCACGGAGCCCTGTTCAGGTAACGATTCCTCTCACCTTGTATTTTCATTTTTAATTCTGTCAGTTATGACACGTAGGCAATGTGACCCTCTCGATGCCCGTGCAACCCGCTCGGTACATCGCGTCATGTGGCGATTACGGCACGCGATCCAAAAACAGGAAAAATAACGACCCGATTCACCCCGGAACTGAGTACGCCCCGCCAAACGGGACGACTTGGTCGCACGCGGTCTTTACCGAAACTTGCGCGACGTTGATACGGACGTGTAAGAATTCGGAGAAGTTGATTTGGATGTGCGTGCACACCGGAATCAACGCGTATCCGCCGACACCGCCCCGTATCCGTCAGTTTTGGAACACGCTGCAACTTTGTGTACACACGTCGGATCGAGACAAAACTTGCGCCATCGGACTCGTAGCGATACGCTGGTCCTGTGATCCAAGTTTGGTTCGATTATGAGAACGTTGACAAAATCGCGTATCGTGGGCCCCACAGGCTCCACTTGACGGACGATTTTGTGTTCGGCTCATCGGAATCCAATTTTGGAAGTTCCGTTGGGTTTGTATCATCGTTCCTGACTTGTTGACACTAAGTTTGGCGAATTTGGAGACCTTTGACCCTGGCATATTTTTTGGTGCAAAGTGGGCCCACATGTGGACCCCGATTTGACCGAAAACTGTCATTTTTGCCCCTGTGTCCAAATTGGACTTAAGGACAGGCGTTTCTAGCTATTTGATATTTTCTGAGACTGTTAGTGATATTTATTTCAGCATCCGAAGACTTTCCTTCTGAGGCCATAGTTTCTGACTTCTTGGCATTTGATATCTGGACATTATATTTTGCAGCTCTTGCCAGGCAAGTATACCTTGCCTTGTTGTACTGTTTAAATTCAGTTATTGTTAGTTACATGTTTATTTATTATATAAATGTGCGCGTCCGAGCAGACTCGGGTGCAGTCAATGAAGGCGTTGACGTTAGGACTTGTGTCTGACCTAGTGTCTAGTAGACCCACCTAAAGTTCTGGAGTTATTGATATAACTTCCCAGGCCTTGACACGTATCATTACACGTTACAGAGTGAGTACATATAGGAACGCGTGCCTCATGCACGACTGGCCATCAGTGTGAGCAACACGTGTAGCGGTATTTTAGCTCAGTTGTTTATTGTATTGAGACTTGCATCATAATAGGAGGTGTCCACGTTGTTTTCACGATTTGTACATCTATATTGGGCGGAAAAGATACTAGTAGACGTATGGGACACCCCCTCCTTGTATGTTTTATACCTTCGCACCATGCTCCTTGGAGATGGTCGATTGCAGAGTTCCCTTGAACGGGGGCATATGTGGCATATACTAGTCAGTCACTACGGATTGGTGAATTACGTCAGCATATGTCTAGCCACACATTCCCATACGTACTACAAGGTCTTTAAATTGCATTCACTTAGATGGTTAGCACACCCCATTTATTTATTCAGTATTTACATTATGGCATGTCATTTTTCTGTATCTTGCTATGTCCCTCTGAGGACCTGGTCCCCTGCCAGGTGTATATGTTCTTGAGTACTCGCAGGAGCACATATCCGGACATGCTACTTATTTTCCGAGGAGGTCTTCTCTTCGAGCCTCGTGATTGTCAGATGTTGTTCTTTATGGTGTGTATTCTGGTTCCTTTTATATTCTTTTTCGGCAGTAGATTTGATTTCATCTGACTGTCATTCTTAGATATCTGTATTGAGATCTAGTTACATGGTTATTGTTTATTCATATTTGACTTCTGTGGATGAGATTTAGATATTACCCTGTGACTTGTGATTAGTTATACCACTGGTGAATTATTGTTCATTATACAGCATACGCACGTATATATGGTTTCCATATATTGGAGTTGCCATATATACGGGCGGCTGGCATGGTTACGTATCCTAGTCCTACGTATTTTGGGACTGGGGCGTGACATGTTTTTAGTGGTGGCCCATGCAGGTCAGAGCATATTGTCTCGGTTACGTTACTGTACCGAGCAAGCCTGCACCTAGGATTAGAATATAGAATCTCATCCATATTTGACTATGACTTATCTTCCTTCCAATCTGTCCTACTTACATAATTGCATCCTGCTTGATTCATTTGCTTCCCTGATAATTCCTTAAGTATAGCCCCTGCTAAATATAGGAATCCCTGTTGATAGAAGGATAATTAGGGTAGTATTCCTATTAAGAACACAACTAGGGCTTTGAGACGTCATTAAGTTCAGACTACTTAGTGAACCCTAGTCTTCCTTATTACCTAAATAAACCCTAGTCTTCCTTATTACCTAACGAACCCTAGCATCACTTACCTATAGATTAATTTACCCTTATCCCTTGACATATTGTGTATGACTTGAGAGTAGTATAAACACTACTAGGATTTGTTAGAGAATTTACCATAGTGTGACCATAGTCTTAAGGAACCGATAGAAATCTAAGGTTAAATACTAGGACTGAAACCTCACCCTATGTTTGGATAAACCCAGTTATACGCCAGAGTCCCTTTACCCTTGTTGGCGTAAAGCCAATTGACCGTTGTTGGCGTAAAAGCCAAACAACTGCCTAGTTGGCGTAAAAGCCAAATGACCCTCTTATTGGCGTAGAAACCTAATTATTCAGAAGCTTGTCCCCTTTATGACAACTGCTACCCACGTTCTCTTAGTCTTCCTTATCCTGCGTCATAAAAGCCCCGTAGGTAACTGCCCTGCATAAACTTGATGATTCTAGAATAGTAGATAACCAGCGTAGAGTAACCTGACTAGGCGTAGAATATAATGATAGGATGTGAGCATAGTGTTACAGCCTTAGCTTTCCCCAGCCATGACCTAATCTTGTGCATTAAAGGCAGAGATACGCCTCGAGCCCGGGAAAAAAAAAAGAAACAGCTTTTGACAGGACATCTGATTTTGTCTCACCTCAAGCATAAGTGACTTGTATCCAATCAGTCACTAAACGACAACCTGGGTCCCCGTGCAAATTCATCATCGCAACCGACCACTCGATCGTTGTACAAGTACTTTTGTCAGTTGTCAGGATTCACTAATTTTGACTGACAAACTCATGCGTATCTTGTACAACTTTACGCTGCAACGCAGGAGATTTTACGCAAACCTTTTAGGCAAAACTTTACGCAGGCAGACTTTTATACAAACCTTACGTACGCTAATTTTAGGCGCAGATTTTAGCGCAAAACTTTTTACGCTCAGACTTTTACCCAGACTTTTACGCAGACTGTTACGCACATACTTTTTACGCGGACAGCTCTGATATCCCTACTTTACGCGGACTTTCTTGAAATCTCTGTTTTAGGCAGACAGCCTATAGTGTTTATTAAGATTGTAGAACTTAGAAGACCATACCTCTTTTAGGTCAACTAGCGACTTAGATAAGGAATTAGAATAATAACTGCAGAGATTGTAGAGTCTTGTCTGTTTGTGATTTAGAATTGTTTTGAGATTTCTCACATCATAATCTAGCGTACTTATATTCACTATACTACCTTGACTTATACTGCTACTATAGCCTAGTTTTGCAAACTTATACTTTATCAAGCTTGTTCATAACATATGTATTATTGGAGTACTACACTAATACATTTCAGAATCAGTGTATTACGGTCTGATCAACCATAGTGCACTTGGTTCGCCCTTCGCATAATTACTTTACGTGGATTGAGATATATAGTAATTAGTAGACATATGTACTTGCCCTCTAGATATGTCTGAGCATATCGTATCAGTTACATAACTGTGCTAATACGAATACGTGAATAGGAATTACCAAAATAGGATATAGTGCAGTTACATATGTACTTGCCCTCTAGACAGCCTATAGTGCAGTTGATCTGGGTGAGTCCCCATTGGCTGAGGTGATGGGCTCCGCTGCGGGGATGCTGCACTCGAATTATCTGGAGGATCTGTCCCATGTGGCATTTCCCATCTCTGGACCCCAGTATCCTGAGGGAAGGGAGCTCCTGATATCGGCCCAGGGTGAGCGAATGCTGTTGAGTATGATCAACGGCGAACCCTTGGTACGTGTAGATGGGGAGCAGTACATAAAGCCGGCTTTCCTTTTTGGGGACATGATTGATAAACAGTCCCAGACGAAGCCCAAGAGGGAGCCTTGGGTTTTCCCTGCCGGGGATTTGGTCTTGTACCTGCCGACGATGCCGAGGGATTATCCCATCTCGGCCTTCTCCCATGCGACGCATCCCAGGAAGATGTCTTGGAAGCTGACTCCTGATCTTCACGGGAAGACGGGAAAGATCTTTCATCTGAAAGGCGCTGACCAGGGGTTGTTTGTTAGTCGCCCTTCTGGCGTTGTGACGCTGTTCCGAGGACTGTGCCCGGGCAGTGTTCCAAGTGAAGATAGCTCGGTGATCCAGCCGGTCCAATTGCCGACCTTCTGCAACGACTTCATGGGTCGAGGTGGGGTATATCCCAAGGAGAATCCTCGGTGCAATGGGTGGATCGCCCAACGAACTTCCGATGGAGATGCCTAGTTGACTGGGCCTTAAAGCACTTCCAGAGAGAGTTGGAGGGCATTGGACTATATGCCGCTGTGAGTGCGACGAGCGTCGGGCTGCCTCCGAACCCTAATTTGTTCCTGGCACTGATGGAGCGGTACATTCCGCTCACCGGGACCTTCGCCACTCCACTAGGGGAGTTGGGGTTGGCCCTTCATGAGATGGCAGTTGTCTCGAGACTGCCGATGGGGGATACCCCATATGAAGAGTACGTTCCCACCAACCGGGAGTTGGGGGATTTGGACCCTCGGGTGGCGGAAGTATATCGGGAGCTGATGTGTCAGTACTTCGCGTGCACCGCTTTTTATAACGAGCCTTCTGATTTGGCTCACACCACCAAGTGGATGTCTTACCTCTTCTTCCACCGAGCCAGGGCCGCCAGGTCGGAGAAAGCCTCGGGTGGTAAGAAAGAGCCCGTGAACTGCTTGGGCGTCCTCAGTGCCCAGGTTGTGGAGACTCTTATGGAGGAGGCTGAAGCTCCGGATCAGATTCTTGTGGAGGGGGTAGGAAAGTACCCGGAAGGCACTAAGGCCTGTAGTTACTTGAGGCGTTGCCGCAGGCCTTTGTCTAAGGAGGCCTAGCTGGCTGGTTTTCTCTCCATATGGCTGCGTCAAGTAGTGGTGCCGGGCACCGCGTCCGTGGACCGCATTCACCGCAACATCCTGTGGCCGGCAGTGCGCCTGGTGTTTGGGGCAAGACTGGGCTTGCTTTCCGCCATGGTGTGCCATATACAGGCTGGCCTGAGGGCCATGACAGATGGGTTGCTTCTTGATGAAGCTCGGCGGGAGAGCTTCCCTAGGGTGGAATTACCATACTTGTACTTGATGGGATGGTTAATTCTCCACAATTCCCGGGTTATGTCACCCGGTTCCGGTAGCAGATCAGGGGGTATATTCCTATTGAATTACAGGGATTCCTCCTGGAATATGAATACAGTTTTAGACTGTCGGCTGGTTTTGAACCTCAGCCATGGCTGGAAGATCCTTTGTACTGCCCCTCCTGTGCATCACAACCAGTCAGGGCTGTGGCTCGAGGATTCAGGTCGAGGGAAGACCGTTCTTTCTCCGGAGGCGTTTAATTGGTTGGTCTGTATTAGACCTTCCCATCCTTTGTATAGGAGCGAAGACCATTGCTTCTTCGAGCCCTACCTGCCTAGTCGGTTCGCCAGGCAGTTCGGGTACGACCAGTTGCATGTGGGCAACGCCGTCACCAGCTTCAGGTCCAGGGGTGGACTCATTGATGGAGCTAGAGGGTGGCGATATTTTATCATGGGTTGTACGGGGGCAATTTTTATCGTGCCGGTCGTTACAACCTCCACGGAGCTGCGCATCCTTCACTCCTACGCCCAGTTTTATGTGGCGGTTAACACTTTCCACCGCGATTTCGACAGGCGTGGGAGCTTCAGGGTGCCTTCTGCCAAGCCTGGGGGAAGGGTCGAAGTCCCCTCGGTTTCTTCTGACGAGGGGGAGGAATCTGGTACTCCGAATGAGCCTCTGGTGTCGTTGCCGAGGTGTGTAGTGCCTCTGCCGGCGGGGGCTCTGGTAGTCTCTTCCGGGAAGAGACGGGCTTCTGCTCCGAAGGAAGCTTCCCTTCGTAAGAGGAGGAAGAAGACGGTTGCTCGTCCTCTCCGTATTCCTGGTGTTGAGGTTCCCGGGAATGAGCCTGCATCTCCCTGTATCAGGGATGATTCTTTGGCCGGAGGTTCCTCGCCTTTCAGAGGAGGACCTTCTACAGTTCTGGCTGGTGGCGCCGGAGAGTCCTCGCTAGAGGCTGCTGTCGCTGCGGCTGCTCCAAGTAGCGAGCGGGATTGCCTGCGTGGCCCCAACAGATGGGAGAATCTTCCCTGAGGTCAGTAGCGGGCGGAGTTACTCCTGCGTTAGCGAGCGCGCTTAGCGAGACTCCGGCTGATGAACCTCGACCGCATCTCGGGGAAGGCTTGACCGAACTCTTGGCGATGTCGGTCGGCCCCCCTCCTTCTCCAGGTATGACAGTTCGTATCGCGTCATTAAGCCGTGGCTTAGCTACATCTGCTGCAGATGCGTCGTATATGCCGTTGGCTCCGGGTAAATGTCGTTTCGATGTCTCCTCCTAGGAGGATTACCACTGTGTTTGATATTTTGCTTTCTTGTCCTCTTTTCAGGGGATGACGTCCACGGGGAGCATGGCGTTGAAGCGCCTTCCGGCTTTGTTCTGGCTCCTGGCGGTGACGTGGAGGCACCGGATTTTGAGGCAGGAGTGTCTTCGGGGGCTAGCTCGCCCGGGGAGGTTTCGTCGTCTCAAGGGGAGGACGAACCTGTCATCGTGACCTCGCCTGTTTTGAGTATGCCGATGACTTCGATTGTCGCCATCGCACCTTCTTCGGGCGTGCCTCCTGTGGAGGCGACGGTGGCTACCTCGTCTGCAATTGTGGCCGCTCCGGGCGCTCAGTCGGGTTTAGTCGCGTTGATCGAGCAGCATTCCAGCCTCGTCTACACTGGCTTAAAAATGATGATACCGATGGTGTTGGCGAAGAACCTTGACTTCGAGCTCCTGAAGAAGACTTCTCAGCTTTCGATCGAGGTTGTCAGGGAGCTTGGCAATCCTGGAGTGGCTGACGCTCTGGAGGCGGTGGTTAATGGTTTAGAGCAACCCATTAACGAATACTTGCAGCGGACTGAGGGCAGCCTTGATGCTGATGTCCAGGCTCGGTACGACCTCATGTCTGAGCGGTTCGCTACAAAGCTTGAAAGCCTAGACAACTCTATCCAGACGCATAAGCTGGAGATGGATAGGAGAAGAGCTGTTGTGGAAGAAGCCCTTGCCGTTGAGATGCAGTGTCGATCCGAGCATGAAGGGAATGCGGCGAGGGCCTCCAAGCTGCGGGAAAAACTTGCTCGGGCAGAGGAGTGGGCTTCCCATTCGTTGGCAGGTTTGGAGGTAGCGACTGGTCGACTGAGCGAAGCGCGACGGGATCTGGACCGTGCGGAAGCTGCCCGTACGGGCTGTCTTCGGGCAAGGGCTAATCTGACCCTTACGCATACTCCGGAGGCACGGCTGGAGCAGGCTCGCGCCGATGCTTTGGCCCTTAGGAATGAGAGGATAGCTGCACTGGAGCGGCAGATTCATGGCCTGATTACTCCGCCATCTTGATGTACCCCTTCCTATGTAATTCTGCCTTCTTCGGGAATGAATAATAGCGACTCTTTTCTGACTGTTGTGGACCCATCATTTTGGAATGTAAATGAGAGGTTAGGTGAGAGTGATATCAGAGGTAGTATGGACGTGATAAACTCTCGATAAACTTCTTAGCGGGACATATCTATTCAGAGGTCATGCGGACATGATAGAGTGTAACCCAAATAATTATGTTTTTTTGGAAGTAGTTTTGTCAGAATCGAGGTCCTTGCTATTTTCCTCTTTGAGCAGGAGAGATTAGGCATAGTACCTTTTCAGGAATTTGCCATTGATAGGAGCCATTAACAGATCTCCGTTGGGCTGGGCTATCCTGTAGGCGCCGTTTGAGAACGTTGTCTCGATCACATAAGGGCCTTCCCATTTGGGCTGGAATTTGCCTTGACTTATGTGAGTTAGAATCATCGGCCTTCTCACGGCTAGAACTAGCTCGCCGACTTTGAACACTCTTTCCTTTACTTTATGATTGAAAGCTTTGGAAATGCGTGCTTGGTAGAGCGTGATGCGCTGCTGAGCTTGGAGGCATTTCTCGTCTAATCCTTCCAGCTCTTGGAGCCTCAACAGGTCATTCTTTTCTCGAGTCAGCTCACTAGTCACGGCTATTCGGAGCGACGGGATCTGGATCTCGATAGGAAGGACCGCCTCGCTTCCGTAGACTAGTGAAAAGGGGGTACAACCTGTTGGTGTCCGTACCGTTGTGCGGTATGCCCAGAGACATTCGCCCTGCTTCTCGTTCCAGTCTCTTTTGTTTGAAGAAACGAACTTCTTCAGGAGTTTGACAATGGTTTTGTTGAAGGCTTCCGCCAAACCATTAGCAGCTGGATAATATGCCGTAGAGGCAATGTTGTGTATCCGGTTATTATCGCAAAACCGATGAACCGCTTGGCTGATGAACTAAGGTTCATTGTTGTAAACCCCCTAAATTTTCAAATTATTAAATCTTGGATTTTTCCCAATTTTCTGGAATTTTCTGGAAATTTTCTGTAATTAAAATCAAGGTTTTTAATTAATAAATGATTTTTAATTGGTAATAAATAATATTAAAATGTCATGAAAATAACATTTTTGGGTGTAAAATGAAAAATTGGACTTAGGGTAATTTTCTGAATTTTTCTGGGCCTCAGACCTATTTTTAAATACCTCAAAACCATTTTTTTTATTAATTAATTAATTAATTAAACTATTTATATTTATTATTAATTATAATTATAATTTATTATTTTTTTTATTTTTGTTTTTTATTTCTTTTCTGGGCCGGCCCGGCCCAGTGGGCCGAAGCCCAGCCCAGCCCGGTCCCCCGCCCTATCGGGTCGGGTCGGGTCAGCCAACCCGACCCGCCCGCAACCCCCGACCCGGTCACCCACGACCAGCCCCGCCCCCGCGAGACGCGGTCAGCCGCCGACCCGCCCGGCCACGCGGCGCCTCCGCCGGCCCCCTCGCCCGCACCCCGCGGCCACGTCCCCCTTTCTCCGCCTCCTCCGCCCAACGGCTCCGCCCGCAAACCCTATTTCAACCCCCCCTCGCGGCTACACCCCCCAGCCTCCTCCTCCGACCACCGCCTATCGCCGCCGCCGTCCCCTCCTCACCGTCGACCCGTCAGCGCCTCCTCCTCCCGTCTCCGCCCTCCGGAGCCCCGCCAGCGGCCGTCTTCTCCCTCGACAGCAGCAGCAGCACAGCAGCCAGCCGCAGTGCCGGCCGCCCTGAGCCGCCGCCGCCCCCGTGGAAGCCGCGCCGCCCCTCGGCGAACCGTCCCCCGCCCTCGCCGACGCCTCTCCGGCCGCCCTCCGCCGTGTGCCGCCGAAAATCCGACGAAACCCTAACCCTAGCCCTAATTCCCTTCGCGTGTCCGACACGAGTCGGACACGGTTCGACCCTGTTTTCGGGTCCCCTTCAGGTACGTGTAACTTTCGCCTCGTAGCTCTGTTTCCAATTCTGCAAATTGCGTTGTGAAGCCTGTATGACCCTCTCGGTGTCCGGACAAACTGTTCGGGACATCGCGTCCTGTGGTGATCGCACACCGCGATCCAAAAACAGGAAAAACCAGACCCTGTTTCACCCCCGGAACTGAGTATGCCCCGCCAAACGGGACGACTTGGTCGCGTGCGGTCTTCACAGATACGTACGCACCGTCGATACGGACGTGTGAGACTTCGCGGAAGCTGATTCGGGTGTGCGTGCACACCGGAATCAACGCGTATCCGCGGACATCGCCCCGTATCCGGCTTTTCTGCAATTCACCCTAATTTCGTGCACATACGTCGGATCAAGACGAAACTTGCGCCATCGGACTCGTAGCGATACGCTGGTCCTGTGGGTCAAGTTTGGTTCGATTCTGAGAACGTTGACGAAATCGCGTGTCGTGGGCCCCATAGGCCCCGCTCGACGGGCGATTTTTTGTTCGGCTCATCGGAATCCAAATCTGAAAGTTCCGTTGGGTTCGTATCAGCGTTCCTGACCTGTTGACACTAAGTTTGGTGAATTTGGAGACCTTTGACCCAGACACGTTTTTCGGTGCAAAGTGGGCCCACCGGCGGACCCCGTTTTGGCCCGAAACTGCCGTTTTTGCCCTTGTCTCCAAATTGGACCCAAGGACAGGCGTTTCTAGCTATTTGACATCTTCTGAGAGTGATGGTAATGTCTATTTCAGCTTTTGGACTCATCTCTGGACTTTTCCCCCAAGAACCTAATTAATCAGATCCAAACAACAGGCAAGTACCTGCACCTCAAGTTAATCTTTATATATTGTGATAATTAATTCCCTGTCTTACATGTACCCTTGATGATTACACATCGTGTTAGAAATGTAATATTTCATGTCTTGAATATTGGTAGTTCCTGTCTTGTTTTTCATGTCGGGTGGGAGAATACTAGGAGGCATGTAGTTTACCCTTTCCCCTGTCGTGACTGCTAGCTTTTGGTACGCGACTGTACCATCAGCCTGATACTCGATTATTCCTGACTGCTAGCCGCCTATGGCGTGCCTGATTAGCCTTATAAACCCCTACATGCCAACTATGTATTCTAAAAACAAACACAAGTACACACATATAGTTTCTGGTTATTTCTTGCTGGCTATTGTAGTTTCATTTCCTGCTTCATATATTTCTGTTTCACATATTCCTGTTTACAGTTAACTCTGAGATAATAATGTTCTGCTAATGCTGTTTCTCAACATGATATCCAATATTTAATTATCATATAATATTTAGTTTAACATTGTTGTGCACTGTGTACTTTGCTCCTTCCTGACTGGATCTGTTGATTTAGGCGATGATGAGGACCTTGCTCCTACTTATTATGGTCCCTATGAGGGGACTGATGATACCTATGAGGAGCCAGAACCCACCCAGGAGACCCCTGCTGCAGAGTAGCTAGCAGTAGCTATCTTTTATTCTGTTTCTTATCTTATTTAATCGGGTTTGTCCCCGATTTCATTTGGAATTCCTGTATTAAACATTTGAATCTGTTGTCACATTTATTTTCAGTTGCAAATCTTAAGTTTCATTTCTCATTATTATCTTGCCTATGTTGTTGTGAATGAGCTAGTTAGTAATTATGGATTGACCTAGACAGCGTACTACCGCCGACTCTGCGGCGTAGGCTGGACGTACCCACGCACTCGTGCCCGAACTTCCGGGTGCGGGTCGTGACACATTTTTATGGTGGCCCATGCAGGTCCTATCCTAAAATAGGGTAATACCCTAGGACAGGGTATGGAATAAGATTGAGGATTCTAGGAAAAGCTCATTCACAGTATAGCGTCCTTATTTCAATTCTTGTTATCATTGCTGCTCAATTTTTTTCTATCGCCCTTGATTTCCAAGTATTCTATTCTGATCTTCCTATCCCTTAATCTTTCAGAATGGTCCAGATCAGGAATACAGTAGGAGGCACATCAGAACCAGCTGAGCAGAATGTGCCCGAGACTCTTGCACTCCCGCTGCCTCCATCTGTTCCGGCAGTTACCCTAGATGGGGCACAGCTGCTAGGAGTATTCCAGGGATTGGTGGAATCCCAGAAAGAACAGACTGCACTCCTGCGGACCAGCCTCTCAGAAGCTATTAAGTCCCAGGAGTCGCCACTCAAGAGGCCAGGGAGTGCCAAAGACTTCAAGAACCTTAGGCCTCTGGAATTCTATGGAACTGAGGGCATTCTCTACGCTGATGAGTGGATAGAGAATGTCGAGAGACTCCTGAAGACTGCCCGGGTCCCTGATGACCTCAAGGTGGAGTCTGCAAGCCTGCAACTGTTCGACATTGCTCGAACCTGGTTCAGAGATGAACCTCAACTATCTGCTCCCGACATCACCTGGGAAGATTTTAAAAGACTATTCAAGGAGAAATTCTACCCCGAAGTGGCTAGGGAAGCTCTCGAAAGCCAATTCGAGAGACTAGAACAAGGTACTCTGACTGTTGATGAATATACTGCTGAATTTAGCAGGTTAAGCCACTTTGCGGAGTACATGGTTCGTACCCCGGAGGACAGAGCCCGTAGATTCAAGAAGGGGCTGTCTCCGGATATTCGCCTTGCTGTCACCACCAGCCTGTCACGCCCCGGACCCGCCCGGGCCGCCGCTCCGCCCTGCCCCGCCCCGTGCGGCCGGGATTTGAACGAACCGGGCACGAATCACCGTGCCTCAGCGCGCCGGACGCGAATCACCGCGCCCGTCCCGCGGGTGCGAGGGAGGAAGGGAGCCAAGCGAATGGCCCGTTCGAGCTTTCGGGGGACGTGATGCCGCACGGGCCTGGGGTTGCGCCCGTGCAAGGCCATATCGTTTAAGTTCAGAGTTGGCTATCATCGCATCAATCGAATTAGCAGCGGAAAGGGACTTGTTGTAATGCAATGCATTAGCCAACTGAGTATTCGGGACAATCGAGGCAACTTGGGTTTCCTTTAGCAAAGGCATATGTTCGTTCCATACATTATGCCCCCTTATACGATAGCATTCTCGGGGCAACAATCGAAACCAGGATTCCGGGTCTTCGGGACTGTGGCACGCCTATCGCTTCCTCGGACGATCCAGTACCTGCACAAGCAAGTAAACTGTTGGGGGGTCAGCACTTTTATAAGTACTGGTGAGATAAATCAACTGAACAGAAACAAGCATTCACTCAAACAGGCACTAAGTAATCATGTTATAAAACATTACATTACTAGTGATCTTTCTAGTTTTACCTAGGTTCGTTTCATGCAGTTCTAGCAGAGTCAGATTACTTGTTTGGAAACATGTTTGGAAACAGAGTTTCATATACTAAGCAGGCAAGCAATCTGTTCATGTTCCAGGGTGTGCGCAGCGTGTCTCGTGCGACTCCAGGGTCAGATGCAAAGCTAGACACACAATGCACATTCTTAGGGGCAGTCATCTATCCAAGCCAACACAATGACTTATCTATATGCTTGACGGTCCCCGAGTATCTCAGGATCGGCAGCGGTTAGTCCAGCATACCAATGACTCTTTTATCTGATGCTAATGGCAGCTGTGACTCATGGTTGCTTTCCACTATCTCTGTAGCAGCCGTGACACATACAGTTCAGCTCTGCACCAAAAGCCATTGTCCGACCGCGTGCGAATGCATGGAACACTATCAACAAACTCTAGTATGCAGACGAGACGAACCATCATAACACGCAAATCCTTGTTGCGGGGCAAATCCGACTATTCACTTGAACACATTCAGGCACATTATGGTTCTCTCGAAGCATAGACGATAGTGAACATGTTCATGCACTCTAAGCAGGCGATCTGGATTCTCGTTTAGCAGACTTATTGATTCAAAGACATGCTAGGTGAGTTCTCTCATTAACATGCAAGGCAGGTTCTATCATTCTCTTAAGAAAACATTGCAAGCAAAAACTCAGGTTATTATTAAGGCGTGCAAGAATCAGAGAACGAAGTTCTGCCCACTCACCTTGATACATAACGCCGGCGCGGAGCGGGGCGTTACATACTTACCCACCAACAAAAAGTTTCGTCCTCGAAACTTCAAGGATAAACTTCTCGATATCCCGAGTAGCGATAGTGCCGTCCCTCGCCGTACTCAACCGAAACAATCAAGCAATTCAAGTTCAGGAAACATTTTGCACTTTGAGAATATCTATGGACTTATTGTATGGAACGCTCTTTGCAAAACCATATCGATCTCAGAGTCATAGCCAGAAGATCGATTCTGCTCTGATACCATTCTGTCACGCCCCGGACCCGCCCGGGCCGCCGCTCCGCCCTGCCCCGCCCCGTGCGGCCGGGATTTGAACGAACCGGGCACGAATCACCGTGCCTCAGCGCGCCGGACGCGAATCACCGCGCCCGTTCCGCGGGTGCGAGGGAGGAAGGGAGCCAAGCGAATGGCCCGTTCGAGCTTTCGGGGGACGTGATGCCGCACGGGCCTGGGGTTGCGCCCGTGCAAGGCCATATCGTTTAAGTTCAGAGTTGGCTATCATCGCATCAATCGAATTAGCAGCGGAAAGGGACTTGTTGTAATGCAATGCATTAGCCAACTGAGTATTCGGGACAATCGAGGCAACTTGGGTTTCCTTTAGCAAAGGCATATGTTCGTTCCATACATTATGCCCCCTTATACGATAGCATTCTCGGGGCAACAATCGAAACCAGGATTCCGGGTCTTCGGTACTGTGGCACGCCTATCGCTTCCTCGGACGATCCAGTACCTGCACAAGCAAGTAAACTGTTGGGGGGTCAGCACTTTTATAAGTACTGGTGAGATAAATCAACTGAACAGAAACAAGCATTCACTCAAACAGGCACTAAGTAATCATGTTATAAAACATTACATTACTAGTGATCTTTCTAGTTTTACCTAGGTTCGTTTCATGCAGTTCTAGCAGAGTCAGATTACTTGTTTGGAAACATGTTTGGAAACAGAGTTTCATATACTAAGCAGGCAAGCAATCTGTTCATGTTCCAGGGTGTGCGCAGCGTGTCTCGTGCGACTCCAGGGTCAGATGTAAAGCTAGACACACAATGCACATTCTTAGGGGCAGTCATCTATCCAAGCCAACACAATGACTTATCTATATGCTTGACGGTCCCCGAGTATCTCAGGATCGGCAGCGGTTAGTCCAGCATACCAATGACTCTTTTATCTGATGCTAATGGCAGCTGTGACTCATGGTTGCTTTCCACTATCTCTGTAGCAGCCGTGACACATGCAGTTCAGCTCTGCACCAAAAGCCATTGTCCGACCGCGTGCGAATGCATGGAACACTATCAACAAACTCTAGTATGCAGACGAGACGAACCATCATAACACGCAAATCCTTGTTGCGGGGCAAATCCGACTATTCACTTGAACACATTCAGGCACATTATGGTTCTCTCGAAGCATAGACGATAGTGAACATGTTCATACACTCTAAGCAGGCGATCTGGATTCTCGTTTAGCAGACTTATTGATTCAAAGACATGCTAGGTGAGTTCTCTCATTAACATGCAAGGCAGGTTCTATCATTCTCTTAAGAAAACATTGCAAGCAAAAACTCAGGTTATTATTAAGGCGTGCAAGAATCAGAGAACGAAGTTCTGCCCACTCACCTTGATACATAACGCCGGCGCGGAGCGGGGCGTTACACAGCCGAGCTCGTACCTATGAAGAAATCCTGAGCGTGGCACAAGGCGTAGAGAGAGATATGGGGCACAAACTGAAGCGAGAAAGAGATACCGGAAATGCAGGACCCAACAAACGCCCTTTTCAACAACTGCACCAGCAACAACAGCAGAGGGCCCCGCAGCAACCTCAGCGTCCTCTCCCTCGAGCTCCAGCACCCCAACCCCAGGCTCAAAGACAGAACCAACAAGCTGCCCCTTGTGGCTATTGCCAAAAACCAGGTCATACTTGGCAAGTCTGCAGGAAGAGGCTAGGTGCCTGCCTCTACTGCGGTTCAGCAGCGCATCAAATGAGGGACTGTCCAGCTGCTCAATAACGCCCAGCTGCACCAAAGGCTCCAGCCCAGACCAGGGCCCCAGCAGTACAACAAAGGGGACCCCCGCTTCCAACACAACAACAACGCTTTGCTCAGCACCAGCAGCAACAGGGGGGTGCACCGCAGCAAGGCCGTGCTTATGCAATGACTCTGGAAGAAGCTGAAGCCACAGCAGACGTGATCACAGGTTCTGTGCTTATAAATTCAATACCAGCTATTACTTTATTTGACTCTGGAGCTTCTCATTCATTCATGTCAGTAGATTTCCTTATGAAGCATAGTTTAACCACTAAACCCCTTAGGAATTGTTATAAGATCATTACCGGTGGAGGAATCATCCCGGTTAGTGATGCCTGTAACAATTGTCCTATTACATTATGTGGAAGAGAACTGTATGCTAGATTACTTGTAATGCCAGTGCCCAGTTTTGACATTATACTGGGTATGGATTGGTTAAGTCAACATCATGCCACCATAGACTGCCACAGAGGTAGTGTAATCTTCAGGCCACCTGACAAGCCAGAATTTGAATTTGCTAGAGGTTCTAGAGAAATGGGTAATAACAAAATTTGTGGAGCCCTAGTAACAGAAGAAGTGCCACTACCCATCATCTCTGAATACCTTGATGTCTTCCCTGAAGATCTCCCAGGACTACCCCCAGACCGAGAAGTTGAATTCTCCATTGACTTAGTGCCAGGAGCAGCACCAGTATCTCAAAATTCCTACAGAATTAACAAGAAGGAGATAATAGAACTAAATGAGCAAATCAAAGAACTAGAAGACAAATGCTTCATTAGGTCTAGTGTCTCACCCTGGGGAGCTCCAGTATTATTTGTGCCCAAGAAGGACGGAACATCCCGAATGTGTATTGACTATAGGGCCCTGAATGCCTTGACAATTAAGAATAAGTATCCCCTGCCTAGGATAGATGACTTATTTGATCAGCTGAGTGGAGCTCGGGTGTTTTCAAAGATTGATTTAAGGTCTGGTTACCACCAAGTAAGGGTGAGAAAGGAAGACATCCCTAAAACTGCTTTCAATACCCGGAACGGACACTACGAATTCTTAGTAATGTCGTTCGGGTTGACGAATGCTCCAGCAGTTTTTATGAACCTAATGAACAGAGTTTTCCAGCCATACCTAGACAAATTTGTAGTGGTCTTCATTGATGATATTTTGATCTACTCCAAGACCCCCGAAGAACATTTGAGGTTAGCATTGGAGACTTTGAGGAAGGAAAAACTTTATGGAAAATTATCTAAATGTGCTTTCTTCCTAGACAAAGTAGAATTCTTGGGACATGTTGTGACTGGAGATGGAATAGCAGTAGATCCTAAGAAGATAGCTGCAGTAGAATCCTGGCCCACCCCAGACTCTGTAGCTGAGATTAGAAGTTTCCTGGGACTAGCTGGCTACTATCGGAAGTTTGTGAAGGACTTTGCTAGAATTGCGGAGCCCATGACAAAATTAACAAGAAAAGATGAAGAGTTCACCTGGACTGATGAATGTCAGCATGCTTTTGAGGAATTGAAGAAAAGACTGACTTCTGCCCCTATTCTGACCTTACCTTCCGGAACCGGAGGTTTCGCTATTTATAGTGATGCTTCTGGAAAAGGTCTAGGTTGTGTACTGGAGCAGAACAAGAAGGTAATAGTATATGCCTCTAGACAGCTTCGACCACATGAAAAGAATTACCCAACTCATGATTTAGAATTGGCAGCTGTCATTTTTGCTCTTAAACTATGGAAGCATTATCTTTATGGAGAAAGGGTGGAAATATTTACAGACCATAAAAGTCTAAAATATATCTTCACTCAGAAAGAGCTAAACATGAGGCAAAGAAGGTGGCTGGAACTAATGAAAGACTTTGATATCACTCTTTAATATCACCCTGGGAAGGCAAATGTAGTTGCTGATGCTCTAAGCAGGTATCCTATGGCGATGTACTTGACTATGGACAGACACCTGCTGGAGGACTTGGAAAGTTTAGGTATTGAAGTAATTATCCCAGAAAAAGAAGGCCAAATGATGAACTTGCAGATTCAGTCTACTTTAATGGACAAGATCAAGGAGACTCAGTTTCAAGACGAAGGCCTGCGAAGCCTTCGAGGTCAAGTGCAAGCTGGATTAGTAGAAGAGTTCAGAATTCATGAAGATGGATCACTGAGGCATGGCGATAGATTATGTGTACCTCAAGGAGACATAAGAGAAGAAGTTATGCAAGAGGCGCACAGATCGCAGTACTCTATACATCCAGGAGCCAACAAGATGTACAAGGACCTGAGGACGCATGTTTGGTGGCATGGCATGAAAAGAGAAGTAGCCAGGTTCGTATCTCGTTGTTTAGTGTGCCAGCAAGTCAAGGCAGAGAGACAAAGACCTGGAGGATTGCTTCAACCCCTACCCATTCCGGAGTGGAAGTGGGAACATATCACAATGGATTTTGTTTCCGGACTTCCAAGGACACCTAGTGGAAAGGATGCAATCTGGGTGATAGTAGATAGACTGACCAAGTCTGCACATTTTCTACCTTTCAAAGTAGGGTTATCTACAGAGAAGCTGGCAGATTTATATATCAGACATATTGTTAGGCTGCATGGAGTTCCAGTAAGTATTGTCTCCGACCGAGATTCAAGGTTCACCTCTCACTTCTGGAAGAGCTTACAGGCCAGCTTGGGGACGCAACTCAAATTCAGCACAGCTTATCATCCCCAAACCGATGGACAATCGGAACGTACAATCCAGACACTTGAAGATATGCTCCGTACATGTGTCCTGGATTTTAGAGGATCCTGGGAAGACTATCTACATCTGGTGGAGTTCTCTTATAATAACAGTTATCAAGCCAGCATCGAGATGACTCCATTTGAAGCTCTGTATGGACGAAGATGTCGTACCCCGCTATCATGGGACGACGTTGGAGAAAGAGCCCTGCTGGGACCAGAGATGGTGATCGATTCAGCTGAGAAGGTAAAGCAAATAAGGGACAGACTTCGAGTGGCTCAAGACAGGCAACGACATTGGGCAAATAGCCACCGAAGGCCCTTAGAATTTGAGGTAATTAAATTTATAAAATTCAAGTCAATTTAAACATTTTGATTATGGAACTAAGACTTGATTATGACTCTATTTTAAGGTTGGAGAGCTGGTGTTCTTAAAGATTTCCCCGACACGTGGCACCATTAGGTTCGGAAGGAGTAGAAAACTCAGCCCAAGATTCATTGGACCTTTTGGCATACAGGAGAAAATCGAAGAAGTGGCATACCGACTGGCATTGCCACCCTCTCTGGATGGAGTACATAACGTCTTCCACGTGTCGCAGCTGAGGAAGTATGTGTCAGACCCCAGTCACATTTTGGATCACTCAGAGCTCGAAGTAGGCCCAAGTCTGACTTACCAAGAGCAACCCGTGGAGATACTGGATTGCTCGGAGAAAGTCCTACGGAACCAAGTTATCTCTCTGGTTCGCGTAGCTTGGAAGCACCATTCCCCCGGCGAATCCACCTGGGAGCGAGAAGACGAGATTAGAGAGCGATACCCCTATCTTTTTGAACCCTGAGGTGTATTTTATTTTTTCGGCCTTTCTTTTCGTGTCTTGTTATTCTTAAATTTCGAGGACGAAATTTTTGTAAGTTGGGTAGGTTGTAAACCCCCTAAATTTTCAAATTATTAAATCTTGGATTTTTCCCAATTTTCTGAAATTTTCTGGAAATTTTCTGTAATTAAAATCAAGATTTTCAATTAATAAATGATTTTTAATTGGTAATAAATAATATTAATATGTCATGAAAATAACATTTTTTGGTGTAAAATGAAAAATTGGACTTAGGGTAATTTTTTCGATTTTTCTGGGCCTCAGACCTATTTTTAAATACCTCAAAACCATTTTTTTATTAATTAATTAATTAATTAAACTATTTATATTTATTATTAATTATTATTATTAATTATTATTTATTATTTATTATTTATTTTTATTTTTGTTTTTTATTTCGTTTCTGGGCCGGTCCGGCCCAGTGGGCCGAAGCCCAGCCCAGCCCGGTCCCCCGCCCTATCGGGTCGGGTCGGGTCAGCCAACCCGACCCGCCCGCAACCCCCGACCCGGTCACCCACGACCAGCCCCGCCCCCGCGAGACGCGGTCAGCCGCCGACCCGCCCGGCCACGCGGCCCCTCCGCCGGCCCCCTCGCCCGCACCCCGCGGCCACGTCCCCCTTTCTCCGCCTCCTCCGCCCAACGGCTCCGCCCGCAAACCCTATTTAAACCCCCCCTCGCGGCTACACTCCCCAGCCTCCTCCTCCGACCACCGCCTAGCGCCGCCGCCGTCCCCTCCTCGCCGTCGACCCGTCAGCGCCTCCTCCTCCCGTCTCCGCCCTCCGGAGCCCCGCCAGCGGCCGTCTTCTCCCTCGACAGCAGCAGCAGCACAGCAGCCAGCCGCCGTGCCGGCCGCCCTGAGCCGCCGCCGCCCCCGTGGAAGCCGCGCCGCCCCTCGGCGAACCGTCCCCCGCCCTCGCCGACGCCTCTCCGGCCGCCCTCCGCCGTGTGCCGCCAGAAATCCGACGAAACCCTAACCCTAGCCCTAATTCCCTTCGCGTGTCCGACACGAGTCGGACACGGTTCGACCCTGTTTTCGGGTCCCCTTCAGGTACGTGTAACTTTCGCCTCGTAGCTCTGTTTCCAATTCCGCAAATTGCGTTGTGAAGCCTGTATGACCCTCTCGGTGTCCGGACAAACTGTTCGGGATATCGCGTCCTGTGGTGATCGCACACCGCGATCCAAAAACAGAAAAAACCAGACCCTGTTTCACCCCCGAAACTGAGTACGCCCCGCCAAACGGGACGACTTGGTCGCGTGCGGTCTTCACAGATACGTACGCACCGTCGATACGGACGTGTGAGACTTCGCGGAAGCTGATTCGGGTGTGCGTGCACACCGGAATCAACGCGTATCCGCGGACATCGCCCCGTATCCGGCTTTTCTGCAATTCACCCTAATTTCGTGCACACACGTCGGATCGAGACGAAACTTGCGCCATCGGACTCGTAGCGATACGCTGGTCCTGTGGGTCAAGTTTGGTTCGATTCTGAGAACGTTGACGAAATTGCGTGTCGTGGGCCCCACATGCCCCGCTCGACGGACGATTTTTTGTTCGGCTCATCGGAATCCAAATATGGAAGTTCCGTTGGGTTCGTATCAGCGTTCCTGACCTGTTGACACTAAGTTTGGTGAATTTGGAGACCTTTGACCCGGACACGTTTTTCGGTGCAAAGCGGGCCCACCGGCGGACCCCGTTTTGGCCCGAAACTGTCGTTTTTGCCCTTGTCTCCAAATTGGACCCAAGGACAGGCATTTCTAGCTATTTGACATCTTCTGAGAGTGATGGTAATGTCTATTTCAGCTTTTGGACTCATCTCTGGACTTTTCCCCCAAGAACCTAATTAATCAGATCCAAACAACAGACAAGTACCTGCACCTCAAGTTAATCTTTATATATTGTGATAATTAATTCCCTGTCTTACATGTACCCTTGATGATTACACATCGTGTTAGAAATGTAATATTTCATGTCTTGAATATTGGTAGTTCCTGTCTTGTTTTTCATGTCGGGTGGGAGAATACTAGGAGGCATGTAGTTTACCCTTTCCCCTATCGTGACTGCTAGCTTTTGGTACGCGACTGTACCATCAGCCTGATACTCGATTATTCCTGACTGCTAGCCGCCTATGGCGTGCCTGATTAGCCTTATAAACCCCTACATGCCAACTATGTATTCTAAAAACAAACACAAGTACACACATATAGTTTCTGGTTATTTCTTGCTGGCTATTGTAGTTTCATTTCCTGCTTCATATATTTCTGTTTCACATATTCCTGTTTACAGTTAACTCTGAGATAATAATGTTCTGCTAATGCTATTTCTCAACATGATATCCAATATTTAATTGTCATATAATATTTAGTTTAACATTGTTGTGCACTGTGTACTTTGCTCCTTCCTGACTGGATCTGTTGATTTAGGCGATGATGAGGACCTTGCTCCTACTTATTATGGTCCCTATGAGGGGACTAATGATACCTATGAGGAGCCAGAACCCACCCAGGAGACCCCTGCTGCAGAGTAGCTAGCAGTAGCTATCTTTTATTCTGTTTCTTATCTTATTTAATCGGGTTTGTCCCCGATTTCATTTGGAATTCCTGTATTAAACATTTGAATCTGTTGTCACATTTATTTTCAGTTGCAAATCTTAAGTTTCATTTCTCATTATTATCTTGCCTATGTTGTTGTGAATGAGCTAGTTAGTAATTATGGATTGACCTAGACAGCGTACTACCGTCGACTCTGCGGCGTAGGCTGGACGTACCCACGCACTCGTGCCCGAACTTCCGGGTGCGGGTCGTGACAATTGTCGTGGATTATCCTTCGGGGAATCCCAAAGCGATAAATGACATGGTGCTTGATGAAGCTGATTACGTCAGACGCCTTTACTTCAGCCAGAGGGATTGCTTCGGCCCATTTGGAAAAGTAATCTGTGATGGCCAGTATGAACCGGTGGCCTCTGGAGGAAGACGGGTGAATGGGCCCAACGATATCCATACCCCAGGCTTCGAAGGGCCAGGATGCAATCGTAGGATGTAGATATTCAGACGGTTGATGTATGAAGTCTGCATGGACCTGACAGGCCCTGCATCGTTTTACATAGCTGATCGCGTCTGTGATCATAGTGGGCCAGTAATAGCCCATTCTCCTGATGCGGTCCTGCAGCTTAGGACCGGGCTGATGCGCTCCGCATACGCCGTCGTGAGCTTCACGGATAATCTGCTGTGCCTCGGCGCCAGCGAGACATCTTAACAGCAGTCCGTCGTAGGTCCGGCGATACAGGTATTGTGAAGATGCATCGAAGTAGAAGCGTAACGATCGTCTCTTGACGGATACTGCTTCTTTGGGGTCCTCTGGCAAGATTCCATATGCCACAAAATCTATGAAGGGACTCGTCCAATCTCTTGTAGGAGGATCGGCGTTTACAGCGTAGCTGCGTTCTAGGTGACAGCTGTTCTTCACACAGAATAAATCTCTGTTAAGAAGGATTACCGAATCCTGCCTTCTTATAGGGGTGGCTAAGTCCGCAGCTAGGCTGGCCAGGGCATCAGCTTCCAGATTCTGAGATCGAGGTACATGCTCTAGGAAGAACCCTTTGAACGTCATGGCTATCTCGACCGTTGCTTGGTGATAGGGGATGAGGTCTGGATTCCGGACTTCGTATATCCCCCTGACTTGGTTGACGATGAGCAGAGAATCGCCGAAAGCTTCCAGGGATTCCACCCCCAGCTCTTTAGCGACTTGGAGCCCGATTAGCAGGGCGTTGTATTCTGCCACATTGTTGGAGTAGGGCTCGCTAAGAGAATATGCTCGGTAGATGACGAGCTGATCTGGAGTAACTAGGACGACTCCTACTCCTGAAACGACGTTTCCCTTAGGACCGACTCTGGAGGCGCCATCGAAGAATAGTTGCCATACGTCACTTTCTCTTGCAAAATTACATTCCGCAACTTTATCGGGGATGTCTTCGTATAGTTTGGAGGTCTCCGGGATTGGATCAGCTGCTAGGAAGTCGGCCAGTGCTTGGCCTTTGATGGACTTCTGTGGGACGTAGACCATGTCATATGGCGTCAGTAGCATTGCCCAAGTTGCGAGTCGGGAGTTAAGGGCACTTGGCTTGCTCATCAGCACCCGAAGAGGGTTGATCCTGGAGATGATATGAATAGTCTGGCCTGCGACGTAGTGTCGCGTCTTCTGGACAGCGAACATCAGAGCCAAGCATTCCTTCTCCACTGGGTTGTACCGGTGTTCGGCCCCGACCATCATCCTGCTGAGGTAGTAGATAGCCTGTTCATGACCCGCATCGTTCTTCTGTGCAAGGAGAGCTCCTAGCGAATGATCCATTGCCCGAACGTACAGCAAGAAGGGTTTTCCCATGACGGGAGGCACCAGAACTGGTGGACTGGTTAGGTAGCGCTTGATATCCCCAAACGCTTGCTGGCAGGTTTCGTCCCATATGAAGGATACACCTTTCTTCATGAGGTGAGAGAAGGGCTGACACCTCCCCGAGAGGTTGGATATGAATCGCCGGATGTAAGCCAGACGTCCTTGGAACCCCCTGGGTTCCCTCAGATTACGGGGTGGTCGCATTGCTACGATCGCCTGAACTTTGTCAGGGTCTACTTCGATGCCTCTGGTGGTAATGACAAATCCCAGGAATTTTCCACTGGATACCCCCAGAAAGGACTTTGTAGGGTTCATCTTGAGTTGATGCTGGCGCATTAACTCGAATACCGCCCTCGGGTCTCGAACGTGATCACCTTTGAGGCGGCTTTTGACAGCTATGTCGTCCATGTAACATTCTACTGTCTTGCGTAACTGCTCACGGAATATGTTACTCATAGCTCGTTGGTATGTAGCCCCGGCGTTCTTTAATCCAAAGGGCATGACCGTATAGCAATATACCCCCAGTGGTGTCCGGAAGGCAGTGTGCTTTTCGTCTTCCGGATGCATCTTGATCTGATTGTATCCCGAGAACCCGTCCATAAAAGACATGCGCTCGAAGCAGCAGGTGTTGTCGATCATGATATCCGTGATGGGAAGGGGGAATTCATCTTTGGGGCAGGCCGCATTCAGATCTCGGTAGTCGATGCAGATACGTACCTTCCCATTTTTCTTCATGACTGGGACAACGTTGGCGACCCAGTCGGGATGTTGTTCTTCCCGGATGAAACCGCAGGTTATCAACTTCTTGACTTCGTCCTCGCTGGCGTCCATCATATCCGGGCGAAACCGACGTTGGTGTTGTTTCACTGGCTTCGAATCGGTCGAAATATTGAGCTTATGAGTAGCTACCCTCGGGTCTAGGCCTGGCATATCCTCATAACCCCATGCAAAGACGTCGACATATTCCTTTATCAGCTGTATGATCTCTTCCTTTTTAACTGGGGGAAGATTGTTACTGACAAATATTGGCTTTGGTGAGAGCTCACCCCCAACATTGACTTGGATAACTTCGTCCTTGGTGGGAGTTTCTCTCTGCTCGAAGCGGAATTCCCACTGTGTATCCATTTGTTGAGCCCAGGGGTAGCCCTGGTTGCCTTGGTCTCTTCCTCGAGATCCGACACCAAATCCTGGTGAACCCACATAATCTTGCCCCGCCGGATAGTTAGGGGCACCAGGTTGTGACCTTGATCCCTAGCAGGGGGAAGGTTAAGGAGGCTCATCGTTGCCCGGAAGATAGGTGTAACACCATCAGGGACCTTTTGGGGAGGCAAATTGCCAAACTGCAGAGAGATCATGTTGGCCGTGACCGTTTTCTCGGTGTTGTGCAGAGTGATGGCCTTAGCATCGATCAACCCCTGGATCTTCCTTTTTAGTACATAGCACGCCTTTGTCGGGTGGTGTACGTATCTGTGGAAGATGCAGTATTTTGGATCGTCAGTATTGCCGACCTCCTGGGACCGCCTTAGTTCTGGGAGGGTGATCTTGCCACTTTTGACGAGACATTCGAAGATACTTGGGATATCGTCGTCGTCGAAAGAGTAGACTTCGACGGGCCTCGGAGCCCCCGGTTTCGCTTGGGCGGTCGCCGCAATCTTTGGCCTGGCCGTATTGATTGCCAGTGCTTCCTTCCCTTTGGGACCACGATGATGGTCGCTGCCAGGGGATGACCTCTTGCTTCTGTCAGAGGCGGAGATCATGATGCCATTGTCGCGTGCCTTGCGACTGTTGTCTTCGGCGGCTACCGCCGAGAGGATGAACGAGGGCCAATCATGGAACTGATATGGTCCTGTGAACACTGAGACCACGGGAAGGAGGTTCTTCCTGCAAATGTCCACCAATGCTGAGTTTGGAACTCCTGGAGGCATCTGTAAGGTGGCCTGACGAAAGCGTTCGATGAAGATGCAAACGTCTTCCTTTTCCTTCTGCTTGACTTCGATGAGAGAGGACATAGACATGTCCATTCCTCCCTCGTAGAATCGTGTGAAGAATAGAGCTTTGAAATCCTCGAAGGAAGTAATGCAGTTGTCCGCCAAGCTACGGTACCACTGATAGGCTACTCCTGAGAGGCAGCCTTTGAACACCCGAGTGAGGAGGGCATCGTTCCCTTGTAGCAGCACCGTCATCATACTGAAATAGTTCATGTATTGTCTTGGTGATGTTTTTCCCTCGAACAGAGCCATCGCCTGAGGTTTGTATTTTGGAGGGAAAGGGACCTCTTCCCAGATAGCTGGGTACGGCTGGTTGATTCCCAGTTTCTTGAGCTGATCTTTGTGCTTCAAGGCATCGAACTGGGCTTTCAACTCACGGACCGCCTGCATCGGATTTTCCGTTGGAAGCGGAGGAACTGCTGACTCTTGATCTAGAGCAGGTTCTTGGCTTAGGCTGGATGGTGGCAAGTCCACCCCCACATGTATCTGAGTTGGCAGAACCGATGCTTGAGCCAAGGCAGTTGCGTGCTGAGTTAGCATCATCTGGTGCATATTCTCCATTACGGATTGCATTTGTTTCAGCAACGTCTCCAGGTCAGTGATGCGTTGTTCTGCGTCTCCTGATGGCGACGCTCCCTCGCGTTCGTCTTCGACGGCGTAAGCTCCCATTTCTCTGGGCGTCGTCGAAGGGTAAGTATAGGTCGCTGCAGAAGTCGACTCTATACTCTCGGCATCTGATCTGGGAGATCGGCGACCCCCAGCGTCGAAATCAGACGAGTACGGAGCTGGTTGCTGTGACCTTGCACGGGTGTTTTGGAATACCCCAGCTTCAGCGTTCCTGAGGAGGTCTTCGAATTTTCTCTGGCTCGGAGGTCCAGAGGGAAGACGCTTTGAGCTCGACCCTCTTCTAGGTATGCGTGAAGCCATGTTCACGGACGCATACGCGTGCTCCTCTTCCGGGAAAGATTGAGAGTAGTTCAATCGGTCGAAGACCGATCGTTTTGCTTTAGAACAGTAGCAGTCAATCACAATCTTATGACTATTACAACATTGTTCCCTAGGGGACGTAATAGACATGTTGGAAGGCCCCCTCTCCTTACGCTTCTGGATTAGGCATTCGCGTAGGTCAGGAGTAGCAATTTGAGCTTATTTTGCACCGTGGGACTTACCCAGGCGTGATTTGGAGATTCGCTCAGACAGGCGTAAAGCTGAAGAGGTGTTCAGTCGACCGTCGTCTTCCCGCGTAATCCGGAGGATAGGCAGATTGCTTCTTCGCTGGTGTAACGGCCGAGGAGTTGAGTACTCGCCTGCTTGCTTCCTCTTGCGGAGATCACGGCGCTCATCTGGTTCGTCGTAGAGGTCAGATGTCGTCTTGCGCATGGAGCGTGATCTGTTCTTCCGATTTGGCGTTGAGGCACCGTCGGAAGTTTTGTCTGTACCGCACGTAGCGGAAGACAGGTTCCTACGCGTGGAGCGCAGGGGATACTTCTGGGTCAGCGCTGAGGCTTTGCCCGAAGTTTTGTCTGTACCGCGCGTAGCGGGAGACTGATTTCTGCGCGTATAGCGCAGTGGATACTCCTGGGTTAGCGCTGAGACTTTACCAGAAGTTTTGTCTGTACCGCGCTTAGCGGGAAACTGATTTCTGCGCGTATAGCGCAGTGGATACTCCTGGGTTAGCGCTGAGGCTTTACCAGAAGTTTTGTCTGTACCGCGCGTAGCGGGAGACTAAATTTTACGTGCGGGGCACGGAGGGAGCGATGCTACCACCTCATTGGTCAGAGAGATCGGAGAGATCGGAGAGTCCACAGGAACGACGGAGGATGTCTTGGGCATCCACACTTTGCGTAGCTTCCTGTTGTCTTGGACGGAGAGAGAGTGAGGGCTACCCCCAGTCCGAAGCATGTCTTCGTAGGCAGACTGGTCGAAATGAACGACCAGTGTCTTCTTCACGGTTCCTACAGATACCGCATCGTGTTGAGCAATTACTTCCTCGTCAGAAGAGAAAGACGTCCCCAGCAGAGTCGCCATCTTGTTTGTGGTATTAAACGAAAGAATGAAAGTGTATTTCAATGACAGGGTTTATACGAGATCCGTGCCCTTTGGTTTACAAACAAACTTATACAATTCGATCCTATACGAAGATGCGGGAGTACAATTTATTTAATCTGGGTATAAATTGCTATAGGTGTCTGATCTGCGGTCGATCACTTTAGCCCTTGGACTACACGATGTTGAAGAAGTGCCGTGGAAGACAGGATGCAGCTTCGGAGGTTGCGAATGAGGGTGGATGCACGATGCTGAAGGTCGTCGCTCCCTATTCCTTGCCTGAGCTCTGTATTCTTCTCTCTCTCTCTGTCTCTCCCTCTTGATCTCCGGTTCGGTGACCTTGTTTGATCATTCTTTCAAAGTTTCGAGCTTTGATCTGATATTGGTATTCTTGGCCAAATTTTCCGACCTTGGATCTGATATCGGTTTCTTGACCAATTTTTCGACCTTGTTCCCCATTGACAGGGGCCTCTATTTATAGAGTCTTTGGTGACAGTGACCACTCCGTTGGTATAGCAACCGAGGAGTGGACAGTAGAGCACCCTTTTACACAACGGTTAAAGTAACCAATGCCTGCGTAATAATGACCTTTTGAGTGAGCAAGTGACGCGCGTCCAACTAAGGGGACGAAACGCGTATATCTGCTGCGGAGATCACGGCGTAGAAGCCACGTAGGTAGGTATCCCTTGTGTAGAAGAGGTTGGCGTAGAAGCCAAATGTCTGTCACCTTGGCGTAGAAGCCAAATAGGCATAGAAGCCGAGTAGGCGTGGAAGCCGAGTAGTCGTAGAGACTGAGGGGGCGTAGAAGCCGAGCAGGCATAGAAGCCGAGCAGGCATAGAAGCCGAGTAGGCGTGGAAGCCGAGCAGGCATAGAAACCGAACAGGCATAGAAGCCGAGTAGGCGTGGAAGCCGAGCAGGCATAGAAGCCGAGTAGGCATGGAAGCCGAGCAGTCGTAGAGACTGAGGGGGCGTGGAAGCCGTAGGAGCACAGATCCTGAATAGGCGTAGAAGCCGCTGCGTACCGTGCCAGGGTGCTGATGTGGACGTCTTTAGCCGGAATTACGGCTTTTGGAGATCAAATCTTTGGCAGAGATTTGCCATCATCCTGTGCATTAAATGCGGGGACGTGCCTTGAGGGGACACTGTCACCGCTCTGTACGTTTTGACGGAGGGACGTGCCTTGAGGGGACACTGTCATCGCTCTGTGCGTTTTGACGGAGGGACGTGCCTTGAGGGGACACTGTCACCGCTCTGTGCGTTTTGACGGAGGGACGTGCCTTGAGGGGACACTGTCACCGCTCTGTGCGTTTTGGCGGAGGGACGTGCCTTGAGGGGACACTGTCACCGCTCTGTGTGCTTTGGCGGAGAGACGTGCCTCGAGCCCTGTACGAAGCGCAGCTTTTGACGTGGCAGGCGGTTTGTCTTCTGCGGAGCGTAAAGCAGCCCATGTTTGCCTGTGTAAAACAAGGCAGCGTGTTCTCTTAGCATGCGAAAGAGCGGTTTACGCCGGGGAATTTTAGTAAGCGCCGGTTTGGTGATATTTTAACCAAATCCTCTACATTAAATGCTGAGATCCGCCATCATACTATGGAGCGCGTCCCGAGGGGTCTGCCCCCGTTCCCAGCCGTCGTTTGGGTAGCTGTGCAGCACTTTTCGTCAGGAGTCAGAGGTCAGGTTTACTGCATGACTGGACAGTTTCTTTTCGGGAATACGAAGCGTTCCTCGTACGCTTTAACGCTGCTTTGAGAGCGGCTGGGTTTTATGCCATGGAGGCGATGAAGAACCCTATTTTACGCTGGATGGCTCTGAAGGCCTCTGCTTATGCTGCTCTGTATCAAGACGCTGCGTAGATCTTCCAAGCATTTTTTTCATGCTTCTACAGTGGTCAACACCGTAGAGACAGTTAAGTATATACAAGGACACTTGCGAACAGTGCAAGACAGACAACAGCAGTGGGTAGACCGTCATCATCGTCCCTTGGAATTCAAAGAGGACGATTATTGCCTTCTTGAGGAAGTACTTGCTGTATTCCATGTGTCGCAACTCAGGCGTATGTGACAGACAGCAGTCAGGTTCTCAACCATGCGGAGATCACCATTAGGCCGAGCTTGTCGTATCAGGAGCAGCCCGTAGAAATCCTTGATCATCGAGAAATGGTATTGAGAAATCAGTCTATTTCCCTTGGTCCGCGTGACATGGAAGCATGGCGCGCCAGGAGAATCTACTTGGAAGCATGTGTACGACATGCGTAAACGTTTTTCGAACCTATCCGTAAACCAAGATATAAATTACTTTGTTAAATTATATCTTATGCCAAATTTGACTTCTACCCCGGCTTAGTTTTAATTTCGAGGACAAAATTTTTATAAGTTGGGTAGATTGTAAACCCCCTCGACCAGATTCCAGTATTTTAGGAATATTTTTCACAATTTAGGATTTGTTGCAATAATTTATAATTTATTTTGCTTACATATCATGTTGACTTGTGCACATGTCCATCACCTAATTATTTGGAGCTTTACCTTGACTGTTATCCCTGAACGAAGTTCACGTACCTCTCCTAGACATGCCAGTCTACTATCCTGCACTTTGTGCAACTCCCAGTTACTTAGTTTTGAGCCTCGTATAAGACGCACAAATAGCGTTACAAAAGTCCGTATTTAATTAATTTTTTAAATTCTAGACCTGTACCCATCCCTGTTCCAATAGAGATTTGAGGCCCAATATGCACCTGTTTTGCCCAGACAAAAATATGTTATATTTCTACACTGAGTCTACTACATTTAGTGTATTGACACCGTAGAAAAATTATGACCCTACCTACCTCTAAATAATTAGGGAACACCGTGCGCAGTATTTATTAATTAACTAAATACGGTGACCCGTATCACCCAGAAACCAGATCCAACCCCTGCCCAGACTCACCCCCATTTCCCCAGGACCCTTACACAGCTTTTCCCTTCAATCCTGTGAAGTTTAGCATTTTCAGGAATTGGGTGTTTTCTCAGACAATTTCGTAATTGTGCAATTTTCCAAAATAGGACCTTTACGTAATTTATGAAATTACAGGGACTTTTCTGCAAATTGAAGTGCGAGGTGTCACCCCCTCATTGGCCGGTGAACCTGCACCGTCCATTTGGAGACGGGACCCACCCGAAAAGATCCTGAAATTATCCCAAAATATCCTAAAAATATCTATAGATATTTTACATATTAAAATAATATATTTTTTTCTATAAAAGAAAGGAAAAGAAAATAAAAGAAAAAAATTCAAAACCCTAACCCTACCCAGCCTGGCCGCAGCCGCAGCCGCCGCCCCCCCTCGGCGGAGCTCCTTCCCCCCCCCCCCCCCGCGGCAGCCTCCTCTCCCCCGCCCCTTCTCAATCTCCTCCTCCCCTCTCTCCTCAGCTCCCCCTCTTCCCTGAGCTCGCCTCGCCGACCCCATCTCCACAGCCACCGCCATCATCAGCGTTGTCGCCGGCACAGCGCCATGCCGACCCCTCAACCACCTCCTCCTCCTCGCTGTGATCTTTTCCCCCGGCCCGCGGCGAGTTTCCCCCCCAGCTCCAGCTCCTCCTCCTTCCCTCTTCCCCTCTCGTCGGACCTCCGCCCGCTCGCTCCTCCTCCATCTCCACTCGCCACCACCACCTCCTTCTCCCTGACCTCCTTCTCCTCCACCCCCTACGACTCCACCGCCAGCCGACCCCCCCCCCCACTCGAATCTCCACCAGCGGCCACCCCAAGCCCCGTCTCCCCTCTTCTCCTCCCCGAGCTTCCCTTCTTTCCCCCCTCGACCAGCAGTGCGACAGCCCCGAGCCGTCGTCCCCCGGCCAAAGCTTCCCCGTCCGGTCAGCAGCAACCCCCTGACCCGCTACCCTAGCTCCGGACACGCCAAGAACCGGACACAGCAACCTTTCAGCGGCTGGACACATCCCGGACACGACAAATTCGGACCAGGACACAAGCCAACATCAAGGACACGTGAAAACAGCCTTCACGGAGCCCTGTTCAGGTAACGATTCCTCTCACCTCGTATTTCCGTTTTTAATTCTGTCAGTTATGACATGTAGGCTAAGTGACCCTCTCGATGCCCGTGCAACCCGCTCGGTGCATCGCGTCCTGTGGCGATTGTGGCACGCGATCCAAAAACAGAAAAAACAACGACCCGATTCACCCCGGAACTGAGTACGCTCCGCCAAACGGGACGACTTGGTCGCACGCGGTCTTTACCGAAACGTGCGCGACGTTGATACGGACGTGTAGGAATTTGGAGAAGTTGATTTGGATGTGCGTGCACACCGGAATCAACGCGTATCCGCCGACACACACCCCGTATCCGTCAGTTCTGGAACACATTACAACTTTGTGTACACACGTCGGATCGAGACGAAACTTGCGCCATCGGACTCGTAGCGATACGCTGGTCCTGTGATCCAAGTTTGGTTCGATTCTGAGAACGTTGACAAAATCGCGTATCGTGGGCCCCACAGGCTCTACTTGACGGGCGATTTTGTGTTCGGCTCATCGAAATCCAATTCTGGAAGTTCCGTTGGGTTCGTATCATCGTTCCTGACTTGTTGACACTAAGTTTGGCGAATTTAGAGACCTTTGACTCTGGCACATTTTTCGGTGCAAAGTGGGCCCACATGTGGACCCCGTTTTGACCGAAAACTGTCATTTTTGTCCCTGTGTCCAAATTGGACTTAAGGACAGGCGTTTCTAGCTATTTGATATTTTCTGAGACTGTTAGTGATGTTTATTTCAGCATCCGGAGACTTTCCTTCTGAGGCCATAGTTTCTGACTTCTTGGCATTTGATATCTGGACATTATATTTTGCAGCTCTTGCCAGACAAGTATACCTTGCCTTGTTGTACTGTTTAAATTTAGTTATTGTTAGTTACATATTTATTTATTATATAAATGTGCGCGTCCGAGCAGACTCGGGTGCAGTCAACGAAGGCGTTGACGTTAGGACTTGTGTCTGACCTAGTGTCTAGTAGACCCACCTAAAGTTGTGAAGTTATTGATATAACTTCCCAGGCCTTGACACGTATCATTACACGTCACAGAGTGAGTACATGTAGGAACGCGTGCCTCATGCGCGACTGGCCATCAGTGTGAGCAACACGTGTAGCGATATTTTAGCTCTGTTGTTTATTGTATTGAGACTTGCATCATAATAGGAGGTGTCCACGTCGTTTTCACGATTTGTACATCTATATTGGGCGGGAAAGATACTAGTAGACGTATGGGACACCCCCTCCTTGTATGTTTTATACCTTCGCACCATGCTCCTTGGAGATGGTCGATTGCAGAGTTCCCTTGAACGGGGGCATATGTGGCATATACTAGTCAGTCACTACGGATTGGTGAATTACGTCAGCATATGTCTAGCCACACATTTCCATGCGTACTACAAGGTCTTTAAATTGCATTCACTTAGATGGTTAGCACACCCCATTTATTTATTCAGTATTTACATTATGGCATGTCATTTTTCTGTATCTTGCTATGTCCCTCTGAGGACCTGGTCCCCTGCCAGGTGTATATGTTCTTGAGTACTCGCAGGAGCACAGATCCGGACAGACTACTTATTTTTCGAGGAGGTCTTCTCTTCGAGCCTCGTGATTGTCAGATGTTGTTCTTTATGGTGTGTATTCTGGTTCCTTTTATATTCTTTTTCGGCAGTAGATTTGATTTCATCTGACTGTCATTCTTAGATATCTGTATTAAGATCTAGTTACATGGTTATTGTTTATTCATATTTGACTTCTGTGGATGAGATTTAGATATTACCCTGTGACTTGTGATTAGTTATACCACTGGTGAACTATTGTTCATTATACAGCGTACGCACGTATATATGGTTTCCATATATTGGAGTTGCCATATATACGGGCGGCTGGCATGGTTACGTATCCTAGTCCTACGTATTTTGGGTCTGGGGCGTGACACCTGTATACCTCGGGATAGATCTCTTCTGCTAAACCTGGGGACATAATCCGGATCCAGGTCCTCAGGGGACATAGCAAGGTACAAGAATAACTCAAGCCATAATAAATACAGTGCAATAATAAATGAATCAATAGGGTAAACTATATAACCAGCTAAGTGATATGCAAGATGAGAGCATCACTAGAACTCAGGCTGAGACCACTACAAGCTCGATGTCGGGGAGCCGGTAGCAGTGATATCATGTAGTTGTCTAGCTCGGAGAGAGACTACGACACCGTCATAATATAATCAACCTATAGTCTATGTGTCTCTCCCCACCCAATGTAATCACACGTCTCATGTCCATGTCACGCAAGATCATATCTAATGCAGCAAGTCATAATGATAGCTAAGCATGTATAAAGTATATGTCATAAACCTGTATCCTATATAGAATTACCATGAATATCTCAGGAAGATTCTGTCTCATGAATAGTGTCAGGTGTCCTGAGGTATGACGTACTTGATGATGCAAGCACGAGAATGTATAGAGTCTCGATATCCATCTCTAGGTGACGTTACACAACTCCGCGTACGGCATTGACACCCGAATATTATTCGGACGTGAAGTAATATCACACGGTCCTAGGTTGAACAGATACAATATAAATAAATCAAAGGAATATTATGAACCAAAATACTGCAAGTATGACAATGTACACTTGCCTGGGGTTCTGGCTCCAGTTGCTACTCTGGTATCAGCGGGATCTGCAGGTACTCTTCCGAATGCTGAAATAAACGTTACCATCAGGTTCAGAAGATATTAAACAGCTAGAATTGCCTGTCCATGAGTCTAATTTGGACACATGGGCAAAAGTGACAGTTTCTGATCAAAGCAGGATCCACATGTGGCCCACTTCGTACCGAAAAATGTGCCAGAGAAAATATTCTTCAAATTCGTCAAACTTAGTGTCAACAAGTCCAAAACGATGATACGAACCCAACAGAATGTCCAAAACTGGATTCCGATGATCCGATCACAAAATTGCCCGTCAAGTGGAGCCGTGGGGCACACGATACACAATTTTGTCAACGTTCTCAGAATCGAACCAAACTTGGATCACAGGACCAGCGTATTGCTACGAGTCCGATGGCGAAGTTTCATTTTGATACGATGTGTGTACACGAAGTTACAACGAGTTCCAGAATAGGGCCGATACGGGATGTTGTCGACGGATACACGTTGATTCCGGTGTGGACGCATACCCAAATCAACTTTCGTGAAATCCCACAAGTCCGTATTAACGGCGCGCACCTTTCGGTGAAGTCCACACACGACCAAATCGTCCCGTTTAGCGGGGCGCACTTAGTTCCGAAAAAAAAATATGATAATTATTTTTCTGATTTTGGGTCACAGTTTGCGACCGACACAGGACGCAACATGCCGAACCAATGGCACGGGTATCGAGAGGGTCGCGCAGTCTACGCGTCACAGCAGACGGAATGAAAAACGGGACAGCGAGGAGAGAGAAACAGTCACCTGAACAGGGCTCCGAAGATGACTGAAATACACATTTTCGCGAGGTGGCGCGACGCGTCACGGCCGGCTTGTTAGCGGCGGCGGCGGCTAGTGCACGGCGGAGCTCGGCACTGGTCTTCGTCGTGGCGGCACTGGAGTCGTCGTGGCGGCGCTGGTGGCGGCCGGGGCTGCGGGCTGGGTGACCGGAGGGGAGTTCGGCGGAGGAGAGGTCGGGGTTCGTCGAGGTGGTCGGTGACGGTGGTGGTTGCAGAGGAGGAAGGCGGTGGGGCTCGGGGAGAGTAGTGGTGGTCAGTGGCGGATGGGAGCGGCCGGTTGCCGGGGAAGATAGGGGTCGCCGGAGGGCTCGGGGCGGAAAGGAATGGTGGAGATGGCTGATGGGGAGACGACGGTGGTGGGTTATATAGGGCTCGGCGGGGAGAGGAGAGGCCGGCCGGTGGGGCTACGGAGGTGAAGGGGAAGAGGCGGCGGCGGTGGGAGATGGAGCGGCTGGGAGGCGGAGCGGCGTAACCGCCGGTGGTCGGAGTCGGGGAAGGGAACGGTTAGGGATTTACTGTAGATCCGGGTCGGGTCGGGTTGCGGGTCAGCGGGTTTGGGTTCAGACCCGGCCCGCTATGGTTTATGGTTGGGTTTAATTGGGTTGGTCCGGTTTGGGTTCGTCTGGTTCATTAAACCGGATTTATTTTGGGTTTAATAAAAATATTAATTTCTAGGTCTTTAAAAATAGTTCTGGGGTCCAATAAATTTCAAGAAAATTATCCTATGTCTAATATTTTATTTTACACCCAAAATATTATTTTTATAATATTTTAATATTTAATAAAAATATTTAAAAATTATTTAAAACAAGAATACCTTGATTTTAATTAGCTAAAATTTCAGAAAAATTCCGAAAATTTATTTTTAAAATCCTGAAAAATCTGGAAGTTTACAAAATAACCCTTGATAAATTGGTATTTGCATAAGGGTCCCTCTTCTCAATTAGAAATTTGCAACAAGACCAATTTACAAATAAAAATTTGAATATACATAAATATATATGTATATACATACTCATAAATATACGTAAATATGTATATATTTATGAATCCAAATAAAATAATCATAATAATAATAAAATACAATTATGACATTTATACTCGTACTTTCGTCGTCCAATTTTTTTTTTTTGCCGAATTACTAATAAGGACGGAGATACACCAATCTATGTTTTTGTTTACTCTGACTTAGTTTTAGTGGTATGTCTCCGTACTATACTGGAGTGGTTCTCGGCTCATCGCTACCACATGGTGAGCTCCCGTCCCACTGAATAATTTTTTTTCTCCCTTAAATATGGTAAAAAAAAAAAATTTCTTGGAATGTGAACAAAGCAAAAAATGAGGGACTAAATAAGTCACTACATAAGATGATTCATCACATGTATCTTATTTAAAGTAATATATATATACACAAACGTTTGCACATATTTCATAGATTATTATTGAAATTATTATTGAAAAGACTAAAACATATGCATTTTATAGATTATTATTGAAAATAAAAAATGTTGTAATTATTCTAATAAATCTATTTAGGAAGACTAAAAAATGTATGTCTTAATTATTCTAAATTTACTTTTATATATTACTTTATACAAGAAAGATGACACAATTATCTAGTTGCCCATATAACTGTGATAATTAATTTTAATCAGAAAATAATATGTAAGAATATATTTGAGAAAAAAAGTTTCTATGGTAAATATGAACTTTTATTATTATATAATAGTATAGATATTTAATGTCATTCCATTGGTATTGTAACAAAAATCCTAGAGGAACCCATGAGTTATTTTTTTTTTTACTTGAATTTTTTTTACTCGGCCATTAACAACCGTTGAATTACATTCATCTCATCCTTTGATTTTTTAAAAGGACATGAACAAAAAAAGAAAAAGAAAAAGCTTAATAGAAAAATTTGTAAAAGTATCATAATGCAATTATAAGTTCTTATTGTGAGTTTCTATAATCGAACTAGTATTTCAACTAATTTTTTTAAGACCAATTTATTATTTTGAAGTGCTACAAAAGGTTATCATTTGACCAAATTAACAAGAAGATCAAATTGGCCTTTTTTATATTCTTCTAACTTGGTGCCTAAGCTAGCTTAGGTTGCTTCCCTCTTCG
This sequence comes from Iris macrosiphon, assembly GCA_036927795.1. NCBI lineage: Eukaryota > Viridiplantae > Streptophyta > Magnoliopsida > Asparagales > Iridaceae > Iris > Iris macrosiphon. Next base: position 204,307,701 of record JAYESA010000008.1, read on the forward strand.
TTTGCTTCCCGTGTTCTATTTTCTCACGAGACTTTTTATTACCTTCTCTCTGGTTTGGATCTTGACATTTATTTGAATTATGAAGGTTATTAGCAACTATAAGCGATCTATTTAATTAACTACTCCTTTACGTTTGACTAATTTTAGACGTTTTCTCAATGTTCAGTTGTTTATAATTTTTTTAAAAAAATTTCATCGTTTTTGTTGTTGATATTTGAATGAACAATTTTATGTTGCATTGTTTAAACTTTGTTCCCATGAAACATGTGAGTCGTTTCAAAATTTAAAGCGATAATTTGAGTTGCACTTCATTTTTTTTAATCAAAATTTAAGGTATATTCCATTCGATTACCATAATGTACGAAATTTTCAATTTTTGATAAAAATTGTCTATGACTAACGGTCAACACCTTTGACCAAACATTTAGGACCAAAATATTCGTCGTCATTATCTTTTCCGCTCACCCCTCTCTCCGCCGAGCTTCGCGCCCCCCTTCTCTCTGTTGGCCACTCCCCCCTCCCGCTGCGTGCCCCCTGTCCTCTCTTCCTCCATGCACTCTGTCATGTTCCAAAACCAGAATACTGGAGAGTGGGGACAGATAAAACCAGCTACGTATATCAGAGTACTCTATATCCCGAGATACGGTCACGGCTGTCGAGACATGTGAGGGTTTACTCTACAATCCATCATGCAATCATGGGTCAAGAATCCTAGGTGTCTCAATCTCAAGCAAGCAACAAGTTACAAGATATATGATCACCAAACATATAATAGTAAGGCGTCCTAAACTATACATACACAGATGGTCATGAAGCTAATTAAAAAAATGAAGAACTAGCATAGTACAATATTACATTATCAGTTCTAGCTATAGTCTAGAATATGCTTTACATGTAGGCCTGCAGGTTGTAGTTTTAACAATTCCAAAATACGTGCTCGGTGGCTAAACGTCTCAAAAGTATAATGTACAAGATAAAGTGGGTGAGGAAAAAAAAATCCACTCATATCTTCGGGTCCTACTCATGTTCAACATATTGAGGAGGAAAATTCGGGAGATCCTGCAGTCATGCTCCGAAATCTGGCCATACAAAACTAGTGGGGTCAGACCCCAAACAGCAAGTACCACAAGAAAGCCAAACTTATGAACTAAAAATTAGCATGTAGACAAATAAGTAAAAATAACAGGTAAGATAACAGTTAATTAGTACTGGAGTAATTATATAAGGACATCTGGAATCATACCCCGGTTATCATTTTCGGATCAGCTATTAATTAAATCATGATATGACTAGACTATACTAGACTGAAAATCAAACAATCATGGTCAATCATGCCCTACGACTTGCTATCATTAGCTAAATAGGATTATCACAGTCCTAGTTACTAACACATGCAGTTTGAGATTCCTTACAGCCACATGTCCTGCAGACTGTCCGGATTATCCAGACGAACATGTACATAATATAGGTTTATCAAATATAATCTTTTTTTTGTCTTTTCTGGTAGTGTAACACTAGTCGGTGTGCTGGAAGTGTGCCTCTCAAGACGGAGAGCTCCAAATCCATCAGGTGTCGCTGGGTTACCGGGATTGCATATAGCCAGAAAATCTCTCTAGATGCATTTCTAGATTATTATTCTAATTATTAGCTTGGACAATTATCAAAGATTTCCGACCGTGGTGCTCAGGATTCTGCCTTAGACAATGTAATGCCCCGCTCCTAACGGGTTACTTACGGAACATTTGTTACTTTGACTCTGTTGAGAATTGAGTATCGAGAAAACTTTATCGCTAAATCAACACGGACGGAATGCAATGAACTATTCAAATTGATGGAACGACTTATATTGAAATAAGTCCAAGAGTTTTTGTTGATTTTTTTGCTGCTTGATTTTGTGTTGCCTTGTATTTTATCTTGCTTTCGATGACTTAATTTTCATGATTCGCTTTTTATCGCTTATGCATTCATTTCGAATCATAAGAGAAAGAGATCGAATGATGCTAATCAAGTATTGTTGCAATTTCATAACACATAACCAAGGAGTGATCATTGCATAAGGCTTCCCCATCATCTTGTTCGATTCAATCGGTGAGTGGTTTTGACCCTTCGATGAATCTTTAGTCTGCACGCCTAAATAAAAGAATCTCTAGTCTACTCAAAATGCATGTCTGTATGCTCAATTTGACACCCCAGTAACAAGATAAATTAATGAACATGATTCACTTGTTAACTTAGAATTTGCTACTACTTATTGCATGATATGAAATCGTGATATATCAATCATAGGATAATCACTGCAAACTGTTCGAGATATTGATGCACGTTACTTATCTTATGCTGCGCATTGAACCTATTGAAAACATTTTATGGTTTGAATTGATTGATATTGAACTTATTGAAGAGTCACGGCTCTATCGAAAAGAAGATAGTCCACATATAAGCTTTTTTTCCAACTGTTGCAATAGAATTGATTAATTGATAGAACACATTCATTGCATCGATCTTTGGACAACTTGTGCAAAAGGTCAGTCTCTCGAGTGGTCCTTGGGGCACTAGTGTAATCACCCTAAAATTTTCAGATTTTTAAAAATCAATCTTTTGGGGATTTTTCTGCAATTTTCAGGAATTTACATAGGTGCTGTTGTGATTGTATAATTTTTAATTGCTAATAACTAATATTAAAATATAATAAAAATATGATTTTATGGTGTAAAATAGAAAACCGGACTTAGGGTAATTTTTCTGGATTTTATTGGGCCTTAGACCTATTTTTAAATGCCTAAAAACTATTTAAGCTAATTATTAAATAATTAATTAAAAAATTATTATTATTATTATTATTATTTGGGCCCAGCCCGGCCCAGTGGGCCGAGCCCAGCAGCCCAGCCCAGCCACCCTAGCGGGTCGGGCGGGTCCGCCCACCCGGAGCCCGCCGCCCGACCCGACCCGCACCCCCATCTCCCCCACGTCAGCCCCAGCCCCCGATTTCTCCGCCGCCCGCCGCGATTTCCGGCCGCCACGCCCCCGCCTCCCCCTCCGCTAGCCCCGCCACGACCACCCGCCCGACTCCCCTCCCTCCACCCTATAAATCCCCCCCCCCCTTTTTCTCCTCCTCCGCCTTCCTCCTCCCCTCGATTCCTTGCCGTCGGCTGCCCTGTTTCCGACCACCACCTCCGCCACGGTCGTCCCACCTCCGCGAGCAGCCCCGCTCGTCGTCCCCGACTTCAGCCGACCACCCGCCGAGCCTCGCCTCCCAGATCCGCCCGCCTCCAGCCCGTCGACCAACACCCCAGAACCCCCAACCGAGCCGACACCGCCCTCAACCGAGCCCCGCAGCCACCAGCGTCCCCCCCGGCCACCGCGGTTCAGCGGCCCTGAAGCCCTAGGCCGGACTCACTGCCGGACACGCGGACACGGCTGACACAGTGTCCAGGACACGAGACGGACACGAAAAATCCCGTTTCGAAGGGCTTCGTTCAGGTACTCGTATCTTGCACCCTGTACCTCCGATTTCGATTCTGTAAATTGCGTTGCGAAGCCTGTATGACCCTCTCGGTGTCCGGACAAACCGCTCGGGGCATCGCGTCCTGTGGTGATCGCACACCGCGATCCAAAAACAGGAAAAACCAGACCCTGTTTCACCCCGGAACTGAGTACACCCCGCCAAACGGGACGACTTGGTCGCGTACGGTCTTCACAGATTCATGCGCGTCGTCGATACGGACGTGTGGGATTTCGCGGAAGCTGATTCGGGTGTGCGTGCACACCGAAATCAACGCGTATCCGCGGACATCGCCCCGTATCCGACTTTTCTGCAATTCACCTTAACTTCGTGCACACACGTCGGATCGAGACGAAACTTGCGCCATCGGACTCGTAGCGATACGCTGGTCCTGTGGGTCAAGTTTGGTTTGATTCTGAGAACGTTGACGAAATCGCGTGTCGTGGGCCCCACAGGCCCCACTCGACTGGCGATTTTGTGATCGGCTCATCGGAATTCAATTCTGGAAGTTTCGTTGGGTTCGTATCAGCGTTCCTGACCTGTTAACACTATGTTTGATGAATTTGGAGACAGTTGACCCTGACACATTTTTCGGTGCAAAGCGGGTCCACCGGTGGATCCCGTTTTGGCCCGAAATTATCGTTTTTGTTCTTGTCTCCAAATTGGACCCAAGGATAGGCGTTCCTAGCTATTTGACACCTTCTGAGCGTGATGGTACTGTTTATTTTAGCTTTCGGAGATATCTCTGGAAATTTCCGAGAACATGACCTAAGTGGAATCCAAACATCAGGCAAGTGTACCTTGCCAAACTTGCAGTCTTTATCTTCACATTTCCTGTAATAATACTTTGCTGGATGTATTGTGTAAATTCATTAAACTTGTTTAAACTGCTTAACCTAGGAAACGTATGACGTACCTAGTGTCCGATCACAGTCGGGTGCCAACACCGTACGCGGTGTTGGGTTCGTCATTTAGAGATGGATTTACGATACCCTTTACTTTGTACTTGACATATCAAGTACCCTACAACCCAGGACACTTGACACTATACATGGACAGAATCTTCCTGAGATATTCATGGTGATTCTGTATAGGATATAGGACTTGACAGAGATATTTTAGTTATAGACAGTTTGACTTGTTGCATTAGTTATAATCCCGCTGACATGGACATGAGACGTTATGGTCATGGTTTGTGTGATTACATTGGGTGGGGAGAGACACACAGGCTACAGGCTGTGCTATATATATATATCTACTATTATTGTGAGGTTGTAGACTCTCCAGCAGAGCTAGACCCTTTATGTGTTATTACTGCTACCCGGCTCCCCGACACAGAGCTTGTAGCGGTCTCAGCCTGAGTACTAGTGTTGCTCTCATTTGCATATCACATAGATGGTTACATAGTTTACCCTTCTGTTTCATTTATTTATTTGCACTGCATTTATTTGGCTTGTATTTTCTGTACCTTGCTATGTCCCCTGAGGACCTGGAATGGATTATGTCCCCAGGTTTAGCTGAGGAGCAGTACCCCGAGATATACGGGACAGGAGCTGAGGCTATTGCTGGACTTGATACTGGAGCAGAACTGAACCCTGCAGACGAGGTAACTGCCGAAGACTTCTCCTGAGTACCTGATCCCGTACTCAGTATTTACTTTATGTTTATCTCTTTTGTTCCTGGCCTATTGAGCCAGTGTATTCAGACACAAGTCGGATTGTTTCCCCGACTGACTTGTTGTTGCTACTTATTTCCATTTCATTATGCAGTTTATTTCTTTATCTTTATGGATGAGATTAGTGTGATTTGTTGTAGTAGACCTTCGTTACAGCTTAAGTACGCCCTGATGGCTCCATTAAATTGGGTTATCCATCGGTGCATGTTGCTGGCCATTGCCACGTGTCCAGTCCCTCGATATTTTGGGACTGGGGCGTGACAAGATTTTTGTGGTGGCCCATGCAGGTCTCAACTAAATTGTTCGGTTTCAACTTAGGGACCGAACAAGCCTGCAATAAGATAGGATAAGTTTATAGGATCTCATCCATTGATTGAATCGTTTTTGGACTCTATGTCGAATTCAATTTAATTGCTTGAATTGCATCCTGATTTGATTCCTCTGTGCGTTCTCATTGTTTTCTTTTTATGCAGAGTAATGGATCCCAGAAGTGGTGACGAGAATCCCTTGGGTACACCGCCTGAAGCTGTGGTTACCTGTGAAGCTGGAACGACGCCAGATACCAGAGGACAATCCTCTCAGAGCAATCAATCTGGCCAGCCAAGTTCCAGGTTCAGGCGTGATGACATCCCGCCTCCACCCCAGTTCCCTCCTACGATGCCTATCTTTCCCCCAGGACAGGCAATGGACGGACAACAAATATTTCAGATGTTCTACGCCATGATGCAGGCACAACAACAGATCCAACAGGAGGCCCAATGTCATGAGGCCGAGAACCTAAGGAACAGCATAGTCGCAGCATTGGAATATGCAAATCCACCAAATAGGCGACCAGCGACGGGATCTATCACAGATTTCCGTCAACTCAAACCTCGTACCTTCTCGGGCAAGGAAGGACCAACTGAAGTTCATGAATGGCTTACGAACACGCAGCATCAGTTGGAGGCCGCTGAACTACCAAGGGACAAATGGATGACTGCCGTCCGGATGCAACTGACGGACAACGCGCACCACTGGTGGTTGTCCGAAGAAAGAAGGCTCGGACATGATCAGGTCACCTGGGAGGAGTTCTCCAGACTCTTCCAGGAAATATACATCCCTGCTGTGGCTCGGTCAGAACTCCGAGACAGATTCAACCGCCTGATCCAGGGCAACATGACGGTGGAGGAATATAACGCCGAATTCATTCGCCTGAGCCACTTCGCCCCTTCTCTAATTCCTACCAAAGAAGGGAAGGCGGAGAATTTCTTTGATGGACTCAGGTTCGAGCTTCAGAAGTTAATCGGATCGGTCGCGCCCACATCTTACTCCGACGTCCTAGCTGTAGCACGTCGGATGGAGCGCGTTACTCGGAGGGAATCAAGCCTGAAACGTCCATTCTCCTCAGCACCGTCCAAGTCATCACTAGGGAAATCTGCTAAACGGCCCCAGAAGAACCTGCCTCAGAAAGCAGCATCAAAGAACCTGCCTACTTGCCATTACTGCGGCAAAGTAGGACATATTGAAAGAGAATGTAGACGCAAGCTGGGACTCTCCCTGGTTTGCGGATCCGGACAACACTTCTCAAAGGACTGCTCGGAACGTCGAGAGGGAGTTCCGAATCAACCAGCTCCACCTGCACCTAGGCCAGCTCTTCTAGCTGGGGGAGCAACTCAGACAGGGCCTGGAGGAGCCAGGCCACCTCTACCACCTCAGGCAGCAATGTTCCAGCAAGCTCGTCAGCAAAGGGGTCCCGCTAAGGGACGAGGTCAGGCATATGCACTAGCAGTCACAGAAGAAGCTACTGCAGGCGAAGTGATAGCAGGTACCATATTAGTAGCTTCAATTCCTGCTGTAGCTTTATTTGATTCTGGAGCCTCGCATTAATTTTTTGCTGCTAGCTTCGTAGCCACACATAGAGTAGCTACCGCACCTCTCTCGAAGATGAAGAGAATTCTAACGGGAGGTGGAATTATCCCGGTTAGTGATATCTGTAGATCATGTTCGGTAGTAGTCTGTGGCCGAGAGATGCGAGCCCAATTCCTGATCTTTTCTATGCCTGATTACGATGTTGTACTTGGTATGGACTGGTTAAGTCAGTACCATGCGACACTGGATTGCCGGCTTGGAAAAGTAATATTTAGACCCCCTAGCCTTCCTGAGTTTGAATTTCTTCGAGGAGCTGTAGAACAAGGGGTCCAGCCAACTCTTACGGTATTAACTGTAGAAGAGGATTCAGGTTACCCAAGAGTCATATCAGAATTTGTGGATGTATTTCCCGACGACCTTCCAGGTTTACCACCTGATCGGGAGATAGAATTCACAATAGACCTAACTCCAGGAGCCGAACCTATCACTTCATCGGTATATCGGCTAGCACCTAAGGAGTTAGTGGAGTTGAAAGCACAAGTTGACGACCTTCTGGAGAAAGGATTTATCCGGCCTAGTGTTTCACCTTGGGGAGCACCTATACTTTTTGTACCCAAGAAGGACGGAACTGTGCGGTTGTGCATTGATTACAGAGCCCTTAATGCTGTAACTGTTAAGAACCGGTACCCCTTACCACGCATTGATGACTTGTTTGACCAATTGAGTGGTGCCAGGGTATTCTCAAAGATTGACCTTAGATCCGGTTATCACCAGATTAGGGTAAAGAAGAAAGATATCCCAAAGACGGCCTTCAGGACTAAATATGGACATTATGAGTTCCTAGTAATGCCGTTTGGTTTAACCAACGCACCTGCTGTATTTATGAGTTTGATAAACAGAGTCTTCCATCAGTACTTGGATAAGTTCGTGGTGGTATTCATTGATGATATTCTAGTCTACTCTAAGGACCACGAAGAGCACGAGGAACACCTCAGAATTGTGCTAGAAACTTTGAGAAGGGAGAAGCTGTATGCCAAACCCAGCAAATGTGAGTTCTGTATAGACAAGGTGCCATTCTTAGGACATATTATCTATGGAGAAGGACTGTCTGTGGACCCAGAGAAGGTCACTGCAATAGAAACTTGGCCTACCCCTACCTCTGTTGCAGAAGTGAGAAGTTTTCTTGGACTTGCTGGGTATTACCGGCGGTTCGTAAAAAATTTTTCAAGGATCGCAGAGCCGATGACTAAGCTGACACGGAAGGATCAGGAGTTCATATGGACGAAAGAATGCCAGAATGCCTTTGAAGAATTAAAAAGGCGTCTAACAACAGCACCAGTCTTGACTCTTCCCTCAGGGTCAGGAGGTTTTGTTGTTTATAGTGATGCGTCCGGTAGTGGACTAGGTTGTGTCTTGATGCAACATGGCAAGGTTATCGCTTATGCATCGAGGCAGCTGAAGGTCCACGAGAAGAATTACCCAACGCACGACCTGGAGCTAGCTGCAGTGATTTTTGCATTGAAGATCTGGAGGCATTATCTGTATGGAGAGAAGGTCAAAATATTCACTGATCATAAGAGCTTGAAGTATGTTTATACTCAAAAGGAGCTCAACATGAGGCAAAGGCGTTGGCTTGAGTTGATGGTGGACTTTGACATAGATCTGCAGTACCACCCGGGGAAAGCAAATGTTGTAGCCGACGCCCTCAGCAGGAAACCCACGGCTTATTTTTTAACGGAGCAGCCTCAGCTATTACAAGACTTGCAAGATCTTCAGATAGAGGTTGTTTTACCTGGACAAAATGGTTTGCTGGCTAACCTCGAAGTTAAGTCATCGCTGGTGGAGAGAATCAAAGAAGCTTTGCCTAATGATGCCAGATTCCGAAGGCTGAAAGAGAGAACCGAAGCAGGCATGCAAACGGGACTTCGCATCCACGAGGACGGGATATTAAGGTGCGGAAATCGCCTATATGTTCCAAATGGAGAATTAAGACAGGAGTTGATGACGGAAGCACATAGCTCCATATACTCTGTTCATCCGGGAGGAACCAAGATGTACCGGGACTTAAGACAATATTACTGGTGGCATGGAATGAAAAGGGAGATTGCCCGATTTGTGGCAAAATGCTTAGTCTGCCAGCAGGTAAAGGCCGAGCACCAAAGGACTGCAGGTATGTTGCAGCCACTTCCCATACCTGAATGGAAGTGGGAGCATATTACCATGGACTTCGTCACTGGATTTCCAAGAAGCCCTAGTGGAAAGGATGCGGTATGGGTCATCGTGGATCGGCTCACTAAGTCGGCTCACTTCTTGCCATTCAGAGTCGGACAATCCACGGAAGTACTAGCCGACATGTATATGCGACAGATCGTAAAATTACATGGAGTGCCGGTTAGTATTGTATCAGATCGAGACTCGAGATTCACATCTCACTTCTGGCGAAGCATGCAAGAGAGTCTCGGCACCAGGCTCAAATTCAGTACTGCCTATCATCCTCAGACAGACGGACAATCAGAGCGCACAATTCAGATCTTGGAAGATATGCTGCGATCATGTATACTGGACTTCGGAGGATCTTGGGAAGATCATCTGCACTTAGTGGAGTTCTCCTACAACAACAGCTATCAGGCAAGCATTCAGATGGCACCTTTCGAGGCGTTGTACGGAATTGGCGAACGTCAATTACTGGATCCAGAGTTGGTAACGGAGACAGTGGAGAAAGTAAGGCAGATTCAGAATCATCTCCGTGCAGCCCAGGATAGACAGAAGCATTGGGCCGATGCGCACAGACGACCCCTGGAGTTCAAGGAAGGAGAGCATATATTTTTGAGGATCTCGCCCACTAGAGGTACTATCAGATTTGGCAGCAGAGGCAAGTTAAGCCCAAGGTATATTGGGCCATTTGATATCTTGGAGCGCATTGGTGAGGTGGCTTATCGTCTTGCATTACCTCCATCCTTAGAGGGAGTGCATGATGTATTCCATGTCTCACAGCTGAGGCGATACGTGACTGACCCAAGTCACATAGTTGATCATTCTGAGATTTCGGTGGGCCCTAGCCTGAGATACGAGGAGCAGCCAGTGGGTATACTCGACACCAGTGAAAAGACACTGCGAGGGCAGACAATCAGACTGGTTCGGGTAGCTTGGAAACAACACTCTCCTGGCGAATCGACCTGGGAACGAGAGGATGTTATGCGCCAGCGTTATCCACACTTATTTGCAGATGCAGGTAAAACCTAAGCATTCTTTTATTTTCTATAGTTTGTGCCCTTTGTAGTTACCCTTCGATTGCGAGGACGCAATCCTCTTAAGGGGGGTAGATTGTAATCACCCTAAAATTTTCAGATTTTTAAAAATCAATCTTTTGGGGATTTTTCTGCAATTTTCAGAAATTTACATAGGTGCTGTGGTGATTGTATAATTTTTAATTGCTAATAACTAATATTAAAATGTAATAAAAATATGATTTTATGGTGTAAAATAGAAAACCGGACTTAGGGTAATTTTTCTGGATTTTATTGGGCCTCAGACCTATTTTTAAATGCCTAAAAACTATTTAAGCTAATTATTAAATAATTAATTAAAAAATTATTATTATTATTATTATTATTTTGTTTTGGGCCCGGCCCGGCCCAGTGGGCCGAGCACAGCAGCCCAGCCCAGCCACCCTAGCGGGTCGGGCGGGTCCGCCCACCCGGAGCCCGCCGCCCGACCCGACCCGCACCCCCATCTCCCCCACGTCAGCCCCAGCCCCCGATTTCTCTGCCGCCCGCCGCGATTTCCGGCCGCCACGACCCGCCTCCCCCTCCGCTAGCCCCGCCACGACCACCCGCCCGACTCCCCTTCCTCCACCCTATAAATCCCCCCCTTTTTCTCCTCCTCCGCCTTCCTCCTCCCCTCGATTCCCTGCCGTCGGCTGCCCTGTTTCCGACCACCACCTCCGCCACGGTCGTCCCACCTCCACGAGCAGCCCCGCTCGCCGTCCCCGACTTCAGCCGACCACCCGCCGAGCCTCGCCTCCCAGATCCGCCCGCCTCCAGCCCGTCGACCAACTCCCCAGAACCCCCAACCGAGCCGACACCGCCCTCAACCGAGCCCCGCAGCCACCAGCGTCCCCCCCGGCCACCGCGGTTCAGCGGCCCTGAAGCCCTAGGCCGGACTCACTGTCGGACACGCGGACACGGCTGACACAGTGTCCAGGACACGAGACGGACACGGAAAACCCCGTTTCGAAGGGCTTCGTTCAGGTACTCGTATCTTGCACCCTGTACCTCCGATTTTGATTCTGTAAATTGCGTTGCGAAGCCTGTATGACCCTCTCGGTGCCCGGACAAACCGCTCGGGGCATCGCGTCCTGTGGTGATCGCACACCGCGATCCAAAAACAGGAAAAACCAGACCCTGTTTTACCCCGGAACTGAGTACACCCCACCAAACGGGACGACTTGGTCGCGTGCGGTCTTCACAGATTCGTGCGCGTCATCGATACGGACGTGTGAGATTTCACGGAAGCTGATTCGGGTGTGCGTGCACACCGGAATCAACGCGTATCCGCGAACATCGCCCCGTATCCAACTTTTCTGCAATTCACCTTAACTTCGTGCACACACGTCGAATCGAGACGAAACTTGTGCCATCGGACTCATAGCGATACGCTGGTCCTGTGGGTCAAGTTTGGTTCGATTCTGAGAACGTTGACGAAATCGCGTGTCGTGGGCCCCACAAGCCCCACTCGACGGGCGATTTTGTGATCGGCTCATCGGAATTCAATTCTGGAAGTTCCGTTGGGTTCGTATCAGCATTCCTGACCTGTTGACACTAAGTTTGGTGAATTTGGAGACAGTTGACCCTGACACATTTTTTGGTGCAAAGCGGGCCCACCGGTGGACCCCGTTTTGGCCCAAAATTATCGTTTTTGTCCTTGTCTCCAAATTGGACCCAAGGATAGGCGTTCCTAGCTATTTGACACCTTCTGAGTGTGATGGTACTATTTATTTCAGCTTTCGGAGACATCTCTGGAAATTTCCGAGAACAGGACCTAAGTGGAATCCAAACATCAGGCAAGTGCACCTTGCCAAACTTGCAGTCTTTATCTTCATATTTTCTGTAATAATACTTTGCTGGATGTCTTGTGTAAATTCATTAAACTTGTTTAAACTGCTTAACCTAGGAAACGTATGATGTACCTAGTGTCCGATCACAGTCGGGTGCCAACACCGTACGCGGTGTTGGGTTCGTCATTTAGAGATGGATTTACGATATCCTTTACTTTATACTTGACATATCAAGTACCCTACAACCCAGGACACTTGACACTATACATGGACAGAATCTTCCTGAGATATTCATGGTGATTCTGTATAGGATATAGGACTTGACAGAGATATTTTAGTTATAGACAGTTTGACTTGTTGCATTAGTTATAATCCCGCTGACATGGACATGAGACGTTATGGTCATGGTTTGCGTGATTACATTGGGTGGGGAGAGACACACAGGCTACAGGCTGTGCTATATATATATATACTATTATTGTGAGGTTGTAGACTCTCCAGCAGAGCTAGACCCTTTACGTGTTATTACTGCTACCGGCTCCCCGACACAGAGCTTGTAGCGGTCTCAGCCTGAGTACTAGTGTTGCTCTTATTTGCATATCACATAGATGGTTACATAGTTTACCCTGCTGTTTCATTTATTTATTTATACTGCATTTATTTGGCTTGTATTTTCTGTACCTTGCTATGTCCCCTGAGGACCTGTAATGGATTATGTCCCCAGGTTTAGCTGAGGAGCAGTACCCCGAGATATACGGGACATGAGCTGAGGCTATTGCTGGACTTGATACTGGAGCAGAACTGAACCCTGCAGACGAGGTGACTGCCGAAGACTTCTCCTGAGTACCTGATCCCGTACTCAGTATTTACTTTATGTTTATCTCTTTTGTTCCTGGCCTATTGAGCCAGTGTATTCAGACATAAGTCGGATTATTTTTCCGACTGACTTGTTGTTGCTACTTATTTTCATTTTATTATGCAGTTTATTTCTTTATCTTTATGGATGAGATTAGTGTGATTTGTTGTAGTAGACCTTCGTTACAGCTTAAGTACGCCCTGATGGCTCCATTAAATTGGGTTATCCATCGGTGCGTGTTGCTGGCCATTGCCACGTGTCCAGTCCCTCGATATTTTGGGACTGGGGCGTGACAACTAGGGATCGTTCGGCCTGGGAGGGATAATTGAAACACCCCGAGGCTTGTAGTCCTCGCGATTAGGGGAATGTCATGTCTAATAGTTAGCCTGAGTTTGTAGTCCCAGCTACTATTCATGGATTTTTTCGTTGACCATTATGTAGTTAGGACGCATGCTAGATTTAATTTCTTGCAGACCTAATACTTGATGTCAAGATTGATTCATAAGTTTATTCATATATGCAAATTATGGCTAACTTGTGTGTCTGCTGCAGGGATAACCGTTCGACCGTGGGTAAGAATTATCATATGCATGGTTCAATTTATCGTTTATGTTTATTTGCATGAATTGTTTAAAAGAAACTAGACAACCAGAAAGATCACCTAATAATGTTAGCTTAACATGTTTACTTAGTGTGGATTTCTAGGTGAGTTTGGCCACGGTCGCTCGCCAATACATGTTGTAGTACTGACTCACATTTGTGGATAAATCAGCAGGTTCTGGTAGCGAGAGCTTGACGAGCATTTCGAAGAAGTACTAGCGCATCCATCCAGCGAACCATGCTCGTGCTGCTTTCATAGCTTTCCTCTCCTGTGTGCAAGCTCTTTTTCTGCTAGTTGTTTTAATTTTTGGTCCTACTACAAGGACATGATGTATGGACGTTATGACTAATTTTGGTTTGTAAAAATTGATGTAGCCATCTATGACATATTTTGTAACTCGGCCAAACAAGTATTTTGTAATCCAATATTCAAGTATTCAATAAAAAAGTATTTTGTGTTCTCATCAAATGTGTTCAAGTATTTTGTGTCTATATATATATATATATTTTTGTCTAACTTGTGTCTAGTGCAGATATTATGTCTGGTGCAAGCATAAGTTAAACTTGTACGATATTGCGTCCAAGCGAGTACGATCGATTCCGTAGAGAACAAATGAGGATGATCGGTTTTTATGGAACTGGAACGTGACTAATAAGATGCAAGATATGAACAACTGACGTGTTCCTTCTAAGTTGGTCGACCAAGATCCGATAATGAGAAGGGGACACATGGCACCGTTGTTGACACTGCTGTCCTCCCTAGCACACTGCTGTCCTCCCTTTGTGTAGCACACTGCTGTACTTAATAGATTGCTTTCGTCCCGTCCCGTCCCATCCCATCCCGTCCCATCCCATGACATCTTGGAATATTCTATACAATTCTTGCCAGGAGAGGTATATTCTAAGGCATATTTAGCAATTTCACCAAAGGTCCCTACAAGTCTGCTAGTAAGACGAGTTTACTTGCCAATAAGCCATCTGAAATGTATTAATTACACAAATGCACTCCCTAAATTTTTATTTTTTCTTTCTTCTTGACTCATAGATAATACTTGTTACATTTTAGATGTGATTGTTCAACTGCAAGATTTGATGAGGGTTATATCCCTACCTTTATATATATATTATTAAAATATTATTGTAATTTTATTAAGCCTACCACTATTATAAATAAATGAGTATGAAGATCCTATACCAAGAATTCATTACAAACTTTTTATCTCTCTTAATTAATAGTCAACCTTCGATTAAAAAAAAATTCTGTAGCCAATATTTTGACTACAATATTACTTCTATTATTTTTCGTAATATTTGGAATAAATTTAAATTTTATAATACAAAAAATATTCATAGATGACATAATTTTTCGTAAAATTATTCATGGTGTAAAAGAGGGGTCTCAGAATTTATCAAAGTTTAGACTGATAAAATTATCCATGACGTAAGGAGTTGGTTTTAGAATTGAGATCGATATGGATTAAAGAGAGATATTGTGTTTCAATTCATGCCTCCACTAAAGAAATAAAGATAATTATCCACACACTTGTATTTTAATTTGAGAAACTATTTCTATAACCAATAATTTAAATTTCAATGGTTAGATTTTCAAGCAAATCAAAAGATCATATGTAGTCTTTTTTCCTTATAAAACAATCCAATTTTATAAGAGTAACGATATTCATTCCTTCAAAGTTTCCATTCGAACTATTCCTTCCTATATGACATCTGACATGATATGTTAAATAATATTATGTAGCATCTAACATCTGATATGGCAAATTTTAACCAATAAATTAATAAACCAAAATCTTTAATATTAATATTAATATTAATATTAATATTAATGTTAACTATAATTTTAATTTTAATTTGTTATGTCAACTTTTTAAATTAACTGTCGAAATGAATAATATTATTTATTTTGTAAATACCAAATGGATAAGTCGGTGATATGAAAAAGAAGAAAAGGTGGTAAAAATAAAAAAGGGAAATAATAAACTTTTTTTTTTTTTCTTCTTCTTCTTCTTTTTCTTTTGAACTATATTTCCTAGATCGGTGGTAGGAAGAAAATAGGGTTTTACTGATCTCCGCGTTGCGAGAGAGAAGAAAATAAAATCCCAAATTTCCGCTTCTTCTCCACTCGAAAAGTCCCACATCTCTCTCTCTCTTCCTTTCGATTTCAATCATCACATGGCTCTGCGCTTCTCCAATCGAATTGACACAGTTTGCTCCTCCTACTCCAGCTCCATAGCCATCGATCAAACCCTAATTTCTTTAGCAGCTCTCGATTCCTTCCTTCTCTGTAGCTTCGAATCCATCACCTCCCGTTGTCGTAGTCGCCGCTCCGAGTCCTGGTTCTGACCGCCGCCGCTGCCTGTTCGGAGGTGCCTTTGCCCTTTCGTTATGGGGAGGAGTAAGTTTGGCTCGGCTTTGAACTGGAATTATACGATCCCGGTCTTATAAAATTCCGATATTTCATCTATTTATGGTTTTGCTTCGAAGGGATGAGAAATTGGGGTTTTCAAGTTTGATCTATAGAGAAGTAGGAATTGATCATTTGTGGACGGGTTAGGAAGAGGAATAATGCGGGAACTGAAATTATCGGAGAATCGAACTTATTTTATGGTTCTGCTAATTATTTGAGAGGGATTGAGAGTTGTGTCTTTGAAGTCCCATCTCTCGAGAAGTTGTAATTTGATGATTCCGGTGGGATCGAAAATATATATATATATATATATATATATATATATATATATATATATATATATATATATATATATATATATATATGGTGGTTAGGAAGGAATTATGTGATTTTTGATAGGTTTGTGTCGGATTCTGGATAAGGTGTTAATGTGTAGAGAGCATTGAGAATTTTACGTTTCATCTGTTGAGAAGTAGAAATTGATGATTTGGTGGTCAAATTTAGGGTTGTTTTGTTTGTTGGAAAGAAATTATGTGATTCTTGATTTGTTATGTTATATTGTTAATTCTTTGGATTGAGGCAGTGAGTTTAAATAGAGGAAGGTGTTAAGAGATTCTTCGAAGTTTCATCTGTTGAGAAGTAGAAATTGGTGAACTGGATGGTAAAGAGGTGGGAGGGAATTAAATTATTTTTTATCCTTCCTGTTAGATTCCGAGTAGTTTTGGGTTGAGATTGTAAGGTTTTAAGTATGGAAAGGTTTTAGGATTACCAAAAATCCTACATAATGATACAAACATTGGGAGAACTCATCCTAAAAGCTAGTCATTAAGAGAAGAAAGCCTAAGATTATATCAATCCACATCGTGTTCCCCATATAACCTTCTCCATATAACGGATGTGGGACTATAGGATCGTAACACATACATCTGTTTGTAATCAAAATTTAGGTTTAGTAATATTTTTTGTGGTTTTCTTAGGAATTTGTTTTCATAATTTTTAGACAGTTGATTCTTGGCTGTATATGGCTTAATGTTAGTTCTTGAGCTGCTAATTTAGGAACTATTGTTGAATATACTTGTGTTTTTTTTGATGCAGGAAAGCAAAACAAGAGCACCACTGACCAATTTGATAGCAGTGATACTGACAGCATAACTTCTACTTCGACAGGATTTTCTGATTTAACTCTTGCTCACGAGACTGAAAACGTGAACTCTCTTGATTTTGTTATTGAAAAATGCCTCGAGTCTCTTGACAATAAGTATGTTTCTGAATTTTACTTTGATCTACTTGAATATTTTTCACTTGTTTTTTGTGCTTCAAGTTGTTGCTCGATTATTCTCATCACTACGAGTAGATCAGTATGTGGGGATTTATTTTGTGAATATAGCAAACAATTGGGGACAATTGCAAACAATTTGACAGTGAAGGTGGTATGCATGAAGGAGTTATTGGTCTGAAACATTTACCTTGACATACTATGCGCTAAATCTGATGAAATCTGAATTTTTTTCTTGCAAGATTGTAAAGCTTGAAAATCGATTTGAAAAAAAAAATTGCAACATCGCACGCTCGTGTGTATGAAGATGTATGTGAGTTGGTATATTTTTATTGAATAGTATAGAACTCTGACAATCATGAATCACAATCTGTCATGGCCTTATCTTCCTTTTGCAACTCGAGGGTGTACACTTTACAAATTTGACAACATTGCCCTTGTCTATGTAGTCAATGGACTTGCATTGATACATGTCCTAATTGAGTTCATCATCTTTATAGTCATAAATGTGCTTCACTTGTAACCTTTCTCATGCTGTAGTTTTCTATCAGGTTTGGTATCTTGTATGATCTGGTTTATGGTTTGTTATTTGTTCTTTCATTGGCATCATCCCATAGAATTGTGATTTATCCTGGAAAGATGTCCAAGATTCTATGTTGCTTTATATGAACTGTCATATCAACCAGCAATAACTTCCTACTTCTTCTCCTGGGAAGAACATTTTAGGAAAGTAATTCTATGTAAAGAGGTTTGATCACTTTCCCCGTGGTAAATATGTTATGTTTACTGCCCTTACGCACAGTCAGTAATTAATTCATGTCCTAGATGAGTCCATCTTCTTTATAGCTGTAAAGATGCTCCGTTTTGCAGCCCTTTTTCATGTTGTAGCTATCTCCTTGGTTTGATATTTTTGTTGATAGGGTTTGTTGTTGACATTTACTGTCGTCAGCTTTATACCTTTGAAATGTGATTTACCTGGGTTAGATCCTTTTCTGGAAAGTTGTCTAATTGCTATGTTACTTTATTTGAAATATCATATCAACAAGTAAGCATTTCCTCTGTTTTTATTTTGTCAGAGGAACATTTTAGGGAAGTAATGTTTTCTAGAGAAGTGTAGAAGGGTTTATGCTTTAGAGAGCATACTACCCTTCGTAGAGCTTTGCTAGGCATCATTAAAAAAAGATGATAGAGATGTATAATAGCTCTATTTCAAATAACATTTCAACAGGCAATCATTTCCTGTTTATTTTTGAGAAGAACATTTTAGGAAATGCTTTATAGAGGAGTGTAGAAGTGTTTATATTGCTTACCCTCAGAGAGAGCTTTGCTACCCTATTTAAGACAAAAGGTGACACCGAGAAGGGTGTGAGAGTCCATATTGCTGAAGGGTCACCTCCTAAAAGTTTGTTCTCAACGTACTCTGTGTCGGACAGCTTTAAAATGCTATTAGCTATTACCTCAGAAGGATTCATTTAGCTTGGTTGTTTCCACGGCTCTCTCATTAGATATCATTTATAGTGATGTTGAACCATAGAAATCCTTAAAAGCTTAGGTTCTTGTCAAATGTGAGATGTTTTGAAAAATTTGTAATTAAATTTCATAACTTGTCAGGTTATCCTCTTGCACCTGTTTGAGACACATCCTGTGGTATTTTAATGCCACCAACTTGTAAACAAGTGGAAGTTCTTAACCAATCACCTTTTTTTGTTCGACCAATATACTGGAAAATACGTCTATGTGGCTGCCAGAGGTTACCAGTCTGTATACCAGAGGCCCAAGAACAGTGGTACAGTATTCCAAAATCCTAGGTATGATCTTTCTATATGTGTGAGTTTGTATGTGTATGTAAGGGCAACAATCACAGCTGCATTATATTGCCTTAGGTCCCCACCACACCGTTCGCGTCCAAATTTACTCACAAACACGCACACACACACTCTCTCTCTCTCTCTCTCTCTCTCTCTCTCTCTCTCTCTCTACAGTTTAAAACTACGGGAGATCCTTTTTTTGGCATCTATGGTTTCCATTCTTTGAAATTAAGGACTTCATGTTTGACGGGAGATATGTTCAAGGATGGTTTGTGTAATTATGGATAGGCATATTATATGTATTATTATAATATAAGTGGGATATATTAAGTTTTGAGTGTTAAATAAAGGAGAGTAATGAAATGGCTTACATTAATGAATACTAGCTTCAAAGATAAGTGTTCACTACAAGTTTATATTGGAACTTTTATGATAATCTATGTTTCTGTTGCTCATTATCTACTCAATTCAATGTATTTTTATCTTCATGTCCATGTCAGTCTGCCCATGTCCATGCTTACTACTTACGTACATCTTCAGATGAAGGATAGATAAATTGCCATGGATTTAATACTACTATGCGAGAGAACTTGGATTCCTTGTTCATTAACCTCTCATCTCAATCTCAGTACAGTAATCTAGTTGTTCCAGACAATAAAAGCCTTCATATTTTCCTTATTATGTAAGGTTGCAGAACTTAAAATGCTAGCGTCATCTGAATTTTATGTCAGTTTACCATTTTCTTATTTATGGATTGTTTTTATACGGTTTGTATATAGTGCTAATTTTGATGTTTTCATTCTGCCTAGCTTAGAATTGAAGATATTAGTTTTAATACGTGTTACCTGTTATATTTTTATATGATGTGATGTTATGTAACCGGACTTTTCTTTTATGGAGTAGATCTACGAGACTAAAGGCATTGAAGGAGCTTCTTGATGCATTTGAAGGACATATCCTTCTTCCGTATTTGGAGAACAGGTGAGCTATTTTGCAATACAAATTACTACCTATGTGATGTTGATAGCTGCCGCAGCCGTAACAACGAACTCAACTTTATTAGGCAGAAAATCTCCCACACATACCCGTATTGAATTATTCTCTCATTCTTCAAATTTCATATTATGTTTTCCACCTGCTTCACTGCTATGATTCTAGTAGTTGGGATTCTTTGGCCATTCCTGTGTATCTACAGTGTGCCATTCTTTTTTAGAGAGTTTTTTTGTTCCTGAGTTATGTTGAATCAAGCTGTTGGTTTGTGGGATTGAAAAAGTCCTATCAACCTAATTGGTGTTGCAATTTGTTAATTATTAATAGCTTATGATGTCTTTTTCTCTAATTATTATTACAGATGTGTTACGTTATTAGATCAATATATAAAATCTATCAAGAAGGGAAAAGGATCTTCAATGGAGGCTTGCTTAGCTTCTCGTGCCATTGGTTAGTTTTTCAAATTTTATGATGTTAATTTATTTTGATTGGCTGAGCTGACAGCTTGTTCTTACTTCTGATGCTCTTGTGTGAAGGACTGCTGGCCATTACTGTTGGAACAGGAAACAGTGCACATGAAATTATGGAGCAGTCATTACCACATCTGGAGAGAGCCATTGTGTATGGGAACGATGCAGTCAAGATATCTGTATGGCCTATTGGAAATTTAGCTTTTTTGTTGTTGGAATATTGTGAATCAATCTTATTCTCATTATTGTTTCTTTACACCTGTCTAGGTACTAGATTGCTTAGCCATCATCACCTTTGCTGGAGCAAATAACTGGGACGAAACTGAGAAATCGATGAAAATCATGTGGGAAATCATTCACTCTAAGTCAAGTTTGAAGGTATAATAAAAGGCATACGAGAGCAAGTTCTTTTTGAATGTGTACCATGTATTATCTTTGGTGTGTATATTATAACCAATTCTCTCAACCTCTTATGTGAATCATAGTAGTCCATCTTTGTCTGTTATAGTTTGTCTGCATTCCTTCGCTTTTCATTATAAATTCTTTGATGCAATTTCATTTGGTCCTTGCTTTGGCCAACTCCTATACTTTTGATATTTTTACTGGATTTTAGGTCAAAATCATTCTGGGACGGTGTGATGAAATCACTATAGGCATATACCTCTATTATTGGGCAAATGGTAGAAAGTGTTGCTCAAATTGGGCCAATTGTGGCCCAAAATTGGCCAAAACTTACTGAGACAATCTAAATTTCTTTTGAAGTTAGCTGAAACTCCATAAATTTATTGAAATTTGAAATTGACCAAAACTGGATGAAATTTTCGAAAAAGTTCCGATATTGGCCAAACATTCTAATTATTTGCCAAAGTTGCCTGACACATTTGACCAAAATGTGTACTTGATTTTGATTTACTTCCGTTTCATGTTCTAATATCCAGATAAACTTTCTCAAGCCTATGTACGATTGCCTATTGGACAATGCAACAATGATGTTATAATTCATAGTATCTGCCCAATGTGCTATGTTAATAACATATAACTACATAAGTAATCTGTGCAATAATGTTTAGACTTTAATATTCAAAATTTTTTGGTATTATTTCAAACTTTTTTATTTTTAAATATTAAAGTCCTGAAACTCAAAAATCTGATTTGTTCCAAAATCATGGAACCTGCTGATACCTATACTCATTTAAAAGGTCCATTACCGATGTCAATACAATGTTTTAAACCTTGAACGGTTATATTTTGGATTACCTCTACCTTCTATTATTAAGTCAAGTCATCCTTGCTGCAACTCTTGCACGTCCCAAAACCATACCTTTCAAAATGTGATATTAAGAATAGTTAATTCCAAGTTATTGTATATTAACTTTTTTTAGCTTGCGTATGTTACATATTCTATGTTTGAAGCTAATAAATCCCCCTCTCACCCTTTTCAGGTCAGTAGACCTTCCTCTGCTGTACTAGCAGCTGCTGTATCCGCATGGTCCTTTCTTCTGACAACCATTGGTGGTTGTAGAATTGATCTCGATAGTTGGGTGGAGTATGTGAAAAATCTAATCAGCTCATGTTACATTTATTATTTAAAACAATTAGATGTTCATCGTCGATATATTCCTGACAATTTGTTGCAGGCCAATTTCCTTCCTTTGCAATCTACTAGAAAATGATGATCGTGCTGTTCGCTTTGCTGCTGGGGAAGCAGTAACCATCGTCTTTGAGACAGTGATAGGCAACAAGTTATCTTCGGAGATGGTTGACCTTGGTAATTCAGACAATGAACAGTTGAAGCCTAAATGGTTTAAACCTATAATGTCGTTGAAGGCAAAAATAAAAAAAATAGTTGTAGAACTCTCAATGGAAGCAGGAGGCAAAGGCATTGCTGATAAGAAAAATCTGAATAATCAGCGTGACTTGTTCCAGAAGATATATAAATATTTTACGGTAAGTCTTGTTCTGATAAACATAGTTAAACAGTCCTTAGGTTTCTGTTTTCTCATATTGTTGCGTATATCTAGGATGAAGAGTGCCCAGAAACTTCAACAAAAGTTGCAAAGGGGCTTGGTGTGCTAATCACTTCATCATGGACCAAATTGATCCAGCTAAACTTCATGAAGCGATTTCTTGCTAGTGGTTTTCTCAAGCATGCACAGGTTTTAAATTTACCTTGCGTTGTCTTTCACAAAACCTGCTTCTGTTGTATCCGACACTGATGCTGTGCTTGATGTTTATACAGGAAAACGAGTTGCTTCATGATGTTTTTGATCTCACACCGGACAGGATGGATAATCTATCAGCCAAAGAGAAGGTGAGGTTAACCCTGCGATAACAACAGTTTTCTTGTCACACTAATGACTGAAGGGATTCTTGTCCTCGAAAAACTTAGGCAAAAAGTGACTTTTCATGCATTGCTTCTACGGTATAAATTTAACTGTTAATAATGTTTCTAATGGTGCCATTTATCCTTTTTTCTTCTTCCTTATGACAAATCCTGTCTCATAATGCGGATTTAATTATGTTTTATGCTTAAGCTGGCATCATGAACATCTGAATACTTGTTCTAATGGATGTTTTTCCATTGTTTAGAGGGTCAATAGATCATCAGAAGACAAAGGAAGAACTCAAGAGAGGAACAAGTACCGACAGCTGGCTCAGGTTTGAATAAGCCTTTAAATAATATTGTTTGGTGCTTTATATAATTATATCCTCATTTGTAATAATTTTCTAACTGTCTTCTGATCTCTGTCCTGTGTCTGTTTTGGGTCTACATCTTTTAAATTATTATGTACCTTGGTATACCAGAGATTTCTGCCTATATAATAATGAAATATCAGCTGCCAATATATACTCCCAAATAGCCTACACCTTTACCGAAAACCAATCCGAGAACTTCCTTAAGTCTTTTGGGCCTATATTCTGCCCCTTCATTAGTTTCCAGCGTCGTGTCATCTAACTGTGGCATAATTTCGATATGCCCCTATTTTTTCAAATCTCATCTCTGTTCTGTTTTGCACGATGAGTGAGACATAAGAAGGGAAATGATAAGTTTTAATTCTCAGTTAACAATGCCCCTCTTGAGCTCTCTTCACTTCCAACTATTACTGTAGTACAAGGAAATTCATTGTTTGGTTTTTGAGGTGAGGGTACAACTGATTCAAGTTAAACATGAATGTCTATTATGAAACTTAGCTTATATGATATATCCTTTTGCATCACATCTTAGATGGCATCGTAGGGGCAGTTGACCCTGTGGGTACATTGTGGTCAGTGCGTAGTTACAAAGTCTAAGGTGTCACGAGTTCGAAATTTTGAATCCTCCTGGGTTCAGGTCTGTTGGATTGTATCTCGTTTCCGGTTGAGCGCTCAAAAGGTGGTGACAATGAAGTTGATAATTTAGTCCCATATCGGATAGAAAGTGGGATCGTGAGGTGTAGATAATTGGGATTGGTTCTGGCCTTACATGAAAATTTTCTTTTAAAGTATATGAGCCTAGTGCAATATCGCACCTCATGGGCCAACTCTAGTTCGGGTCACACTACGTTCCCAACAAGTGGTATCAGAGCCCAAGATTACGGGACATGTTTGGGTGGCTCTAATTGGTTCGAGACAGATTGTGCGGAACGTTTATGCGTATAATCGGGCCGTATACCGATTCTATGGGCTCTCTTCTCAAGATGGAGTAGGAGCATCCTCTATAAGGTGGTATGAAGACGGATCAGACCTAAGGTTAGAAGCAACTACATGAATTGACTTCAAAGGTGGGTCTGGCATGTCCAAGATGGAGCAAAATATTGTGGTTGACACACAATGATGATGTGGATGAACGTGTCGGTTTGAATTTGTGGCCGAACAGATCTAGATGACAATATGTTAGATCTCCTGGGTGCTCAGATGACGGGAACGAGCAAAGGTAGTCGGGGTGTGCTTGGTTGCTCGGTCAGCGTGAACGGGCTAAGGTGGAGATTGTTGGATTGTATCTCGTTTTCGGATAGAAACTGGGATCATGAGCGCTCAAAAGGTGGTGACAATGGAGTTGATAATTTAGTTCCAAATCGGATAGAAAGTGGGATCATGAGGTGTGGTGTAGATAACTGGGATTGGTTCAAACCTTACACGGGAATTCACTTTTAGGCCATATGTGTCCAGTCAAATATCGCACCTCATGGGCCATCTCCAGTTCGGGTCACATCACGTTCCCAACGTTCCCATCAAGGTCAAGTATAAAAAATACATTTTTAGATGCATCAGCTCTTTATTTTTTTATGACAGTATATTAATAGGTTTTTTCTTTTTGTCAGCCTGCATATAATTAGTAAGTGGGAACCAAGGTGTTGAGTATTGCTTGAAATCGATACAGAAACTGATACCAAACTGCCAAAACTACCTAAACCGACTGAGTCGATCCTACCAAAACCTCCTTAAACGAATGCTCGTATAAAGGGGGGACCTTAACCGATGCCGAAACCAAGTTATTCAACCTTGGTGAGAAAACATAGGCGTTCTTATAGGGCTAACTATATATATAGCTGCCTGATTTTCCTTTTTTTCCCCTGGACTGGCCTTGTAAAATCCTTAGTCGAGGAGTGGTCAGAATTGAAAATTTCATAAATTTATATGCTGCCAATGAGGAGATGTTGTATCTGGAAACTCAGACTACTGCAAAATGCGATGTTATTTTCTTCTACTGTACATATGACGAAAATCTCGATCTGGTGGTTTTTGTCATCAGTGGGCAATGATAAAGAAACATTATGCATGTGTGTTTTGAAGCATAGGTTAAACTCTTGTAGTATTCCTTTACTGCAAATGCAATATCCTTATTTAGTATTTCAGTACAATCTACTAAACTACATTATTTATTTGCTCCCTTTAATTTAGGATTCCTTATATTTAGTATCCTTTAATTTAGGATTGCTTATATTTATTATGCTTTTATTTAGGATTATCCAGTTGACATGTTTCCTTATTTTTAGGATTTCTACCTATCAATAATGTAAGACATTGTAAGTTTTTGGACAAGTTGATTGTTATTTATTTATTAGAGTTATCAATAATAGTTATTTCTATTTTAATCCTACTGTGTGGGTATGGAGGTGTCAGTCCTACTAGTGTGGGCCTTTTGTTTCAGCGATCAGCAATTCAACATAACGTGTCGCGTATTGTGTCAAGTGATGTCGGGTCCTTAACATTCCGCGAGGCATGTCTGGAAGTAACGACAGCTACAACGACCAACATCTTCCTAAGAAGGACAAGAGGACAAAGGTCTCTTTGCGGCTATCAGTCGCATCGAAGTATCTCTGCGGGGATTGAATCTACGCATCCGACAAGTTGAGTGGGCGGTAAGCTTCCAAGAACCGTTAAGGAAGTTGGTCGAGATCCAGAAACGATGTCACGGATGAACAATGCCTGCAACCTCCCGGGAGATGGTCATGCATCGGCATGAAAGAATCGTCTATGGAGGGATCGTGTTAATTCGTCTAACACGAGCAAGGAGGACGGTCATCTTGTCAAGAGGGATCATAATGACTATTGTGGCGGTTACATGCCAATTGATTGACGGTGATGTCGAGATTGAGACGACGTCAATGGACACAGTCGCTATGGAGACTATGGGAGGAACGACTTCCGTGTTGCGCCTAGGGGTTGGTTCGACAACAATTACGCTCATCAACATGGCGGTCGTAGGAGGAATCCGAAAAGGAAGTGGCGTTCCATGTCGTGGTAAGGATGATCGTGCTAACACTAGGACATCGATTCTTAATGACGATACTTCACAAGAGGACGAGTTATTCCGAACCCGTTGTACCATGAACGACAAAAGATTCATGGTCATGAGCGATAACTACAACTAAGCAAACATCATCAGCCAATGGTTGGTTGAAGATGTGGGTTGATGTTAGAGAAGCACCCTAACCCGTACGTCAGGTGGGATTAGAATGCGTCGAGTGATCAAGCGGTACAAAGTTTTCTTCTCTATCAGAGCCTACAAAGACGAGGTTTTCTGCGACGTGATGGACGGGATCAATGTGTGCCATATGCTGTTAGGTAGGGCGTGGTAGTTCGATGTGGCTTAAAGAAGACGAATGCGACAACAAGTATCAAATGGTGAAGGAAGGGACAAATTAAACACTTACGCCTTTACGGAATAGTACTCGAACTGATCTTTACAAGAGAAGGGAAGGCTTTTCTTTCACAGGCGGTCTCTACGAAAAAAGCGGGAGCGGACTTCAAGGTGGCCCATGAGGTGCACGATTCAATAATGAAGGGAAGCATATAGACCGAATAGTCAACATAATGGGTAGGGGCAGTGCTCAACAAGTTTTATGACACTTCAGCAGGAACTTTTCGGCGGGCTATCAGCCATGCACAACATCGAACACTGCATTAATTTTACTCCTGGACAAGTTTGTCGAATTTGTCACACTACACACATGCTTCGACGGTTGGACAAAACACTTTTGGATAAGGTTGAGGACTTAATGCAGAAGAATACGCGGTCGAGTTCTCTACAAGAAGGTAACATTCCGTAGAATATTGACACCGATGGACGACAACAGGCGGATGTGCGTAGGCAACCATGCGATCAACAAAATTACGGTTTGCTACATGTTCCCGAAATGCGACTAGATGATATGTTTGATAACCTGAGTGGGGGTAAAGTATTTTCAAAGATGGATCTCGTAGCGGCTACTACCAACTACAAATCCGGTTGGGACATGAAAGGGGGACACTATTTAAGGGGCGGGATTGAATGTTCGAGTGGTTGCTAACGATGTTTTGACCGGCCGACACGTTGCTAGCCATGTTCAATAAGGTGGTTGGATTGGAGTACATCAAGTAGCTTTATGCCAAAGATGAAGATATTGTGAAGGTATAGGAGCAACTTAATTAAAAAAGGCCATCGACGACTTCTACGTACACAATAGGTTCTTGATGAAGGGAGAACGATTTTGCGTCGCTTGTATACCCTTGTGGGAGAAGTTGATAAGAAATCTACACGATGACAACTTGGCGACACACTTGGGACGTCACAAGACCATTGCGACCGTATCCACTAGATATAATGGGCCATGGTTGAGGTGAGATATGGCGCTGATCGTGCATCGATATTATGCGTGCCAAACCGCTAAAAGGGGAAGGCACAAAGATGAGTTTCTATTACCCCCCACTACTGGTCCTCGAAAATATTAGAAGGACTTATCCATGGATTTCATTTTGGATTGCGGAGAACTGGATCGATGCTCGAAGATGGTGTACTTCATACCTTGAGAGTATATCGAATGTGAAGCACGTGGCGAAATTGTCAACCTACGGTAATGAGTCATATGCAACATATTTGGGTAGCCGAAAGTGCATCAACGGTGATGTCCATGCGAGATGGTGCAAATTGCTACCAAGATTTCCGTATCAGTGCCGTAGACGCAAAGTTATCAACGTCAATGACGTTATCGTGTACTTTCAGAAGGAGATACTATTGATTAGGCATTATGTCAAAAGCTTCAACAAAGGAAAATTGAGGCTGTTCAAAGTGCGAAAGAAAATAAGTTTAGTTAGTAGGGAAAGAGAACTTTTATCACTGACGACGAGACACTTTTTTTTGCTGATGACAAAAAGAATTTGGGTCGAGTTCTCTATCAGAGGAGACATGATTTCCTTATTTATTTCCTTGATGTATTTGCTCCCTTGATTTAAAATTTCTTATATTTTGACGCAACGTAACAACAGAACGGGTTTACCTTCGTGTCTGACAATGGTTAAGTCGATCGGTGATGACGATAACTGGACTACCGTTGCTTGGTGAGAGCGAAGCGGTGCCACAAAAATTCCGATGGATGGCCTGGTGAGGGATCCGTACGAAGGTTGTTTGAAAACCTTAAGCGAGGGGCTTTCAAATTCACGGAACAGTTGAGTCCACGATCAAAAAAAGAGAGAACAAATCTCAGAACTTAAAGAATAATTTTATTGATTAAAAGTTAATTTTTTAACTGGATACAAAATGTGCCTATTTATAGGACTTGATTTTTATGACTACCTAATCCTAATCAAAAAAAAAAAATTCTAATCCTAATCAAAAAAAAAAAATTCTAATCCTAATCAAATATTGTAAAAACTAAATATAAAGACTTTCCTAATTTTTCTAATAAGAGATAAGAGACAACATAAGAGTCATAAAAGAAAAAGATTCTTAACAACTGTTATAATAAAAAAATAATAAAGATAAAACTAAAAAAGGAAAGAAAAGGAAAAAGAAAAATAAAAAGAAATCCTAGAAGGATTTGGAATTGGAATCCACGCTACATCATATTTAATATGCTTTAATTTAGAATTTCTTATATTTCTTGTGCTTTAATTTAGGATTCTCCAGTTACAATGATTCCTTATTTACTTACTGTGTCTACCTATAAATAATGCAAAAGACATTGTAAGATTTTGGACAAGTTGATTGTTATTATTTGAGTTATCAATGAGAGTTATTTCTCGATTAGTTCTGTTGTGTGGGAGTTAAGAGGTGTCGGTCCTCGTATCTTGGGGGGTTGGTTTCAGCGATCAACTTTTCGTTGCTATGTCACCATGTGACCCATGTCCATTTTATCTTTTATATATCACTAAGTGTAGTTGATGCATGTCATATTGTTTATAATTCAAGGCATTCTTGCTACTAAAGAAAAGTTGCAATGCTTAGTGTTTTTGAAGGCTTTTCTGCATCTTTGCTCTTCTTCCTGATCTTTTATATGCCTGGACATATTTTTGTGCAGCAAAGGAAGCGTGGTCACATCTTTACCCAGGAAGACTGAGAGAAGATGAGCCTAGAAGTCATGGGTTCATGGAAGGATCAGAGAGTAGTATCCTGAAGGCAGCTCCTTTTTTTTTTTTCCTTCTCTTTTGTTTTGTTTTGATATTCATTAATATTCAGTCGTGGGATTTATGCTGACATTTGGCCTGCAGTTAAGCACACTAGATGAGAAGCTGCTAGACATGTATGCTGTTATAATCTTGGTTGTAACATGACCATGTTCTTTTACTTGGACGAAATATAATCACACGCGTCACAGTTTTGGTATCTTTATTGTCTGGCCTGGATTCTGGACCTTTGTTCTTCAACGAGAAAGCCATTAGTACCTTGAAATATTTTGTTTTCATCCGAGTTGGAATGTATTTTACTTGATGATATTTTACTGGTATCAGTAGGGGTGCAAATGAGCTAAGCCGAGCCAAGCTTTTATAAGCTTAAGTTTGGCGAGCTCGTGTTTGATTAGTTTTTATTTTAATTTAGAGCTTGGCTGGCTCAAGCTCGTTTATATTAAGCTCGAGATTGGCTTGATAAGCAAGTTCGATACTTGATTTCAAGCTCGTTAAGCTTGATTTCAAGCTCGTTCAGCTTGATTTCGAGTTTAAAGAACTTGATTTCAAGCTAGTTATGTCTGAATTCAAGTATCTATAATATTAATCATTTATTTATAAAAATTTAATTAAAAATGTTCCTTAATATCGCTGGACATATAATTATATATAATGCCATATTGTATAGAAAATGCGTAAAATTATAATTCAACAAGTAGGTTCTGACAACTCCTCCATTCTGGAAAATGGTATGTTTTGACAACTTATATTCAACATTTGACAAATGACTCATTCCCTCGTTCAAATGTTCGAAGTGTATTCTGTCAATCTTCTCAAGTTTGTGAAAACTTGTTGTCGAAAAGATTTGATCGGATGTTCTACATTTTTCTTTGGATCTTATTTTGAGATTGTTAGTCCCGAGACGGATCAAAGATGGTAGAACGCGGGCCATAACAGAGCTGCTAGCTAGACTCGAAGGTTCGCTCTCTACTGGAACCCAAGTTGTCGTCGAGATCAGAGATTCACACAAGAGTTCCTCATCTGATATTTTTCGATTCCAACGAAGCACAAACCAAGAACATGTTACAAACTGGCTCCGAAGAAAATGAAGATTACAACAAGCAACAAGTAAAACGTTTTTCTCTTTATGTTTGCAGACGCTATAATGAGAAAGAACGAACGAAGCAAAGAAAAAAGAGAAGAGAAGCTCCTTGCTCGGGTGAAAAAACTACCGTTGCTTAAAGCAAGACTCGTCGTACAGACGATTTGTCCCCATGAACCAGCAAGTTCACAAAAGAACTTATGGAACGCTCAAAGTCACCTTCGAAAACACTAGGAAACACCATGTGAGAGGGAGACACTCTAGGCAGCATATGATCTGCATATGATCTGGTGTTCTCGGTTTTTCATCTGTATCATCTTTCCTCAAATGAAAGATGAGGTCCTCTATATAAATAGAAGAAAACAGCACATATGCGGTCTGAGGAAACTCCAGGCCGCATAAGCGCTGACCGACCAGATCTCCAAATCTGGGTGTCAGAGCCGTCAGCGCTGCAAGTCACGCTGCATTGAACGAGGCAGACACTGCCGCCAAATGCCGAAAGCAGCTGCTCGCGCCGCCTGACACACTGTACCGCACAAGACAGACAGCGCCGCCAAATGCCGAAAGCTGGTCCTGCCCCCTCCACGTCAGACTCTCCACAGGCCGTATGGGCTGTAAACACCCTAAATTTTTACATTTTTAAAAAATCAATTTTGAAAATTTTCTGCAATTTTTCAGGAATTTACATAGGTGTTGTGGTGATTTGTTAATTTTTAATTGCTAATAAATAATATTAAAATATGATGAAAATATGATTTTATGGTGTAAAATAGAAAACCGGACTTAGGGTAATTTTCTGGGATTTTATTGGGCCTCAGACCTATTTTTAAAAGCCTAAAAACTATTTTTCTAATTAAATTAATTAATTAAATAATTTTATTTAATTATTATTATTATTATTATTATTACTGTTATTATTTGGGCCGAGCCCATTATAGCAGCCCATCCCTTGGCCTTAGCGGGTCGGGCGGGTCGGCCACACCCGCCGCCCGAACCCGACCCGGTCCTCCATCACCCCCAACCCCACGACTGGGCCAGGAAACCCGCCGCGTTCTCCGACGACGTGGCCGGAGAACCGCCCGGCCTCACCCCCACGACCCCTCCGCCTTCTCCGCCACGTCCCCGGCCAGCCCTCCGCGGCAAACCCCTATAAAATCTCCCTCCTTCCCTTCTCCTCCTCCATCACCCCCAAACCCTAGCTCCCCTGGACCCCAACTCCGGCGACCTTAGTGTCACGACCCGCACCCGGTTATTCGGGCACGAGTGCGTGGGCACGTCCAGCCTACGCCGCAGTGTCGGCGGTAGTACGCTGTCTAGGTCATTTCTGGGGTCAAAAAGCATCTATCTCATCCACAATAATGAACATGTAAGAATAATCACAGGAAAAAGGAATGCTAAGATTTCATAATATTTAATCTGTGACAACTAAACCACAGTTAATACAAGCCAGAAGATAAATCGGGGACAAACCCGAGTATGTGCTGAAAGGAAATAAAATAATAACTAACTGGCTACTCCTCCTCAAAGGTAGTCTCCGGAGTGGGAGCCGGCTCCTCACTGTGTCACCTGCTAACTCATAGGGGCCATAATAGGTAGGGGCAAAGTCCTCATCATCGCCTAAAACAACGGATCCAGTCAGGAAAGGAGCAAAGTACACAATGCACAACAAGATTAAACTAAATATTCATGACAATTAAAAAGAACTGACAGGTATCATGTTGAGGATATGTATAAATAAATAGTAACAATAACTAAGAGTTAATTGCTGTAAGACAGGGACATGAATAAAACAGGAACAAGGTGACAGGAAAATGAATTACAACCAGGCAATAGGAACTGTAACAAGACAAGAAACTATGTGTGTGAACTTGTGTATTTAGAATACCTAGTTGGCATGTAGGGGTCTATAAGGTTAAACCGGCCGTCATAGACGGCTATTAAACAGGAATAATCGAGATCCGGCTGATGGACAGTCGTGTACCAACAGCTATTAATCATGGCAAGGGTCAGGGTAAACTACATGCCTTTCAGTATTCTCCCACCCGACATGAAAAATAAGACATGAACTCCAATATTCAAGACATGAAATCCAGTATTCTATCACTACGTGTAATCATCAATGGTACATGTAAAGCAGGGAATTAACTATCACAATATAAAGATTAAACTTGAAGTGCAGGTACTTGCCTGTTGTTAGGATCCGATTAATAGTTCTTGGGGGAAATTTCCAGAGATGAGTCCAAATGCTGAAATAAACATTACCATCACGCTCAGAAGATGTCAAATAGCTAGAAACGCCTGTCCTTGGGTCCAATTTGGAGACAAGGGCAAAAACGGCAGTTTCGGGTCAAAACGGGGTCCGCCGGTGGGCCCGCTTTGCACCGAAAAATGTGTCTGGGTCAAAGGTCTCCAAATTCACCAAACTTAGTGTCAACAGGTCAGGAACGCTGATACGAACCCAACGGAACTTCCAGATTTGGATTCCGATGAGCCGAACACAAAATCGCCCGTCGAGCGGGGCCTGTGGGGCCCACGACACGCGATTTTGTCAACGTTCTCAGAATCGAACCAGCGTATCGCTACGAGTCCGATGGCGCAAGTTTCGTCTCGATTCGACGTGTGTGCACGAAATTAGGGTGAATTGCAGAAAAACCGGATACGGGACGATGTCCGCGGATACGCGTTGATTCCGGTGTGCACGCACACCCGAATCGGCTTCCGCGAAATCTCACACGTCCGTATCGACGGTGCGCACGTATCTGTGAAGACCGCACGCGACCAAGTCGTCCCGTTTGGCGGGGCGGACTCAGTTCCGGAGTGAAAACAGGGTCTAGTTTTTTCTGTTTTTGGATCGCGGTGTGCGATCACCACAGGACGCGATGCCCCGAACAGTTTGTCCGGACACCGAGAGGGTTATACAGGCTTCACAATGCAATTTACGGAATTGAAAACGGAGATACAGGGTGCAAGATACGAGTACCTGAACGAGGCTCGAAAGACCGGAAATTTCCGTGTCCGTGTCGTGTCCGACACGACACGAAGAAAAGGGGATTAGGGTTAGGGTTTCAGGGGATTCCGGCGAGGATGCGGCGGGGCCCGGCCGGAGGAGCACCGGAGGGGGGGGGGCTGGACGGCTCGTCGGGGCGAGGCGGAGGCGCTGGCGGGCGGGGCGGCGCCGGAGTCCGGCGGAGGCGGCTGCCAACGCTGCTGCTGCTGCTGCTGTGTCCTTCGTCGGGGAGCCGTAGTCGACGGGAGGTGGGCGGAGGAAGGAGAGGAAGGAGGAGCCGGGGAGGAGAACGACTGGGCAGGGTGGCGGCGCCGGTGGCTCAGGGCGGCGGCGGTCAGGCGAGGGGCGGAGTTCTGGGCGGTCGGTGGTGGCCGGGGAAGAGAAGGGGAAGGGTTTATATAGGAGGAGGAGGAGCGGGGTCGTGGCCGGAGAATCGGCCGAGGGGAGGACGTGGCCGCGGAGGGTGCGGGGAGCGGGCCGGAACGGCCGGCGCTGCGCGCGGAGGCCGGCGCGGGACGCGGCGGCGGTTGCGCGGTCGTGCGGGGAAAGGGGGAAACGGGTCGCGGGTCGGGCGGGTTCGGTCGGCGGACCCGACCCGACCCGTTAAGTTATTGGGCTGGGCCGCGGGTGAGGGTTTGGGCCGGGTATTTAATTAAATAATAATTAAATGAATAAATAAAATAAATAAATAAATAAATAAAAATATAATAGTTTTAGGTGTTTAAAAATAGGTCCGGGGCCCAATAAATTCCAGAAAAATTGCCCTAAGTCCAGTTTTCCATTTTACACCCAAAAATATTATTTCCATGATATTTTAATATTATTTATTAACAATTAAAAATTATTTATTAATTGAAAATCTTGATTTTAATTACAGAAAATTCCCAGAAAATTCCAGAAAATTGTGAAAAATCCCAATTTGAAATTCTTGCAAAAATCTGGGGGTTTACAATCTACCCAACTTATAAAAAATTCGTCCTCGAAATTTAAAATTAAGCCATAATCTGTTAACCCTTTATGTACATAAGGCAAGTCAATCGAAATCTCCTTGCGATAGTTAGAATCCCTATCGTATCCACTGCGATCATTTCATGGTTAAAGTAACTACTGTTCCAATCAAGATTCAGCCTGGGGTTATTACTTCTTACTTCCTCAATTTACCTACAGGTGAAGTTTAATTTAAGTCCATATAATATCTTCAAGGATTGCACATGCTTATGACCTTGCCTCACTAACTATCATAAATTTCCTCTAGAAGTGATTCGAGTCCAACAGTATTTCCATTCACAATTGTATGCTTTAAATTTTTAAATTCCAGTCACATTCTCAATATTCCGACTAGGTAATCCAATCATCAAAATTCAAATCATCAAATTGAAAAATAATTTAAGTGTAGTCCACCCATGTTCTGAATCATGTATCCTTTTAATTTGACGATTTTACTTTCATTATTCAAGATTTAAATCATGTACCTAAGGTATAATTGTTGGGTCCTCGATATCATTAATCATCTTAGTCACTTTTCTAAATTTTCAAAAAAATTAGAATGGCTTGCTTCTTCCAATCTAACCTTACTCGGTCACAATCCAAAGGACATTCCCCTCGAGTTGACAATTGTATTGCTACCCAACTTAGAATTTACCCATTCATCACAAAAGACTATATACTTTAAGAAAATATTCCTTAATATGGTTACTTATGTCATTCAATCCTCGAAATTTCAACGCCGATCATATCACATATGATATGTCCTCAATTACGAAAGGTTAGTCCTCAAGTATGTGATCGGCCTAAGTGGCATATCTAATACTATCTATGTATCAAACTTATACCAAGCACATGATTTCGTCTTCCCGAAATAAGGGAAGACGAGGATCAATAATAAAGAGTTCAAGGGTGGGGTGATAGAACAGAAGTATAGGGATCAAGGCGTTTAAAGAATTCTAGTGGGATTTGTCAGGCGGTTATGGATTGAGGTTCTATTCTGGTAGTCATTTATTCGCATGCTCGTATTAGTTTAGTTATGTAACTGATACGATATGCTCAGCATGTCTAGGTCAAGTATGTTTGTCTACTAATCACTACGTATCTCAATCCACGTAAAGTAGTCGTGCGAAGTGCGAATCAAAATACACTAAGGTTGATCAGACCGTAATACACTGATTCTGAACAGACACTTGTATTAGTGTACGCGTCCAATAATACACGTGTCATGAACAAGCCTGATAAAGAGTAAGCTTGCAAAACTAGGCTATAGAATAGCAGCATAACAAAGTACATCAAAATTAAGTGCGCTAGATGATGATGAAAGGAGGTACAAAATTTAAATTCACATAATAAGCAAAATAACAGAAAACTCTACAATCTCTACAGTTATTAAATATAAAAGCATACCAGGTTATTAGCAAGTTCAAAATTACTAGGTTGGGGCTGAGGTCACGAACCAATAGGCACAAGCTAAAATAATACTAGAAAACGGTATCTACGAATCACTTACGTGCATTAGTGACTCTAAGAGTCTGCACGTTCTCCACGGTCATCGCGTAAGCTTGTCCGTGTTCTTGGAGCAGCTGCATAGTCCCTCACTTGATGTGCTGCTGATCCACAATATAGACAGACACCTAGCCTCTTTCTACAATCCTTCCAAATGTGACCTTGTTTTTTACAAAAGCCACAAGTGGGAACTCGTTGGTTCTGTCTTTGAGTTGGATTCATCTGTGGTCGCTTTGCAGCTCTTTCCGGTTGTGCTTGGTCTGGTGCTGACGTATACGGCCGCTTCTGGCGGGACTCGATCCTTGTGGTGCACTCCACAGGTCGTGCTGCAGTAAGAATGTCTTCGTCGAAGGTAATTGCATTTGAACTGCTTGGCTTACGTGAATCCGAGCTAATTCTGTCGATGAAGTTCTCCGCTTGGTTTTGCTGAGTTTCTTGTTGAACCTTCTGATAGGCTTGCATCATTATGTAGAACATGCGGAACATCTGCTGTTCGTCCATAGGCGGTCCCGGTGGGAAGGAAGGCATCGGTGGAATAGGCTGCGTCGAGGGTGGAACGCCATCTTGACGGATTATTGAGGCAGGCTGACTTGCTTGACTGCCTTGTGATGATTGGCCTTCACCGACTGGTATCACATCGTTTCCTTGGGTAATCACAACGGTTTGTGGTATTTCTGCATGAGTCTCGTTGCTGGCTTGTGGGTCCATCTCCCTGTATCCAAAATAACCAATAAGAGGCGCACAGGAATCAAGGAAAGATGCAAGTTCATATTAGTTCGAATACGATACAGATATCAAAAACGATTCAAGCAAGTGGATGAGATCCTATAAACTTATCCTAGCTTTATTGCAGGCCTGTTCGGTCCCTGAGTTAAAACCGAACAATTTAGTCGTTGGACCTGCATGGGCCACCACAAAAACGTGTCACGACCCGCACCCGGTTATTCGGGCACGAGTGCGTGGGCACGTCCAGCCTACGCCGCAGTGTCGGCGGTAGTACGCTGTCTAGGTCATTTCTGGGGTCAAAAAGCATCTATCTCATCCACAATAATGAACATGTAAGAATAATCACAGGAAAAAGGAATGCTAAGATTTCATAATATTTAATCTGTGACAACTAAACCACAGTTAATACAAGCCAGAAGATAAATCGGGGACAAACCCGAGTATGTGCTGAAAGGAAATAAAATAATAACTAACTGGCTACTCCTCCTCAAAGGTAGTCTCCGGAGTGGGAGCCGGCTCCTCACTGTGTCACCTGCTAACTCATAGGGGCCATAATAGGTAGGGGCAAAGTCCTCATCATCGCCTAAAACAACGGATCCAGTCAGGAAAGGAGCAAAGTACACAATGCACAACAAGATTAAACTAAATATTCATGACAATTAAAAAGAACTGACAGGTATCATGTTGAGGATATGTATAAATAAATAGTAACAATAACTAAGAGTTAATTGCTGTAAGACAGGGACATGAATAAAACAGGAACAAGGTGACAGGAAAATGAATTACAACCAGGCAATAGGAACTGTAACAAGACAAGAAACTATGTGTGTGAACTTGTGTATTTAGAATACCTAGTTGGCATGTAGGGGTCTATAAGGTTAAACCGGCCGTCATAGATGGCTATTAAACAGGAATAATCGAGATCCGGCTGATGGACAGTCGTGTACCAACAGCTATTAATCATGGCAAGGGTCACGGTAAACTACATGCCTTTCAGTATTCTCCCACCCGACATGAAAAATAAGACATGAACTCCAATATTCAAGACATGAAATCCAGTGTTCTAGCACTACGTGTAATCATCAATGGTACATGTAAAGCAGGGAATTAACTATCACAATATAAAGATTAAACTTGAAGTGCAGGTACTTGTCTGTTGTTAGGATCCGATTAATAGTTCTTCGGGGAAATATCCAGAGATGAGTCCAAATGCTAAAATAAACATTACCATCACGCTCAGAAGATGTCAAATAGCTAGAAACGCCTGTCCTTGGGTCCAATTTGGAGACAAGGACAAAAACGACAGTTTCGGGTCAAAACGGGGTCCGCCGGTGGGCCCGCTTTGCACCGAAAAACGTGTCTGGGTCAAAGGTCTCCAAATTCACCAAACTTAGTGTCAATAGGTCAGGAACGCTGATACGAACCCAACGGAACTTCCAGATTTGGATTCCGATGAGCCGAACACAAAATCGTCCGTCGAGCGGGGCCTGTGGGGCCCACGACACGCGATTTCGTCAACGTTCTCAGAATCGAACCAAACTTGACCCACAGGACCAGCGTATCGCTATGAGTCCGATGGCGCAAGTTTCGTCTCGATCCGACGTGTGTGCACGAAATTAGGGTGAATTGCAGAAAAGCCGGATACTGGGCGATGTCCGCGGATACGCGTTGATTCCGGTGTGCACGCACACCCGAATCGGCTTCCGCGAAATCTCACACGTCCGTATCGACGGTGCGCACGTATCTGTGAAGACCGCACGCGACCAAGTCGTCCCGTTTGGCGGGGCGGACTCAGTTCCGGGGTGAAAACAGGGTCTGGTTTTTCCTATTTTTGGATCGCGGTGTGCGATCACCACAGGACGCGATGCCCCGAACAGTTTGTCCGGACACCGAGAGGGTTATACAGGCTTCACAACGCAATTTACGAAATTGAAAACGGAGATACAGGGTGCAAGATACGAGTACCTGAACGAGCCTCGAAAGACCGGAAATTTCCGTGTCCGTGTCGTGTCCGACACGACACGAAGAAAAGGGGATTAGGGTTAGGGTTTCAGGGGATTCCGGCGAGGATGCGGCGGGGCCCGGCCGGAGGAGCACCGGAGGGGGGGGCTGGACGGCTCGCCGGGACGAGGCGGAGGCGCTGGCGGGCGGGGCGGCGCCGGAGTCCGGCGGAGGCGGCTGCCAACGCTGCTGCTGCTGCTGCTGTGTCCTTCGTCGGGGAGCCGTAGTCGACGGGAGGTGGGCGGAGGAAGGAGAGGAAGGAGGAGCCGGGGAGGAGAACGACTGGGCAGGGTGGCGGCGCCGGTGGCTCAGGGCGGCGGCGGTCAGGCGAGGGGCGGAGTTCTGGGCGGTCGGTGGTGGCCGGGGAAGAGAAGGGGAAGGGTTTATATAGGAGGAGGAGGAGCGGGGTCGTGGCCGGAGAATCGGCCGAGGGGAGGACGTGGCCGCGGAGGGTGCGGGGAGCGGGCCGGAACGGCCGGCGCTGCGCGCGGAGGCCGGCGCGGGACGCGGCGGCGGTTGCGCGGTCGTGCGGGGAAAGAGGGAAACGGGTCGCGGGTCGGGCGGGTTCGGTCGGCGGACCCGACCCGTTAAGTTATTGGGCTGGGCCGCGGGTGAGGGTTTGGGCCGGGTTTGGGTTTGGGCCGGGTATTTAATTAAATAATAATTAAATGAATAAATAAAATAAATAAATAAATAAATAAAAATATAATAGTTTTAGGTGTTTAAAAATAGGTCCGGGGCCCAATAAATTCCAGAAAAACTGCCCTAAGTCCAGTTTTCCATTTTACACCCAAAAATGTTATTTCCATGATATTTTAATATTATTTATTAACAATTAAAAATTATTTATTAATTGAAAACCTTGATTTTAATTACAGAAAATTCCAGAAAATTGTGAAAAATTCCAATTTGAAATTCTTGCAAAAATCTGGGGGTTTACACTTAGCTCCGGCAGCCACCACCTCGAACCCCTCCTCCTCTCCTCCGGACGATGCCGCTCCACCGCGGGTCTTTCCCCCCCCAGGCGCCAGCGGCAGCGGCACCCGCGACTGCTGTTCTCCCCTCCGCCCGGAGCCGCGACCACCGCCCAGCCCCTCGTCGAGCCTCCGCCGCCCTGAGCCGCCTTCCCCGGCGAGTCACGGCCGAACCCGTCCAGCGTAGCTCCGGACACGCGGACACAGCACACCCCCTAGACTCGCAGGAACGTGGACACGTCCAGGACACAGGCGCGTGTCGGATTCAGAAAACCCAGTTCCGAGGAGCCTCATTCAGGTACTCGTATCTCACACCTCGGATCTCTGATTTCGATTCTGTAAATTGCTATGCGTAGCCTGTATGACCCTCTCGGTGCCCGGACAAACCGCTCGGGGCATCGCGTCCTGTGGTGATCGCACACCGCGATCCAAAAACAGGAAAAACCAGACCCTGTTTCACCCCGGAACTGAGTACGCCCCGCCAAACGGGACGACTTGGTCGCGTGCGGTCTTCACAGATACGTGCGCCTCGTCGATACGGACGTGTGGGATTTTGCGGAAGCTGATTCGGGTGTGCGTGCACACCGGAATCAACGCGTATCCGCGGACATCGCCACGTATCCGCCTTTTCTGTAATTCACCCTAACTTCGTGCACACACGTCAGATCGAGACGAAACTTGCGTCATCGGACTCGTAGCGATACGCTGGTCCTGTGGGTCAAGTTTGGTTCGATTCTGAGAACGTTGACGAAATCGCGTGTCGTGTGCCCCACGGCCCCACTCGACGGGCGATTTCGTGATCGGCTCATCGGAATTCAAATCTGAAAGTTCCGTTGGGTTCGTATCAGCGTTCCTGACCTGTTGACACTAAGTTTGGTGAATTTAGAGACCGTTGACCCTGACACGTTTTTCGGTGCAAAGCGGGCCCACCGGTGGACCCCGTTTTGACCCGAAATTGTCGTTTTTGCCCTTGTCTCCAAATTGGACCCAAGGACAGGCATTTCTAGCTATTTGACACCTTCTGAGCGTGATGGTACTGTTTATTTCAGCTTTCGGAGACATCTCTGGAAATTTCCGAAACCAGGACCTTAGTGGAATTCAAATATCAGGCAAGTGCACCTTGCCAAACTTGCAGTCTTTATTTTCATAATTCCTGTAATATTACTTTGCTGGATGTCTTGTGTAAATTCATATAAACTTGTTTAAACTGCTTAACCTAGGAAACGTATGACGTACCTAGTGTCCGATCCTAGTCGGGTGCCAACATCGCACGTGGTGTTGGGTTCGTCATTTAGAGATGGATTACGATACCCTTTACCCTTGTACTTGACCTATCAAGTACCCTACAACCCAGGACACTTGACACTATACATGGACAGAAACTTTCTGAGATATTCATGGTGATTCTGTATAGGATACAGGACTTGACAGAGATATTTTAGTTATAGACAGTTTGACTTGTTGCATTAGTTATAATCCCGCTGACATGGACATGAGACGTTATGGTCATGGCTTGCGTGATTACATTGGGTGGGGAGAGACACACAGGCTACAGGCTGTTCTATATATATATCTACTATTATTGTGAGGTTGTAGACTCTCCAGCAGAGCTAGACCCTTTACGTGTTATTACTGCTACCGGCTCCCCGACACAGAGCTTGTAGCGGTCTCAGCCTGAGTACTAGTGTTGCTCTCATTTGCATATCACATAGATGGTTACATAGTTTACCCTGCTGTTTCATTTAATTTAACTGCACTGCATTTATTTGGCTTGTTTTATTTTGTGCCTTGCTATGTCCACTGAGGATCTGGAATGGATTATGTCCCCAGGTTTAGCTGAGGAGCAGTATCCCGAGGTATACGGGACCGGAGCTGAAGCTATTGCTGGAGCAGAACCGAACACTGAAGACGAGGTGACTGCCGAAGACTTCTCCTGAGTGCCTGTTCCAGTACTCAGTATTTATTTCATGTTTATCTCTTTTTGTTCCTGGCCTATAGAGCCAGTTTATTCAGACATAAGTCGGATTGTTTCTCCGACTGACTTGCTGTGATTGTCGTTACTACTTATTTCCATTTCATTATGCAGTTTATTCTTTATCTTTATGGATGAGATTAGTGTGACTTGTTGTAGTAGACCTTATTTACAGCTTAAGTATATATGCCCTGATGGTTCCATTAAATTGGGTTATCCATCGGTGCGTGCTGCTGGCCATTGCCATGCATCTCCAGTCCCTCGGCATTTCGGGACTGGGGCGTGACATGGGCACCGAGCCGCATGCGCTCCTGGCCGCATGGGCACCTGGCCTCATGGGCACCGAGCCGCATGGTCCCTGGCCGCATGAGCACATGACTGCATGGTCCCTGACCGCATGGACACCTGACCGCATGGACACCTGACCGCATGGCTCCACAGCCGCATGGCTCCACAAAGCATCCGCATGGGCACCGAATCGCATGGCCCCTGCCCGCATGAGCACCTGACCGCATGCGTCCCATGCGACGATGCTGATGTGCTAAGTACAAAGTGTGCCAACAAAGCGCCACTTTGTGTCCTTGAGCACGAGTCCGAGTCGGAACTTAGCTCCTTAGGAAAACTTTCCAAAGGTGGTGGCAAAACAGATTGTCATAATGGAATTTACACTTAAATCCTCTAGAAAAGTCAACCCACATGGACCTCTATCCCATGTATATATACCAATACTAAGTATAGCTATATATTGAGATATACACATTGGTGATTTTTCAATCTGGACTAAAACTTCCAAAGCCACGTGGAAAACACCAACAATATGCGTGCCGTAGGATCATGCAACAAATTGTCTTGCCATTTTCCTACTGTCCAATATATATATATATATATATATATATATATATATATATATGCCACAGAATTTGGGATGTGAACTCTTGTTACGTAGCTTTACTCTATAACGGGAATGAATGCTTTAAGTGATACCACTAATGAACACATGCATTTCACGGGAAGGAAAGCTTTAAGTGATACTAGTAACGAAACGTGCCTTTTAAGTGATACTAGCTAACAACGTTTGGGCTAATTTAATTTATATGATAAAAAAAAAAAAAAATTATAACTTGTTATGTTGTTCAATT
This sequence comes from Iris macrosiphon, assembly GCA_036927795.1. Taxonomy (NCBI): domain Eukaryota; kingdom Viridiplantae; phylum Streptophyta; class Magnoliopsida; order Asparagales; family Iridaceae; genus Iris; species Iris macrosiphon. Next base: position 204,350,465 of record JAYESA010000008.1, read on the forward strand.
ATTTCCAAGAGGGCCAAGAGAAATATAGAAAAAATGGTTGAGGAAATTGACAACGATGGAAGGGTAGAGAAGATTGAGAGCATCATAATGGAAGATGAGAAAATTTTGACAGTGACTGTACAAATTTTTTTTTTTATACTGACTCATATATTCAAGCATACAACGTTTATATATCTAATAACCAAAAAATAAAATAAAATAGACGCGGACTAAAAAAATTAGAATGAGTCTGATAGTCCTTTGTTTAGAATTGGACACACAATAAGACACAAAAAGTGTAAAAAAACAAATATATCAGAGCCAGGTTTCAATCCTGGGACCTGTGGGTTATGGGCCCACCACGCTTCCGCTGCGCCACTCTGATATTCCTAAAGTTACTTTCGTTATGGTCGATCAATAGGTTCTACAAACTTGGTGACATCAACACATTTGTTTGTAGATGGAACATAAAATAAAAATGAAACGTTTCTTATAACAAACTGAGATTGAGCACGAGTAGTCGACCAGGGCTTTAGTCAGAGGCTTGACTCAAGTGAAGTTTATGTAGTTATTTTGAAAAATATGTAACAACCATGGCTGAAATTGTTAAAGCTAACTTGTATGACTTATTTTCGTTCGTCAGAATTAATCCATACGCTAAGATATTGGACTCCGACATACGAGTTTCTCATATGATCAATTTTATATATTTATACCTTATTCTTTCAATTTTTTATTTTTTTTTGGACTAAATTTTGTACAGCTTCCTTTGGGATAGGAATATACGAATGTAAAACCAAACAAATTAACAAATTGTTGATATAATTAAGAAGTCAATTTTGAGGGGTATTAAAATTAAAGCGAATCATAATTTACATAAAACTTGTAAATCTTTGTGCACTGGAGGAGCACGGTGGACGATCACGCACGCATGAGTTGGTCTCTTGCATGTCTATGCTGATTTGTGATTGTGCGTATGTGCTAATTAGCACTCTTGTTGGCACTTTATCCTTACGGTATTGACCTGCAAAATTGAACTGTAAGAATTTTCTTTGATAGGTTATATAATTTTCTGTTACGGAGTCTATAAAGGAGTGGTGGATACTGCTATACGAACATCATATGTTGTATATTTCGTAGATTTGTTGAAGTAGTTCAACACATTATTGTACGCAGAAAGGATTGTGGTACTATTCGAGGTATTTACGTGAGTCGTCGAAATGAGTTTGACGGAAATTATTTTTATCCAAACATTAATCTGCCGTATTTTTTTTATTCGCCATATATATATATATATATATATATATATATATATATTGAACCCCTTTACTAGCAGGAATACATCTTGGATTGTCAATTATGTTATTGTCGAAGTCTGAGTCGTGACCTAATTGGATTGGGAGAAAGTCGTGAGTATTATTGCCGGTCAATCAATTGAGAAAACAGACACTCAACTAACATTAAGAACTTCTCATTTAAGAAATTTTGTTCTTTTTAAGTAGTAAAAAATTAAAATACTATTGTTTGCACTTTCTAAATAGTATTAAATATGAGAACACTAATATAAAAAAATAAAAAATAAAGTTGGGGAGAAAAAAAAGAAGGTTGTCAGAAGTGGGATTTGAACCCACGCCCTCTCTCGAAGACCAGAACTTGAGTCTGGCGCCTTAGACCACTCGGCCATCCTGACACACGTAGGTCAGTGCATAATTATTAAAAATAAAGATGTTTAGAAATCATGACAAATAGGGGATGTTTCGAAAGCAAAAGTGCGTTGAAATTGCGTAAACTCTGATTAATGAAGTATCATGAGGCTTTGTATCCTCTTATTATATATATGACCCCATACATTTTTTACAAGGCTGCAGTGAACCTTTTTAAAAAGTATAAAATAAAAAAAAAGGAAAAAGGAAGAGTTGACATATATCATGACACATAGCGCGCTCCTGCGTCACCCAAGTGGTCACATGGCAGTCCTATTCCAGCCCTCAATAGTTCTTAAATCCCATCCACCTTCATCCTTCGGTATAGAAATGACCAGCTGATCATATGGATCTTATAGGTGACTGGCTAGTATATGTGTCATATGCCCCCAGACGCATGGGCACTCTGCAATCGTCCATCTCCGAGGAGCATGGAACGAAGGATAAAAACTCAAGGAGGGGGGTGTCCCATACGCCTACTAGATGTCTTTTCCGCCCAATATAGATGTACAAGTCGTGAAAACGACTTGGACACCTCCTACTATGATGCAAGTCTCAGTAAAATAATCAACTAAACTAAATACCGTTACACGTGTTGCTCACACTGATGGCCAGTCGCGCATGAGGTGTCACGCCCCGGTCCCGCAGGGCCGTTCGTCCTCGCTTTGGTCCCTACGGAACCGATCGTCCTCGCACGGGCGTGATGCCGTGCAAGCCTAAAGTGCGCTTGCACAAGGCCAAAGCTTTGAAACAAGGGCAAGTAAGCTATTCAATATCTGAAGCAGCGGCACATAACATTGCAGAAAAGTGAAGAACACAATGGCATATGAAAATAGGCTCTTTTATTGATATTCATAAATGTTACAAGCGGCACATGGCCGAGGTTATAATTTGCTCAAGCACTCTTCTCTCGATTACAATGATACCGTTCCATACATTATGTCCCTTTATACAAAGCAACTCAAAGCAGGCACAACTCGATGCGGCTCCAGGCATCGACTCCAGATTTTCGGTTCCTTGGGATGAGGCACGGCTATCGCTTCCTCGGACGAACGGGCACCTGAGAACAAGCAGACTGTTGGTGGGTCAGCACTTTATGCAAGTACTGGTGAGATAAAACAACTGAACAGAAGCTACACCCCCTGAAACCCACACTAAGTAATCATGTGGCAAAACATTGCATTACTAGTGATCTTGCTAGTTTTACCTAAGTTCATTTCATGCAGTTCAGAACTATAGTCAGATTACATCTTTGAAAACAGTTTGCATATCGAAACTATAAGCATACGAATCGGGACAGTGCTCTATCGTGTAGTGCGCAGCATGTATTGTGCAACACAAGTCTAACTCTTAGGGGCAAAGCTTAACTAGCATACGGATCATATCAAATCGAGGCAACGTATCAAGTGGACTATCATTTAATCAAGCACACAAATAGAACTATCAATCAGAGGTCGGTCCCCGAGAAACTCAGGATCGGTAGCGGTAATCCAGCTAACCAATGACTCACATTCTGATCCTATTAGCAGCTGTGACTCATGGCTGCACATTACTGCCGAAGCAGCCGTAACCAAGGTTCAGCTCTGCACTAATAGTCATTGTCCGACCGATGCGAATGCATGCAACACTATCAGATAAATTCTACGATGCAGACAAAATGAACATGCGTGCTCATGCATAAACTCATATTTCTTACCCCATAGCCGAACGGTTATCCCTGCAGCAGACACACAAGTTAGTCACAATATGCACCTTATGAACAAACTTATGAATCCATCTTCTTCTGGTGTCACAATGATAGGTATGCAAGAAGGTAAACCTAGCATGCGCCCTATCTATATGACGGTCCTGAGAAACTCATTGATGGACAACAACACCCCCCTAGATCCCGAAGGACCGGAACATCAGGGTGCTCTAACAATCCCTTCCGGACCGACCGATTCCCAGTGCCCCAGGAATCGACCGAGAGACTATTACCTTGTGCACAAGTTGTCCGAGGCCAATGCAAGACAAGCAACATTCACATTCACATTCACATTCACAAGCACATAACAATCTAATAGCCACACCCCCTGGAACCCGAAGGCACGGAACATCAGGGCGGACTATTAGACTATACTCTTCTTCTTATTCAAGCAAACACATCTTTTCACATATCTAATAGCACACCCCCCTGGAACCCGAAGGCACGGAACATCAGGGTGCACTATTAGTCTATGCATATACGAATCAAAGGCAGCAGTTCGATATAGCAAAACAGACAAGCGGAACATACTTTTTGACAAGCACGATTGATTCTTATTTAACATGCAAAAACTATCTCTTTCTTTCTTAGCATATTCAGGGAACATATTTCAGGCATTTCGTTTACTTATCTTCTTAGCATGGCAAGAGTTCGTTTGAGCTGTGTCGGTGTAACTAAGCATGTAACATTTCTATCTTTCTCTTAGCATAGCAGTAGTTCGTTCTTATTTCTGACAAGCATTTATATTCTCTTAGTTAGGCAGCGTATTCGTTTCAATGACAAGCTATGTGAGTTCTCTTATTAGCATGCTGAGTCGATTCTATCATTCTCTTATGAAAACATTTTTTTTAAGCAAACAAGCATTCAAAAACTCAGATTCATTTTTAAGTCGTGCCAGAATCAGAGAATACAGTTCTGTCCACTCACCTTGATTAATCGGTCGGGAACTCTCCGGGAAGACTTCCGTTCGAGCAAGCAAGTCGATCCCACTTGTACATAGCGCCGACGCGGAGCGGGGCACTACATACTTACCCACCAACAAAGAGTTTCGTCCTCGAAACTCAAGGAGAAACTCACGAAAACACAAGCAGCGATAGTCCTCATCCCTCGCCATCCCAAATCCAAAACTCAGCAATCCATAATCACAAATCACAATTTACATCTCAAGCAAATGAAAACAAATCCAGAAACTTTTGCCGACATTTTCGAGAATATTTACGGACTCATTGTATGGAACGTTCACTGCATCTCACATCAGGCACATCTCAGAGTTGGAAGCAACGGAATGGGCAAGGAATCGAGTCGCTCTGATACCATTATGTCACGCCCCGGTCCCGCAGGGCCGTTCGTCCTCGCTTTGGTCCCTACGGAACCGATCGTCCTCGCACGGGCGTGATGCCGTGCAAGCCTAAAGTGCGCTTGCACAAGGCCAAAGCTTTGAAACAAGGGCAAGTAAGCTATTCAATATCTGAAGCAGCGGCACATAACATTGCAGAAAAGTGAAGAACACAATGGCATATGAAAATAGGCTCTTTTATTGATATTCATAAATGTTACAAGCGGCACATGGCCGAGGTTACAATTCGCTCAAGCACTCTTCTCTCGATTACAATGATACCGTTCCATACATTATGTCCCTTTATACAAAGCAACTCAAAGCAGGCACAACTCGATGCGGCTCCAGGCATCGACTCCAGATTTCCGGTTCCTTGGGATGAGGCACGGCTATCGCTTCCTCGGACGAACGGGCACCTGAGAACAAGCAGACTGTTGGTGGGTCAGCACTTTATGCAAGTACTGGTGAGATAAAACAACTGAACAGAAGCTACACCCCCTGAAACCCACACTAAGTAATCATGTGGCAAAACATTGCATTACTAGTGATCTTGCTAGTTTTACCTAAGTTCATTTCATGCAGTTCAGAACTATAGTCAGATTACATCCTTGAAAACATAACTTGAAAACAGTTTGCATATCGAAACTATAAGCATACGAATCGGGACAGTGCTCTATCGTGTAGTGCGCATCATGTATTGTGCAAACAAGTCTAACTCTTAGGGGCAAAGCTTAACTAGCATACGGATCATATCAAATCGAGGCAACGTATCAAGTGGACTATCATTTAATCAAGCACACAAATAGAACTATCAATCAGAGGTCGATCCCCGAGAAACTCAGGATCGGTAGCTGTAATCCAGCTAACCAATGACTCACATTCTGATCCTATTAGCAGCTGTGACTCATGGCTGCACATTACTGCCGAAGCAGCCGTAACCAAGGTTCAGCTCTGCACTAATAGTCATTGTCCGACCGATGCGAATGCATGCAACACTATCAGATAAATTCTACGATGCAGACAAAATAAACATGCGTGCTCATGCATAAACTCATATTTCTTATCCCATAGCCGAACGGTTATCCCTGCAGCAGACACACAAGTTAGTCACAATATGCACATTATGAACAAACTTATGAATCCATCTTCTTCTGGTGTCACAATGATAGGTATGCAAGAAGGTAAACCTAGCATGCGCCCTATCTATATGACGGTCCTGAGAAACTCATTGATGGACAACAACACCCCCTAGATCCCGAAGGACCGGAACATCAGGGTGCTCTAACAATCCCTTCCGGACCGACCGATTCCCAGTGCCCCAGGAATCGACCGAGAGACTATTACCTTGTGCACAAGTTGTCCGAGACCAATGCAAGACAAGCAACATTTACATTCACATTCACAAGCACATAACAATCTAATAGCCACACCCCCCTGGAACCCGAAGGCACGGAACATCAGGGCGTACTATTAGACTATACTCTTCTTCTTATTCAAGCAAACACATCTTTTCACATATCTAATAGCACACCCCCCTGGAACCCGAAGGCACGGAACATCAGGGTGCACTATTAGTCTATGCATATACGAATCAAAGGCAGCAGTTCGATATAGCAAAACAGACAAGCGGAACATACTTTTTGACAAGCACGATTGATTCTTATTTAACATGCAAAAACTATCTCTTTCTTTCCTAGCATATTCAGGGAACATATTTCAGGCATTTCGTTTACTTATCTTCTTAGCATGGCAAGAGTTCGTTTGAGCTGTGTCAGTGTAACTAAGCATGTAACATTTCTATCTTTCTCTTAGCATAGCAGTAGTTCGTTCTCATTTCTGACAAGCATTTATATTCTCTTAGTTAGGCAGCGTATTCGTTTCAATGACAAGCTATGTGAGTTCTCTTATTAGCATGCTGAGTCGATTCTATCATTCTCTTATGAAAACATTCTTTTTAAGCAAACAAGCATTCAAAAACTCAGATTCATTTTTAAGTCGTGCCAGAATCAGAGAATGCAGTTCTGTCCACTCACCTTGATTAATCGGTCGGGAACTCTCCGAGAAGACTTCCGTTCGAGCAAGCAAGTCGATCCCACTTGTACATAGCGCCGACGCGGAGCGGGGCACTACATGAGGCACGCGTCCCTACATGAACTCACTCTGTGATGTGTAATAATACGTGTCAAGGCCAGGGAAGTTATATCAATAACTTCACAACTTTTAGGTGGGTCTACTAGACACTAGGTCAGACACAAGTCCTAACGTCAACGCCTTCGTTGACTACACCCGAGTTTTCTCGGACGCGCACATTTATATTTTATTAAAATAAATAAACATGTAACTAACAATAACTGAATTTAAACAGTACAACAAGGCAAGGTATACTTGCCTGGCAAGAGAGCTGCAAAAATGTAACGTCCAGATGTCAAAGGCCAAAAGTCAGAAACTATGGCCTCAGAATGAACGTCTCCGGATGCTCTTATAAGCTCCAAAGACCAAGTCGCCTTTGTAGTGAAGCCAGAAGTGAGCACAAAGGAGCAATATCCTCATGCCGTATCATGCTCGACCAGAACCGGATACAGCAGCTGGACACGGCCCGGACACGTCCAGGACACAAATCCTGTGTCGAATCGACACACGGACACGTGCAATTCAGTTTCCACGGAGCCCTGTTCAGGTAACCCATTCTATCTTCTCGTAGTTCCGTTTTCAATTTCGTTAGTTGCATCGCGTAACCTGTATGACTCCCTTAATGCTCGTGCAACCCGCTCGGAGCATCGCGTCCTGTGGCGATCGCGACAGGCGATCCAAAAACAGGAAAAACCATACCCGATTCACCCCGGAACTGAGTACGTCCCGCCAAACGGGACGACTTGGTCGCACGCGGTCTTTACCGAAACATGCGCGTCGTTGATACGGACGTGCAAAATTTCGCAGAAGTTGATTCGGATGTGCGTGCACACCGGAATCAACGCGTATCCGCCGACAACGTCCCGTATTCGCCTATTCTGGAATACGCTGCAACTTTGTGTACACACGTCGGATCGAGACGAAACTTGCGCCATCGGACTCGTAGCAATACGGTGGTCCTATGATCCAAGTTTGGTTCAATTCTGAGAACGTTGGCAAAATCCCGTATCGTGGGCCCCACAGGCTCCACTTGACGGGCGATTTTGTGATCGACACATCGGAATCCAGTTCTGGATATTCCATTGGGTTCATATCGACGTTATGGACTTGTTAACACTAATTTTGGCGAATTTGGAGACCTTTGACCCTGACACATTTTTCGGTGCAAAGCGACCCACATGTGGACCCCGTTTTGACCGGAAACTGTCATTTTTGCCCCTGTGTCCAAATTGGACGAAAGGACAGGCGTTTCTAGCTATTTGATATTTTCTGAGACTGTTAGTGATGTTTATTTCAGTATCCGGAGACATTCATTCTGAGGTCATAGTTCTGACACTTGGTACTTGACATCGGGACGTTACATATTTGCAGCTCTCTTGCCAGGCAAGTATACCTTGCCTTGTTGTACTGTTTAAATTCAGTTATTGTTAGTTACGTGTTTATCTATTTTAAATATAAATGTGCGCGTCCGAGAAAACTCGGGTGCAGTCAATGGAGGCGTTGACGTTAGGACTTGTGTCTGACCTAGTGTCTAGTAGACCCACCTAAAAGTTGTGGAGTTATTGATATGACTCCCCAGGCCTTGACACGTATCATTACACGTCACAGAGTGAGTTCATGTAGGGATGCGTGCCTCATGCGCGACTGGCCATCAGTGTGAGCAACACGTGTAACTGTATTTAGCTTAGTTGATTATTTTACTGAGACTTGCATCATAGTAGGAGGTGTCCACGTCGTTTTTACGACTTGTACATCTATATTGGGCGGGAAAGATACTAGTAAACGTATGGGACACCCCCTCCTTGATGTTTTATCCTTCGTACCATGCTCCTCGGAGATGGTCGATTGCAGAGTGCCCATGCGTCTGGGGGCATATGACACATATACTAGCCAGTCACGACGATTGGTGAATTACGTCAGCATATGTCTAGCCTACACATTCCCATGCATGCTACAAGGTCTTTAAATTGCATTCACTTAGATGGTTAGCACACCCCATTTATTTATTCAGTATTTACATTATGGCATGTTATTTTTATGTATCTTGCTATGTCCCTTTGAGGGCCACCACTAAAACCATGTCACGCCCTAGTCCCAAAATGTAAGGAACTAGGCCACGTGGCATTGGCCAGCTGACACGTCACTAAGGGTTTAATCCATTTTTATGGACCCAAAGGAACGTGCTACGCTGTCCTAAAATACTACAAGTCTAGTACATGCAAGTCTATCTCATCCACAGAAATGTCAGGAAATAGTGCTGAATATATATATAATGCTGAGTCTGAAAATATCATAATACAAATCTTTTGGGAACAAACCCACTACAAAATATAATAATAATACAGAAAACAGGATAGACTGAGTATCGTCTATCTAGCAAAACATCTCCATCGCCAAGAGAGCATCTCCTAGAATCAGGTAGATTCTGATGGTGTCTCCTCTAGTTCTTCCTCGGTGGCATGCCTAGTCTCTTGTCCTGGACCATACACCGTGGGGTAGTAGGCCTCGTCTAAATCTGGAAGGGAACCAGGTCCTCAGTGGGACATAACAAGATACAGGAAAATAACATGCCATGAATGTAAATACTGAATAAATAAATAAATAAATACAGGGTGCTAACCATCTAAGTGAAATGCAAGTAAAGACCTTGTAGTACGCATGGGAATGTGTAGGTTTGACATATGCTGACTTAATTCACCAATTGTGTTGACTGGCTAGTATATGTGTCATATGCCCCCGAACACACGGGTAGCTCTGCAATCGACCATCTCCGAGGAGCATGGTACGAAGGATAAAAGACTCATGGAGGGGGTGTCCCATAAGTCTACTAGTTATCTTTCCCGCCCAATGTAGCTAAATGCCAAGTCGTACTTTTTCTGAGTTTTCCTGATTGTGCTAAGCCGTGATGCGTGTCACACGTACTGGTAGCTAATCAAATACACAGCTCGCATCCCAATATGTATTGCAACCATGTTGCGTGTTCCCGTGATAGGGTCTAGGAGGATATTAGGATACCCTCACAGATGTTGGTAGGTCTGAAAAGACTAAGTTAATTATTCTACAAGTCAACGTATCTGTTGACTGTACCTGAGGCAATCTCATGTACTCACAGTTATATGAATTCAGAAAAAATATAGCATATAACAACATTTGAATTTAGACAGTAACTTGGCAAGGTATACTTGCATACTCCCTGATAGTGTTAAAAACTTGATCTCACAGTCAAGTTTGAGGGTGCTTGTGACAGGGGGTCACTGGCTGTGCTGGAGATATTTTCTGTTAAAACATACAGGGTTCGTGAATATCATGGGTATAATGTAACAATATATATATACTTATATAAATATATACATATAAGACAATAAATATATAATATAGAGTACCATATATATATAGAGTATATATATACATATAGCTATAGTATATATAGTAGTATATATATTTATATAGTATAATAAAGAAAAGAAGTTGCAAGAAATGGAATTACATATATCTATATACTGTATATCCAGTATATATTAGATATATAATATAAATATATGTATATATAATATATATATATATATATATATATATATATATATATATATATATATATATATATATATATATATATATATATATATATATATAATACATATATATATATATAATACATATATATATATATATATATATATATATATATATATATATATATATATATATATATATATATATATATATATATATATATAGTTAAATAAAAAAGACAGTGCAGAATGTAAATGTATATATATAATATACTGTATTATCCAGTAATATTATATAATATATATTATATATAAATAATATATATATATATATTTATATATATATATATATATAAAGAAATGACAAGTGCAGAATGTAAATATACATATATATATATATATATATATATATATATATATATATATATATATATATATATATATATATATATATATATATATATATATATATATATATGCTGTATTATCCAGCACTATATTATATAGTATATATTATATATACATATATATATATATATAAATTGAAAGACAGTGCAGGAAATAAATACATATATAAATACTGTATTATCCAGTATATATTATATATTATATATTATATATATATAGTAGTGTATATATAATACTGATTATGTATATAATATATATACTCATATATAATATCATATATGTATATATACATATATATAAGTAAAGGAAATAATTACATATAAATGATAAAAAAAATGCATAGTATATATATACATATTATATATATACTTATATATATATATTATACAATATATAATATACATATAGATATATACATAATATACATATATAAATATATATATATAAATATACATAGATATATATAGATACATATATATATATATATAATTATACAGTATAGATATACATATATACATACATATATAATAATAATAATATATACAGTATAAATATACTATATTTATACAGTATTTTTAATAATATAATATATATATATTATAATATATATACAAATATATATATATATAAATATACATATATATACATATATATATACATATATACATACATATACTTAAATATACGTATATACGTATAGAGAGGGTGTGGGGGGGTATACCTAATGACAGGGGGGACCCAGGCGTCGTCGCCGGCGGGAGGACGGCGGCTGAGGTGGCGGTGGCTGGCCGGAGGAGCGGCAGCAGCAATGGTTGCTGCCAGCAACAGCAGCAGCAGCTGTGGCGGCGGCTGCGGCGGAGGAGGCGGCGGTGCATGGTGGGGGTTCGACGGAGGAGAGGGTGGCGGTGAGGTTGGTAGTGGTGGTGGGGGTCTACGGTGGTGGTGGCTGGAGGTGTTCGGAGGGGAGGGGGACAGTTGTTAGGGTTAGGGGTGTGGCTGAGCTGCGGGGGTGAGAGCGGCCGGAGGGGAGGTCGTGGGGCGGTGAGAGGGTGGTGGTCTGGTAGAGGAGGTCGGGGCGAGTCGAGTGGTGGTGGTGGTGGTGGTGCACGGTGGCCGGAGACGGTGGTGGGGGTGGTTCGGGTGGTGGGGTAGCTATTGTGTGCAGGGGGGGTCGGGTCTGTGGCAGCTGCCCACGGCGGAGCAGGCGGCCGGAGGTGGTGGGGCTTGGTCGGAGGGAAGGTAGGGAGGTGGCGAGGGCTTCGCCGGAGTGGGGTGGCCGGTGGTGGCTGAGGGTGGTGGCTGTGAGGGTTGAAAGGGGGAGGGGTCGGGTTTAAATAGGTTTTAGGGGAGTGGCAGTTTGGTAAATAGGTGGAAGTTTAGGGGCTTTTAGGTAATTTTGGGTTTTGGGATATTTTGGCAGCCATTTGTGGGTCCCACATGACACGTGGACGGTCCACATTCACCAGCCAATGAGGTGATGCCACCTCACACTGGAAATTTGCATAAAAACCCCTGAAATTTTCTAAATTGCAAATAGGTCCCAAAACTGGTATTTTGCGTAATTATGCAATTGTCTGATAAAATATCATGTTCCCAGAAAATACTAAAATGCTCAGAATTGAGAGAAAAAAGCTGTGGAAGGGTCCTGAGGGGATGGGGGTGAGTCTGGGCAGGGGCAGGGCCTGGTTTCTTGGTGATACGGGTCATCGTATTTATTATTTAATAAATACTGCGCACGGTGTTCTCTAATTATTTAGAGACAGGTAGGGCCATAATTTTACTACGGTGTCAATATACTAATTGTAGTATATTCAAAGTAGAATATTATCGTATTTTTGTTTAGGTAAAACAGGTGCATGTTGGTCCTCAATATCTAGGGGTACAGAGATGGGTAAAGAGCAAGAAATAAAATAGGAAATAAATACGGACTTTTGTAACGATATTTGTGCGTCTCAAACGAGGCTCAAAATAAAGCATCTGGGAGTTGCATAAAATTCAGGAAAATAGTCTAACATGTCTTGGGCAGATATGTGAATTTTGTTTGGGAAAAACAGCTAGTGTAATGCTCTAATTAATTGTGTAAGGTACAGGTGCACAATCAATAGGATATATAAACAAAATAAATTTTAAAAAGTTACAGAAATTCTAATTAGCTAAAATTAATCCTAAATTACTGAAATCTGGTCGAGGGAGTTTACAATCTACCATGTCACGCCCCAGTCCCAAAATACGTAGGATTAGGATACGTAACCATGCCAGCCGCCCGTATATATGGCAACTCCAATATATGGAAACCATATATACGTGCGTACGCTGTATAATGAACAATAGTTCACCAGTGGTATAATTAATCACAAGTCACAGGGTAATATCTAAATCTCATCCACAGAATATCACATATACAGGAATAACCAATAATCAGGTAACTAGATCTCAATAACAAATATCTAAAGAATGACAGTCGGATGGAAATAAATCCACTGCCGAAATAGAATATAAAAGGAACCAGATACACACCATATAAGAACAACATCTGACAATCACGAGGCTCGAAGAGAAGACCTCCTCGGGATATACGTAACATGCCTGGATCTGCTCTCCTGCGAATGCTCAAGAACATATACACCTGGCAGGGGACCAGGTCCTCAGAGGGACATAGCAAGATACATAAAAATAACATGCCATAAAGTAAATACTGAATAAATAAATGGGGTGTGCTAACCATCTAAGTGAATGCAATTTAAACACCTTGTAGCACGCATGGGAATGTGTAGGCTAGACATATGCTGACGTAATTCACCAATCGTCGTGACTGGCTAGTATATGTGTCATATGCCCCCAGACGCATGGGCACTCTGCAATCGACCATCTCCGAGGAGCATGGTACGAAGGATAAAACATCAAGGAGGGGGTGTCCCATACGTTTACTAGTATCTTTCCCGCCCAATATAGATGTACAAGTCGTGAAAACGACGTGGACACCTCCTACTATGATGCAAGTCTCAGTAAAATAATCAACTAAGCTAAATACCGTTACACGTGTTGCTCACACTGATGGCCAGTCGCGCATGAGGCACGCGTCCCTACATGAACTCACTCTGTGACGTGTAATGATACGTGTCAAGGCCTGGGGAGTCATATCAATAACTCCATAACTTTTAGGTGGGTCTACTAGACACTAGGTCAGACACAAGTCCTAACGTCAACGCCTCCGTTGACTGCACCCGAGTTTTCTCAGACGCGCACATTTATATTTAAAATAGATAAACATGTAACTAACAATAACTGAATTTAAACAGTACAACAAGGCAAGGTATACTTGCCTGGCAAGAGAGCTGCAAATATGTAACGTCCCAATGTCAAGTACCAAGTGTCAGAACTATGACCTCAGAATGAATGTCTCCGGATACTGAAATAAATATCACTAACAGTCTCAGAAAATATCAAATAGCTAGAAACGCCTGTCCTTTCGTCCAATTTGGACACAGGGGCAAAAATGACAGTTTTCGATCAAAACGGGGTCCACATGTGGGTCGCTTTGCACCGAAAAATGTGTCAGGGTCAAAGGTCTCCAAATTCGCCAAACTTAGTGTCAACAAGTCCAGAACGTCGATACAAACCCAACAGAATGTCCAAAACTGGATTCCGATGTGCCGATCACAAAATCGCCCGTCAAGTGGAGCTTGTGGGGCCCACGATACGGGATTTTGCCAACGTTCTCAGAATCGAACCAAACTTGGATCACAGGACCAGCGTATTGCTACGAGTCCGATGGCGCAAGTTTCGTCTCGATCCAACGTGTGTACACAAAGTTGCAGCGTATTCCAGAACAGGCAGATACGGGACGTTGTCGGCGGATATGCGTTGATTCTGGTGTGCACGCACATCCGAATCAACTTCTGCGAAATCCCGCACGTCCGTATCAACGACGCGCACGTTTCGGTAAAGACCGCGTGCGACCAAGTCGTCCCGTTTGGCGGGGCGTACTCAGTTCCGGGGTGAATTGGGTATGGTTTTTCCTGTTTTTGGATCGCGTATCGCGATCGCCACAGGACGCGATGCTCCGAGCGGGTTGCACGGGCATCGAGGGAGTCATACAGGCTACGCGATGCAATTGACGGAATTAAAAACGGAACTACGAGGAGATAGAATGGGTTACCTGAACAGGGCTCCGTGGAAACTGAATTGCACGTGTCCGTGTGTCGATTCGATACAGAATTTGTGTCCTGGACGTGTCCGGGCCGTGTCCAGCTGCTGTGTCCGGTTCTGCTCGAGTCGGGATCGTCGCGGGGTGGTCCGGAGCTGCTGCGGCCAGGGCTCCGGGGTCGTCGGCTCATCGACGGAGGAGCTGGGTCGTTGCCGTTGTGTCGACCTCGTCGAGGAGGATGGGGGAAAGCTGTGGAGGGTGGTGGTGGCAGCCGGAGTCGAGGGTGGCGGGGGCGAAATGATGATGGTGGTGGAGTTGGCTGTGACGGGGTGGCGGTGGTGGCGGTCGTGCATCTCAGGCGAAGGGGAGACGTGGGGAGTCGAGGGGGAGGCGAGTGGCGGAGGAGTCGGGGAGAGTCGCTGGCGGAGGGGAATCTCCGGCGGGGGGGGGACGCACATGCGGTCGGGGAAGGGCAGCCGACGCTGGCGGAGGGGGGTCGTCGAGGTGGAGAAGAAGATGAGGAGGAGCTGTTGGAGGTTGGGGGGAAGTCGAGGGGGAGGCGGAGGCGGGCTGGGAGAGGGGAGAGGTTAGGCGGAGGAGAGGCTGAGGAGAGGGGGCCAGCGGGGGGGGGGGGATGCTCGCCGCGGGGGAGGGGTCGGCGGAGCGGCTCCGGCGGGGGCTCGCCGCTTCGGCCGGGGGGGTTTGCCTGCGGGCTGGGGGGGGTAGAGTTAGGTTTTTATTTTCTTTTTCTTTTATTTATAAAGAAAATATAATTCATATTTTAATAAAATATCTTGAGATATTTAAAAGATATTTTCGGGATATTTGTAGGATATTTTCGGGATATTTTCGAATGGGTCCCGCCTCCAAATGGACGGTGCAGGTTCACCGGCCAATGAGGGGGTGACACATCGCACTGTAATTTGCAGAAAAGTCCTTAAAATTTTATAAATTGCGCAGAGATCCTATTTTGGAAAATTGCGCAATTACAAAATTGTCTGGGAGGAACACCCGATTCCTGAAAATATTAAAATTCACAGAATTGAGGGAAATTGATGTGCGAGGGTCCCGAGGGGGTAGGGGTGAGTCTGGGCAGGGACTGGGCCTGGTTTTCTAGGGTGATACGGGTCATCGTATTAATTAATCATTAAATACTGCGCACGGTGTTCTCTAATTATTTAGAGGCAGGTATGGTCATAAATTTCTTGCGGTGTCAATACACTAAATGTAGTATACTCAGTGTAAAAAATTATCGTATTTTTGTCTGGGTAAAACAGGTGCATGTTGGGCCTCAAATCTCTATTGGAACAGGGATGGGTACAGATCTAGGAATTCAATTACGTACGTTTGTAACGATAATTGTGCGTCTCAAACGAGGCTCAAAGTAAGGCATCTGGGAGTTGCACAAAGTGCAGGAAAATAGACTAACATGTCTAGGACAGGTATGTGAACTTTGTTCAGGGATAACGGTCAAGGTAAAGCTCCAAATAATTCGGTGATGGACAGGTGCACAAGTCAATAGGATATGTAAGCAAAATAAATTAAAATATTGCCATAAATCCTAAATTGTTAAAATAATCCTAAAAATACTGAAATCTGGTCGAGGGGGTTTACAATCTACCCAACTTATAAAAATTTTGTCCTCGAAATTAAAACTAAGCCGGGATAGAAGTCAAAGACGACATTGAAAGAGTGAGCTTATGGTCAAGTCGACTCATGATTCAATTGCCATGTATTTTGCTATTGAGCCTCAAAGTTTATGTTTTTATGTGATCGCAGCATCAAAAAGAAAGTCTGAATTTTCCACGGAAGCCGGCTCGAAATATTTGATCTTAGGTGCATTTTCCTCTGGAATATTATTGTTCGGGTGCGACCGGACTACTACCGATCTGGAAACTTATTTATAGACTTGTAGAGACCCTCTATGTAGTTGTCTATCTAGGGCAATCGATCTACTTCCACATAGCCCTGAGGCTGTCTCGATCTCCTACGTGCGAAAGATGCGGGAGACGGGGTCCTATGGGGATTCCCCTTGGTCTAATTCCACGACGGAGAGTCGGCGTGGCGTAAAGTGAAGATTGGGGGAGTAGAGCGAAATCCCCGTCTGGGGTATTCCGAAGGTGTAACCTAGGCAACGAAAAAGGGGCCCGATACTTCAACGAAAAATATATGTTGAATTTTTAGGACTGTCAAAATTTTGACAGTACTTCCAATTGGTAGGACTGTCAAAAGTTTGACAGTCCTAAAAATCAACATACATTTTTAGGACTGTCAAAATTTTGACAGTTCTTCCAATTGGTAGGACTGTCAAAAGTTTGACAGTCCTAAAAATATATGTTGAATTTTTAGGACTGTCAAAATTTTGACAGTACTTCCAATTGGTAGGACTGTTAAAATTTTGACAGTCCTACAAATCAACATATATGTCAAATTTTGACAGTTCTTCTATTTTTTCATTTTCTTTTTTGGTTTTGACGGCGACGATGACGGGAGGCGTGGCGACGGGAGGCTGCGGTGGAGGACGGGGGAGGAGGCGGAGGAGGACGGCGGGAGGGGGGAGAGCTCCGGTGGGGTGGGGAGGGTTTGGGAGTGTTTGGAAAGAAGAGTTTCTAAGTGGGCTAGTATGAGTAAACTAACGGACTAGTGTGAGTAAACTTTGCTCATTAATAGGCTAGTCCCAATCCTGAACTAGTCCCAAGTAAAAGTTGTAGTGTCCTTATAATTTGCCTAAAATTTTGATTAGGAGCCGACTTCTGTAATATCTTCAGTCTCTCATTGATTCTTTCTCTCCTCATGCAGATATTCCTAGCACATCAGAGTTATGGAAAAGAAACAATATCTTCGTTTTAGTTTCAAAAAAAAAAATAATAATAATAATCAAGAGTACTCATTGCATACTCTTGCATAGAGAGGCTCTGGGGATCGCTCGCTGACCCTCTACTCGTTCTTGTTTTCCCTTTCGTGTTAGAACTCGTGCCCTCGCCATCGTCAATCGGTTCTAGTTGAGCAGCGTCAGAGTACTTCTCCTCCGAGCTGTGTACTAGCATCGAGCTCTTCCTTCTCTTCAACCGCTGTGCTCTTTTGTGCCTTCCTCTTCGATCTCACATTTTTCGCGCCATTTTGGGCCTTCAGGAGAGAAGATCATACATTCACAATTAGAACACAAGCCAAGGGCAAATCGAAGATTTTGAAATATTTTGGTGGGCTAAATTACAACTTGATACCCTTTAGCAGTTCAAGTTTTTTAACTTGATATCCTAAATTTTAATATTAGACAACTTAATACTTCAATCGTATCTCCCTCATTCGTAGTGACTTCAGATACCTCCAGAGTAGATTTCAGAGGTAATTTAGTCAAAAAAAATATTATTTACTTTTGTTGAAACGGACAAATTAAAATATTGGCTGACAGAGGGTATCGACTATAAAATATTCATTAATTGTTGAAGGTAGTAATTGATATATATTATATTAAAGTTCATGGTATCAAATTGAAAAACTTGAATAGTTGAGGATATCAAGCATGAGCAGGCGGTGGACGGACGCTGAGCGGATGCTGAACGGGTTATGCATTGGGCTGCGATTATGGAAAATCAATTTTGTATATTGTCTTTTTAGTCCCACATCGGAAAGAAGAGGAGGATGGGCTTCCATCCTTCCTTATATAAAGAGCCCTCTAGCCTCCTTTTGAGACATATCAAAAAGTTGAGAAAGAGGAGTCCAAAGGAGTCCGTTCGAGTCACACAAAGAGGTGACTACGAGCGTTCCAGAAGTTCTCTTGTGAACTTCCTGGCTCCTGGGAGCAGATCGTCGATATAGGACGAATCTTGCTTTGAGCAACGGTGGTCTTCACCGTCCCAGCAAGAATATTTCTTTATTTTGTCTTCTTCTCATTTTTCTTCTTTGTTTGTTCTGTCTGATTGCAACTGCGTTTTGCAAGGAAGAACGAATGTAGTTTTTGTTTTATTATAACTCTGTTATGTCCGTCTGCAACTGCGATTGCAAGAAAGAAGTTTGGTTAATTCTGATTCTTTTGTAATCTTGAGAGCAAGTTAGAATCAGAATCCTTATATAGTTCTTCGTGAAAATCGAGAATAGTCAGAGTGGAAACTTTTGTGTGAACCTCTGATCTCGACCACACATTCTTCCATCTTTGGTTAAGCCTCGGGACTAACAATCTCAAAGCATGATCCGAATAAAGATGGGGAACATTCGTTCAAGTCTTCTGGACACAAGTTTTCACAAACTTGAGAAGATTGACGTAATTCACTTCGAACATTTGGATGAGGGAAGGAGTCATTTGTCAAATGTTGAAAGTGAGTTGTCGGTACCTACCATTTTTGAGGATGTAGGAGATAGCGACTGAAGGACGCACATTCCAGTTGGAAAGAAGATTACAAGATGACCAAGGATTGTAGAGTATGCGCACAAGGGGCAGACATTTGCGCATGACAGTACTTGGCGCTTTGCAAGACTTGGCGCATGGCAACGCATTAAAAGTCTTGGCGCATGGCAGAGCTGGGCGCATAGTTTCTCAATGCGCATGATGGTCTCTGCGCATGAAGGCTTATGCGCATGGATTGTCACATGGTGGCTTATGCGTATAGATTGACGCATGGTGGCTTATGCGCATGGATTAGCGCATGGTGGCTTATGCGCATGGATTGGCGCATGGTGGCCTATGCACATGAATGTCACTGTACTTACATGACTTGACACATGAATGGAATTGGAACTTAGAAGTAGAACCAATCCGAACCGATATAGCAAGGTATAACTAAACTTGGTTCCTTTGATTACTTAACTTGGTTGGTATGATTTCACATGTTAAGTCCTATGGTGTGGTTGCTAACCAGTGGATAGAAACTGGTGCATCTAGCCACATGTGCTTTAGGAAGAGATGTTGATCAAGGTAAAACCTTTCAGTCGTGAAGGTCTTGATAGCAAGCAAGGATCAAGCAAAGGATATGGGGATCGGGACAATGGTTCTGAACTTCGAGAAGTTACAGTCAAGTGATTACGTGTAGCAACGTACCAGTGATTACCAAGGACCCGATCTCAGGAAGTCTGTTGCAGACTTGAGGGTGAACATTCATGTTTTCCAGATGGTGATATCTTGGCAGGAGACATACTTTAAAATAAGGCGTTCAGTTTCAAATGGATGTTCGAGCTTCTGCTTGTGACTGAAGTCTCATTGTAAGAGTTGTGGGACCCCAGACTAGGATATGTACTTCGTATTGCCAGATGTCTAGTCTTGGGTTTAAGTTCAAATACGGGGGTAAGGAGGTGGAGAAATGTAAGGTCTTTGCGCAGACAAAGATCACAAGAAAATCGTTCAAACGGGTAAATCGAAGTACATATCTTCTGGAGTTGGTTCACTCAGATATCTGTGACTTCAAGCAGTTCTCCACAAAGGCCAAAAGGAAGTACTTTATTACTTTCTTCGACGACTACTCGAAGTACGCATTCATTTATCTGCTCTAGTTAAAAGATGAAGCATTCGAGAAGTTCAATAAGTTCAGGGTTGAGGCTGAACTTCAAATGGGGCAACAACTCAAGAGACTCAGTAACAAAAGTTCAATATTTTTATAACAAATAACTTATAAATTTTAAATTATACAAAATTAACTTAGTAACAAAAAATATATAAATTTTAACTTTAATTTATTAACATATAAGTTATAATTGTTATATCATATAGATTATATATATAATATATATAAATAAACGTAAAAAAGAAATATAAAAAAACGGGCCTGTCCTTCCCGACCGTGAATCGGCCCGGATCCAGACCGATACGGCCTGGTCTACCGCGGACCGTATCACGAGTCCGAGCTGGATCGGGTGCCAAGCCGACCGGGCCGGACCGGACCGGCCCGCTCTCTCCACATGATTGGATCCGGACCGACCCGAACCTGGTCAAAATTGGTCAAACTGGACCACGGGCTCGGCCGGTTCGACCCAATACACATCGTGACCTCTATATCCGCCCCCTGTCATTAGCAAATATAATATAGCATTGTTAGAAATGACTAAGCTAAGCTATACTATAGTACTACTATTTAACTACAGTAATTTAAAGGTGTCATGTATATTGAGGACTAAATTTACCAACATCAAACAAAAATTGAAATATAATTTAAAGCTAACTCCATGCATGCATGCATGTTAAAGCTGTACATTTATATATACATACTGTATAATTAATAAAAAAAAATTTTGTCACTTGGATATAAGTATCATATGCGTGGAGCTGCCAAGTATCATATATCTATGTAAAATACAAATCCGACCAATAACCCATTTTGTTTTAAAATTGTTCCAAAATATTATTCATTTTTCATTCGGATCGGGTCATCTTGACTGTCTACGTATATAAAAAAAAAAAAAATAGTCCATAGTGGTGGTTGTGATCCAGACCCAGTAGCTCCCATAACGTAAGCTCGACGCCCCTAGCCCTGTAGTTTATATGTATCTAAAAACCATTTTGTATACTTGATCAAAATTTGAACCGCACCAAAAACTATCGAATTATATTTACAGAAAAATTACGTACATTGTAATAAAGTTGGCAAAATTACGTGATAAAGTTAAAATTTTTGAAAAATTTACAAAAATAGATACGAATCGTCATAGCCTACGACAATATTAATAATTTGCCCAAAAGTTAGCCATAGACTATAACGATATTGCGACAAACTCGCCATAGACTACACCGAGTTGTGTTTTTCAATTTTCTTTGTAAAGAATGCCATAGGCTATGAATGAACTCGTCGTAGACTACGACTTTTGCGTTTTTCATTTTTTTAAAGCTATGGATGAACTCGCCGTTCAAGGTGTGTATTGGACCGGTCCGGACTGGTCCATGGTCCGGATCAATTGGGTTTGACCTAGTCAGATCTGGGCCGGACTCAACTCGAAGAGAGCAGCGGGTCGGGCCAGTCCGGTCCGATCAACAAATAATCCGATCCAGTCCGGACCCATGACCCGATAAGGGTAGGACCGGGTCGAACCGGTCCGATATATATATATATATATATATATATATATATATATAAAATTTTCAGGTCAGAGCTGTTCATTTTTTTTATTTACTTTAGTATATATATATACATATATATATATATATATATATATATATATATATATGAACAGCTCCGGTCCAAAATATATATATATATAGAGAGAGAGAGAGAGAGAATAAGGGAGGTGATATGGCACATCACTCTCAAATGAGGGTGGCGGTGATGTGGCACTATCCCAGCCCTCCATCTCACAAGTAGCACTTAAGTGATTTCCCTAATTACTCTCTCACCTTCCTCTACCCTCCTCCTATATTTATAGGATGAGAAAATATAATTTCCTAAATATAAAGTCTTAAAATAAGAATCATATTCCACCTAAAATAGTCCAACATCAAATATGGACGTCCAAATATGGTCAAATTAAATATTTGATACAAATTTGAAATCAAAACAAATCTTATATTTAATGTAGATTTTCAAATGATATCAAATCAATTTTTTGATCATATTTGGGCTACAAAATTCAACAAATCCAAACTGGACCCCAACAAAAATTTATTAAAAAAAATCTCTAATAAAATTTTTTTATAACTTAATTATAATATAACTTATCATAAAAACATCATTTAAAATGAATCAAATTTGATAAAAGAGTATTATTTAATTGATTATGATCTATAATTAAATTAAATAATAACGCAATTAAATCTCATTATAAATTAAAAAAAATATAAACAATATTTGTTTTTTCTTTTTTTAATCCTGGGTCATGTTTTTCTGTTACGGCAATTTGCACACGCAATACATGTACCTCGATCCATGGTTAACATATAAAAAAATAAAGATATTATATCAACTTAAGGTCAAGCTAACATGGGACAGATTTTGACCGGACCTATATTAGGCCAAATTGGTTCGGAAATTCGGTTCAGTTCGAACTCAGAGAGAAAAATCCAAACCCAGCTCGTCCTATAACTCGCAAAAAATGGGTTGGGCTTTAACCAGTTTGGTTTTGGATTGAATTTTTTTTAATAAATCCAAAAAATAAATAAATAATAGGCTTTGCTTGCCTTTGGGCTAATAGATAATGGGCTTTGGCTTTATAAAAAAAAAACTAGCAAGAAGAAAAGAATAAATTTTATTAATTTGAGACATGTTTAATATATATTATTCTCGTTACATAGATGTTTGTCGATGCAATTTATATTTAGTGTTTGAGATTTCAACTTCTTGAACCTTTATTTTTGGTACCATAAAGACGAAGCTTGCATAGAACTTGGAAGCGAAACATAAAAATATAAGTCATATAAAAAACATAAAATATCTATCTAACAATAATAGCATATAAAAAATAATAAATAATAATTGCGGCTAGTGATAAAATAATCAGTACAAAAAAATTATTACAATTAATTATTGGTAGTGATACATAATAATTGCGACTACCTATGTTATAGTTCTAATAACTAAAAATAACAATAAAATAGACATTTCTTCATGAAGGTGCAATATACCATATATAATTGTCTAAATGCCTATGTAGCCTTCTTGTGCCACAGTTAGATGCTCATTTGATTCATTTCCCACAATGTATGAGTTGACAAGAGTTGTACACAAGTGTTTTCTTTTGGTATCATTCTTATTATAAATTTCGTTAAAGTGGTGTCAAACTTATGATTTTAACCAATTATAATTCAATGTGTGGCCTTATACCCCATGAGATTGTATGTGTAGAGGTTGCTGATCTTATGAATGTTGCGGTGCTTGTACTTATTCACCGACTTTGGTAGTGCAAAAGAAACCACTTCACCGAATATAACACATGATTGCTTGTAAGTATTAAAAAAAAGGAAAAAATATTGCAATAAATTTGGATGCATTAAGTCATATTTATAGAAATTTTTATGTGGCAAATTACCACAAATATTTTTAGAATATGTCTATTATAAGAAAATTATGGTCATTTTCAAAAAAATAATCAAAATAAGTCTTATTAATTTTCAAAAAATATTTAAAAAAATGGGTGTGTTTTGGTAAAAAGGACCCTCCCCCAAGACGAATATGGTTCTTGGAGTTTTGTTTTGTTTTATCAAAATACTACCCAATACGATTAATAGGGGGATAAAATGACAAAACTACCCCCGAACGGTTATAATTTGAGGGGGTGTGGTATAGTCAAGTGTGTGGGAAGAGGGGGGGGGGGGGGGGGGTGGTGAGGACCGGACTAGGTCGACCGATTTGTGGGGATGAAATTCAGCTCGGACCGGTAGAAAAGACGAACCAAATCCGAGTTGGGAGAAGGAGAACCCAGCCCAACCCATAGGAGTAGGTGGCCCGTGGCCGGACTAGCCTGTTAACTGGCCCCATATTTGATCAGTCCGAGCTTGGAGCGGGTTATTAGTCCGTTCGTTTCGATTAACTCATCGACTTGAATTAAAAAAAATATTGAGAAGAGAACATGAAAAGAAGGAAAAAAAGGGAGGGAAAAAAGATGGGATGGAAAACAATAACTTTAATGTTATTAATTTAGGCCGTGTATAAAGGCACTAGAAAAAAGATTTGGGGTTGGTCTAAATTTTTTTATAAGTTTTCCACTCAAAAATTTATTCAGGACTAGAAAAAATATTTATTAGGACTATTAAAATTTTGACAGTCCTTCTAATAGGGTGGACTGTCAAAATTTTGACAGTTCATTGAACTGCATACTTTATTTAGGACTGTCAAAATTTTGACAGTCCAACATATTTGTATCATTGTCAAAATTTTGACAGTTCTAATAAATATTTGGACTAATCTGAGTAAATTTTTAAGTGAAAAACTTACAAATTTGGACAAGTTTCGAGTTTTTTTTTTAGTAAAGAGTCTTAATTTAAGGATCAAAAATTTTCGTCTAAAGGGACAAAATTTGAGATAATTGCAGCTAAGGGGAAAACTTTTGAAAATTACTATATAGGAGGACAACTCGTCAACTAAGTTGGCGAGTGGGGAGAGAGAGGAAGGACCGCCAACTAAGGGGGACCAGTCAATTGGATTTAGTTTGGTTTGAGTTATTTTTTTTAAGTTTTGGTTTAATCTATTAGTTAATTTGTTATTGTCTAATAGATTATCTATATTAATTTGTTATTATCTATACTAATATTTATCATCAATATTATATTTAGTTAATAAGGTATTATTTTTATTTTATTTTATTAAGAAGTTGATACCATAACTATAACATAAATGAGCCGTCCAAGTCATATGTATATCATCAACCATTTTATTAAAAATAAATTACGTTAAAAAATAAGTTTCTCTCCCCTCTGCACAAATATATATATTTGAAATTAAATTAAAAATATTTAAAAACTAAATTTAAAAATTAATTCAAAGAAAAAATATCACAAATATTTAAATTGTTTAACAAATCATAATTTAAGTATATTTGAATATTTGAATTATTTTTCAACAATATCATAAAAATATTTATATTACGTGCAACGGATGTGAATTTACTAGTTTCTTATAATCACACTTAAGTCCCTTCTTTTTAAAAATATATTATCTAAATAATTTATTTATTAATTATTTCATTTCATCTAATTTAATTAAAATTAATTACGGTATCAAATATTTCAATTATATAGTTTATGATATTATCTAACTAAATACATATCCAAAATTCTAAAAATATATTATAACAAGATATTATCTAAATAGTTTATTTATTCAAAATATTTAAACTAACTACAAGATATTATCTAAATAAATTTATTATTATTATTATTATTTATTATTATATTAAATTATATGTAGATAACATAATAATAAATAAATTTTTTTTATTTGTTGAATAGATAATAACAAATTATTTATTAGTAATATCAAAAAAAATATAATATATATAATAATAAATCAAAAATATTTATTTTAAAATTTAATTTCTACTCTTATAATACGGTTTAGAAATCCCTAAAAATGAGTCGTCTAAATCGTTTGTATTATCAATACGATTTTCTTCGTACGTACTAGTATTTGATACTACAAAAAAAAAAAAAAAATTTAAATACTAGTAAATTCTCCTAAACATAATAAATCGTAAATATACAAAAAAAATGTGTTTTTGCCGGAGATTCAGACCGAAGAAAACCGGCTCATTTTTTAGGAGTTTCTAAATATCTTGTACTAGTATTAAATATTAGAGATAGAGATTAATTGTTTAAATAAATGATTGAGTATTTACAAACGGCTTAAACGGTTCACTTTTGAGTCGTTTTGAAGCCTCATTATAAGAGTAGAGATAGAGATTAAATTTTAAAATAAATATTTATGATTTATTATTATCTATATTATATTTTTTGAGATATTACTAATAAATAATTTGTTATTATCTATTCAACAACAACAAAAAAAACAAAATTTATTATTATAATTATGTTATCTACGTATACTTTAATATAATAATAAATAATAATAATAATAATGAATTTATTTAGATAATATTTTATTACAATATATTAAGATATCGTAATTATATTTTATACCATAATTAAGAAATATTTGATTTTATAATATCGTTATGATATCAACATCTTAATAAAATAAAATAAAAATAATACCTTATTAACAAAGAATATAATATTGATGATAAATATTAGTATAGATAATAACAAATTAATATATATAACAATTTATTAGATAATATAAAATTAACTAATAGATTAAACCAAAATTTTAAAAAATAAAATAAAACCAAGCCAAACCAAAGCAAATAAAACAAAACTAAATCCAATTGAGCGACCCCCTTATCTCTCTCTTCAACCCCTCCCCCAACCCGCCAACTTAGTTGGTGGTCCCTCCCTTCTCTTCCTATTCGCCAACTCAGTTGGCGAGTTGTTCTCCTATATATAAATTTTAAAATTTTTTTTCCTTAGTTACAATTGGTTCAAATTTTGTGTCTTCACACGAAAAAAATCCGTTTAAGGATCGAATTAATTCTTCGCTGACACCGGAGGACATATAAGGGTGGTTGACAACTCACATTTTATTACTATTTGAGAAACATGTAAACAAATATCGTATAATTTATGAAAATATTTACATGAAAAAGAATCAAGGGGCTTGTATGCAAATGAGCCCATAATTAATACCACCAGCACTAAAAAGCAGTGAAAGGCGAAAAAGAGAGAGCCATTGATGCTTCTCATTCACAGTCATCACTCCTCCTCTGTTCCATTTCTCACAGAGAACATAAAAAAGTGAACACAGAGAGAGAGAGAGAGAGAGAGAGAGAGAGAGAGAGAGAGAGAGGGGTTGGTTTTGTTCTTTTGACTCTTGTAGTCAGTCATTGTGCTTATGTTTTGATGTTTTGGGAGTGTTCTTTTTTCTTTTTCAGTGTGTTTGTGTTTGGTGTTGAGTTGAGAAGGCTGAGAGACAAAGGAGAGCAGAGGGAGGGAGGTCTTGTTTGTTGTGTGTGGGCATGGGCACGGTGGGTCGGCCCTCTGCTCCCTGCTAAGGAAAGGAAAGGAAAGGAAAGGAAAGGGAACATGACTTTTTGAGGTGCTTTGGGCTAGCTTCTTTTGTTTTCTTACTTATTTCCCTTCCTTCCCATCTTCTATATATACACAGACACATATATGTACCACCTTTTCTTTCAATCAACAAGTGTGTGTCTTGTTGCATTGGTTAACACTTGCTTTTATGGGCCTTTCTCCCTTTTATATGTTTGGTTCTTGTTGTTGTTGGTGTCGTTGGTTTTGGCTCTATTTCTCAGACTGCATGCATGCTCTCACGTTGAGGTGGGTCATTGCTATTTCTTCATCTTTGATGGTTTTATTGTTGATCAGTTCTGGTGGCATCACTCCTGTCTCTCTTCGTTGGTATATGATGGTTTTTTTTTTTTTTTTTTTGTACTAGTTGTTGTAATCTCTTTGTGATTGTACATACATTGTTGCTACCCTCTTTTTTATTAGGCTCATTGGGTTGGTAGGTGAAAAGATATCATGCATTTACTCAAATCTTCCTAATTCTTTTTAATTTTTACTAGGAGTTTTTTTTTTTTAATAAATTTTTAGTTTATACTAGATCTCTAATTTTATATTAAGATATCTTGTACATGTTCTTGGATTTCATTCACTTGTTCATATTTAATATGGGTTGTGTGTGATGTTGTTGTCCTGTGGTGAATTATGTATCAACTTGATAAGATTCCTATTGGCACAGCAGTAGATTTGGTCTCTCAACTCACACCTCTTCCCCTTGTTTTTTTTTTTTTTAAATTTATTAAAAAAATGAGATGCTGCTTGTCTGTAGTTTTAGTGCACACCATCTTCTCACTTCGAGGTGCTGTTCTCCCTTTTGCAGGAGTTTTTGCTCTTGGGAGTGACTAGGCAGGAATGTGGATTGTTGGAGTTTGGGACTTTTAACCAGTGATCAAGCACCCAGATCTTAGCTTTCTTTGAAACCAAGCAAAACGGATTAAAAGCCATTTAAGTAATAGCTAGAGAGCTGTTGGTGTCAGCCTTGTGTTTGTGGTGTGTTCCTCTGAGGAGCTCCCTTGAATTGTTTACTAGTCCAGAGAGAGTTTGTTGCCTTGTCTGTCTCCCTTTGCTCTTGACCCATTTTTCTATACACACAACCTTATTTCAAGTTGAAGGGGGGAGATATTTCTCCTTCCTCCTCTTAATTGGGGGAATTGAATCTCCCCCTCAAACTTTTCCCTTTCAAAGTTGTTATAACCCTCTTTATATGTGGGATGATGCCATAAAGGAGGCTTGGAAGACATTGTAGTGGTGCGGTGAAGGTTATTTTCCTTTTGGTGACCATGAAGTTTATGAAGCTAGGTTCGAAGCCTGATTCCTTTCAGACAAATGGCGACGAAGTGAGGTGAAGTTTTCTTCAAGTATAATTTATGCATTGTTAAGTCGTCTAGATTTTCCTTTTTTGTTATGCTCTTGTTCTACTTGATGTATCAGTTTTGTCTATCCCTTCTATTGGGGTTAGTTGTAGTATATCTGATTTTTTAACATACATGTTTGTAGTGATTATTATTATTATTATTATTATTATTTACTTCAAGGATAATGTACTAATTTGCAGCTCATTCATCTCACTTGTTTGAGGTTGTCATGAACTTCTCCACAGGATCTATCCAGAAATAAATAGTGCTCTAAAAAGGCGGCCGCCTCCACGAGGCCCACCTACGAGCCCTCCCAGCCCAGCCCCCCACCAAACCCCCACCCGCACCACCACATGCCCGACTAGGCATGTTTTTGGCTTTCAGCGAATTTTTCTGCAATTTTCAGTAGGTTTTTTTTTGGATTTTTTTGAACCGCCTAGATCTAGGCGGCCACCCAGGCGTTGGTTGGCGGTACCTTGGAAATAAATATACAAATCAAAGTAGATATGAGCCGATCCCAAACATTTTGAAATAAAGGTGATGTTTTTGTTGTATTAAAACTCATATGAGTCCCTTTTGCAAGTATGTTGTAAGTTTGTAACATTGCAGGAGTGGAAAAGTATATCAGATTGATTACCCAGGCAAACTGGTGAATTTAACTCTGCTTCCTTCCTAGTGCGCAACATTAGGAAGACTAATGTTTTTATTTCATCAACTAGCCCCCATGTTCTTTTACGATTGTCCAATTTGGGGATAATTTTTTCAGACAAAGAAGAAAACAAATCCTTCACTCTATTCTCCTTGATTTAAACCCTAGCCCACATGACCATGATCGGCTGCTAGCAGTGGCAGCCATTGCTGGCTGTGTCCATGCAGCCATTGACGAATCATGCCAACAAGCGCCAGAAGCAGCGGCCGTGGCAGTTGCTGCACATGCTATTGGCCAATGCAGTGTTGTGCACACAACCGGTCATGGTTGTCGCTGCTTGTGTGGTTGACCATGGTTGTTGTTATGCGTATCCCCAGCCATGGTACCGTGTATGCCATAGCCATGATAGGGTTAAGGTTAGATGGAGAAGAAGAAAAGTGAAGCTGATTTTGTCTTTTAAAGTTTTTATTTAACCCCAATCTTCTATATATAATCTTGATTTCTTCGAAACCAATCCTAAGTTCCTGATGAGGTTACATATACAAGGTTAGGGTTTTCTCTTAGTTCCCTTGAGGGAATTTGTTGTGATTTGGGCATTTCTGTGATCAAATCGAAAGGACCTAAACCTGTGCTGATCATTGGACGTTAGGGCACTGGCTATTCTCCAAAATGAAAGTCTTCAACTCTTGAAAATTCAGTTCAAATTGCTAATTAGCTTTCCCCCCCACACTCTGTCTCCTTAATCTTCTTTATTGCTTGGCATACTTCTATTGTGCCCTTCAGTTGTGTACTAAAATGCGGTAGTGCAGTGGCCTGATTTATTTTATTGTTCTGCAAAGCATTCTCGTTCTGGAGTTTACAACATTTCTGTTTTTAACATGTGAAGTTAATATGGTGAAAGCCTTTACTACCCTTGTGACTTTCTAATGTCATGAGTTAATATAATTTCATCAAAGTGAAAACTTAAAATGTTTTTTTTGTTTCTTATTTCATCGGTTATTGATCAGTTTTCATTCTATAGAAAGGTGATTATGAAAATTATTATTCTTAACAGGTTTGTAGCATCAGAATTGGCAACTGATATTATTGTTAACATCGGAGATGTGAAGTTTTATCTACATAAGGTAGGGTCTCTACTTCGCCTTCCATGCTATTTTTACTTCAGGAATTTCCTTGCCCATGTCAATTATTTCACTTATTTTAGTACTTTCATTGTAAATTTCTGATTTTTTTTGGGTGTCAGGTGTAAATGTATAGCATGTACGTTATTGGTAAGCAAACATAATACATGGCCAACGTGATTTGAATGTGATGTTTGTATTCTTTCAGTGTAACTTGGCTATACAATTTCAAGTTGAATCAGGGTCTGTTTGGTTGTTATGCATTGGAATCCCAGACTTGATAGTATCAACTCATGAAATAGAGAATCATGGACTTGCATTACCAATTAAATGTGTTTGATTGGCATTCTACAATTCATTGAGTTCCAGTTCTTCCCTTGTTTTATGCTAGTTTTTCGTTGACGATGCATGCACTTTTGATTTAAGAGGTGAATTACATGTTACATGACATTCTTGTTATTGATTGTTACATATCATTGTTTCCATACATGTGGAAATAGTCTGGGGACTCAATATATATCATCCAATGTTGCACGGACACGGATATGACACATCATCTATTTTGGTGTGTCCTATTGTATTTTGGAGGTCCATGGTGAGTCCGATATATCCGTGGAGTGCCGGATATGTATCCGACACGACAAGGGTACATTTTAGAGTGTTCGTGCTTCCTAGATACAATCAAAACATTATTAACTGTTCGATATCGTGGAAATCCAATTTCTATAATCAATTCATGGCAATCGAGCATGCTCTCATGTTGACTTTTCCACCAGTTCTTACAACAGCAGCAAAAATAAAGCCTTATCCCAATTTTTTGGGGAAGGCTACTTAATCCTTTTCTTTCATTTGGCTACGTTTAGGTAGGGCCATCTCCTCTGTAACATCAACAAAAAATCATAATCCATTGTTAGAGCCACCATAATCCATTGTTAGAGCCTCAATCCAAGTTAATTTAGGTCTTCCCCTAGTTCTAGCACCTCCTTTGACTAATATCCGATCACTCCTAATGAGTGCATTTTTTGGTCTATGTTGTAATGTCAAACCACATGAGACGATTGTCTTCACCTTATACTCAGTTGGTGACTGGCCACCTCCAACTTCCAATAAATACTCTCGTTTTTGGTCCCATCTTTTAATGTATTGTCACCCATCCATCCTCAACATTCACATTTCAGCTACACTCATTTTTCTGGACATGCTTTTTAACTGCCCAACACACTGAGCCACCAATTGTGAATAATATTGGGTTCATGTTGATATTAAACCTGAGATTTACTCTGGTTCAAAACCAAGTCTACATGGATCTTAGCCTACCAAATTTATACCTTGATCCAATGCAAGGGAAATCATATTAGTTAGTGCAGGTATTCTGGTGGTATTTACTAATTACTATAGTTGAGTACAACACTGGTCTGATCAGAATGTGTTGAAATGGTATGGATATGGGTCTCTATGCAGAGAGAGCTTACATGTAGAAGGCCTTGGTTTAAAAGACTAGACTTTTGGCAGATCTTTCTCTGTCTTAGGGTCCAGGAAATCCTAACCTATTTGGACGAGTAGCAGGCTTGCTTACAAGTAACTAATGATGTAGGATTCTGTGGTTTCAAGATCGGTAAACATGTGATCCAGGTTTTTGTGGATTTTGTTGGAAAATTTGAATCCATAATAAGCAATTGGCGAAATAACTAGTAAATAACATGAACCCTTTATTTAATAAATAGAAAAAGTAAAGGTTAAGAATTCCTGGCCTGCGGGTCAGTTTAACACTGTCCTGAAGGACATTTATTGTCTTTGTGTGGTAGCATTGGCTAATTGCCCTCCAGTGGTAAAAAAAACACCAATTCACCAGGATCTCCTTGGCGTGCAACCACATAGGAGAGATGGACCTTTAGATCCAGCTTGAACTGTCCAACAAATAAAAGTCGGGAAAAACAAAATTCTTTGAAAGATATATTATAATAAAATATGAGAAGTTTGTAAGAGAATATGAGAAGAAGTTGAAGACCCAAAAGTTTCTTGTACATTCTTCTCTCTCTCCAACCAAATATGTATTTTAATTTGGGTCTACATATAAGGAGTTTTCTGTGATTGAGATTTGGTAGGGATTACCCCATCAAATCTTTTGATATGCAGGCCAAATCAATATACATATCTCCTCTATATAAAGCCAAAACTAAGCTTCACCGTGAAAAAATTTCGTTCCAAAAATACCCTTCAACATATTTAGTAATTAAAAGAATACCTACAATAAATTCCACTAACAACCATTTAAGAGATGCAATAATGACAACCATTTAAGGAAATCAAAGGTTTCATGCTACTTGCTAAGTCTTTTAAATTGTTACCAAAGAATTCGAAGGGTTGAACCATTAACCTATATAATTAAAAGCAGTAGAAATAAACTAACTCATCAACATCATTCACTCCAATATACGTGCAAAGCACGTGCATATATACTAGTTTGGTTAGAGAGAAGAATGTCACAGAAACTTTTACGTCTTTTGCTTCTCATATTCTTTGACAAACTTCTCATATTTTATTACAATATATCGTCGAAGATTTTTTTTTTTTTTTTTCCTTTTTGGCTTTTGAGACGGTCTTGCACCAAAGAGATCCTGCTGGATAGTTTTCTTCTTCTTCTTTCCCATTGGAGGGCAATTAGTCAATACTGGCACATGAAGGAGGCAATTGTCCTCTAGGGCAGTGTTGTACACGACTGACCCGCAAGCCATGAATTCTTAACATTTCCTTTTTCTCTTTATTAAATAATTGGTTCATTTTGTTTAGTATTTATTTCGTCAATTGGTAATTTATGATTCAATTTTTCTAACAGATTTGATATCAGTTAATCCAAATTTGCCATATTGTTTCAATCAGTTTATAGTAATGTATTATACATTTTCAAAATAGTTTTGAGCAAGATCTCTAGTTACGGTATGAAACTAACAGAAGTATAAGGTGACAGTTTGGCCATACTTCACATTAAAGGGGTGCAAAGATATGCAAGTGAGTCACAACTGTTTGTGGGGCTCAATTGATGAATAATGTTTAGCTACAATATTCTATACTAACATGCAACAAAGAAATGGAATAAGATGCAAGCTTGTATATCGTGTAGCCCTTATTTATATTTCAATCTGCGAAATTTGTTTTACACTATATGCTCTCTCTATTAGATCTTGGAAAACTTGGAATAGGTTGTTATCATGCCATATTTTATCATCATATCCTTTCCTTCTTTCCACATCATTAATATTTTGTTGCTTACTTTATATACACCAAATGGAGAGTATATTTTCAATGCTGTTTTTTTTTTGTCTTGAGATAGAAGGTATTGTTTCATGTTAAACCGAGTCCTGACTAATTTAGCTGGTTTTCCTCAACCTCTTCCTCATTCGTCATGCAGTTTCCCCTTCTGTCCAAGAGTTCTTGCTTGCAAAAGTTGGTGACCACCACTATTGATGAAGCTCATGACGAGATCGATATTTCTGATATCCCTGGTGGAGCAGAAGCCTTCGAGATATGTGCAAAATTTTGTTATGGCATGACTGTCACCCTCAATGCCCACAATGTAATTGCAGCTCGTTGTGCAGCAGAGTATCTTGAAATGAGTGAAGCCACTGAGAAAGGCAACCTTATCTACAAGATTGAAGTCTTCCTCACCTCCAGCATATTTCGCAGCTGGAAAGACTCCATTATAGTCCTCCAGACAACAAAAGCTCTTTCACCGTGGTCTGAGGATTTAAAGCTTGTCAGCCACTGCATCGACTCTTTAGCTGCCAAGGCTTCTGTTGAAGCTTCAAAAGTCGACTGGTCTTACACTTACAACAGAAGGAAACTCTCAGGTGAGAACGGGGTCGATAACTGGAATGGGGTTAGCAAGAAACAGTTGGTTCCTAAGGACTGGTGGGTTGAGGATTTGTGTGAGCTCGAATTGGATTTCTACCAGCGAGTCATTTTGGCAATCAAAGTGAAGGGGAGAGTCTCTGGAGAGGTTATGGGAGAAGCCCTGAAATCTTACACTTATAGAAGGTTCCCGGGCTTTGCCAAAGGAAGTGCTGTTGAGAAAGGTGATATAACGAAAAGTAGGACACTATTAGAGACTGTTGTCAAGTTATTACCGGAGGAAAAGAGTTCGTCCTCCTGCAACTTTCTGTTGAAGCTGTTGAGAAATGCGAACATTTTTGATTGCAGCGTGACATGTAAGAGAGAGTTGGCCAAGAGAATCGGTAGGCAGCTAGAAGAAGCATCTGTTCAGGATCTGTTGATTCCAGCTCCAGCAGGAGAGAGCACTGTATATGACATTGACATG
Source organism: Iris macrosiphon (assembly GCA_036927795.1). Taxonomy (NCBI): domain Eukaryota; kingdom Viridiplantae; phylum Streptophyta; class Magnoliopsida; order Asparagales; family Iridaceae; genus Iris; species Iris macrosiphon. Next base: position 204,385,411 of record JAYESA010000008.1, read on the forward strand.
GTTCTGAGTATAGTGGAAGAGTTTGTGATGCAGGAGAGAGGTGAAACCAACCCAAAGATCACGGAAGAGATTAAGGATTTTGGGACCCCGATTCCGGTCTTGAATGGCTCAAGGATGGCTGTAGCAAAGCTGCTGGATGGATATCTTGCCGAAATTGCAAAAGACAGGAATTTATCTCTTTCTAAGTTTCTTGATCTTGCTGAAATGGTATCAGGAGACTCGAGGCCAGTGCATGATGGGATTTACCGTGCTGTCGACATGTATCTGAAGGTAGTTTCTCTAATTCTCTTACGTTTCTGTCACTCTTAACAAAGGTCTAATATATGATTTCTGCCACTTGATTTTGTTGAGAAATATGGTGATTAATTGTAAAACTCAGTATTATGTTGGCCGCATCTTGATGATTTAAGTTGGATTATATATTTATGATTCTAAAGCCAATAAACCTGTTTTGAGTTGTGTCATAATTCTTGGTATGATCCTGCTTTTTCTCATCACATATATGATACTGTAATTAGTTAAATTTGCTTAAGGGTCTGTTGGTTGCCAGTAAATAGAAATTATTTGCAGCATTTTCTGCTGTAAATGGTGTTGAGCCATTTTGGCTGCAGCAAGTGCTGCAAGAAATGGGTATATATTGCAGCTTTTGCTGCAGTAAATGACAACAATTACAGCCCCCAACTTTATACCTTTAAATCGACTCGTGGCTTTTAAGGAAGTCTGATATACCGATACCCCCCCCCCCCCCCCCCCCCCCCCCCCCTAAGGATTACTAGACTACCTGTTCTACTAGAATCGTCAATATATCCATGAACTTCCAAGCAAATAGTGTTGATAAACCAATGTTTTCTATAAATCGATTAATCAAAATATGTACTATAAACTCTATAATTTCTCTCTTTGTTTGGAGCAGGAGAATCCAAATCTATCCAAGAGCGAGAGAAAGAAGCTCTGCAGTCTCATGGACTGCAGGAAACTGTCTGCTGATGCCTGCTCACACGCCGTGCAGAATGAACGTCTCCCTCTGCGTGTTGTAGTGCAGGTCCTCTTCTTTGAGCAAGCACGGGCATCTGCTGCCAGCGGAAGTGGCGGGGCAGATAACAGCAGTGGTGGCTCCTATGGGAGCTCCAGGTCTGTTGCTACAACAAACACCACCACTGAGGATAACTGGGAGTCCGCCACCCTCCCAACGGCCAAAGATCTAAAGTCCTTCAAGTCCATGAAACTGGTTAACAGGGCTAGGGGAAGCGAGAGCAGTAGCAACAGTGATGCCAACAAGAATCATGTAAGTGAAGACAAGGTGAATGCTAAGGTTAGAGGGACTATGATGCCAAAGAAGATCTTTGGGAAATTGCTATCGAACAAGGGACTGGGTATCGGTGGTGGTGGTGGTGGTGGCGGTGGGGAAAACAACTCTTCTGATACATCCGGAAGCCCAGACTCCGCGAACCAGGACGAGCACAAGTCAACCCCATCAAGGAACACCAGACGGTCGGTTTCATAGTCTTAAAATGATATAAAAGAATGACTGAGGATTTCTGGTGAGATCAAAGCACACCACAGCAGGAGTGACTCTTAGATAGTTTCTTTCATATATGGTCATGAAAATTTTGCCTGTACTATAAAGAAGAAAGGAAGAACTAATTTGGTTTGGTTAGGAGTCGTTATAGGGTGTTTATGCTGAATTCAACATGTTAAATGGAAGTAGTAGTAGGAAGGTCTAGTATTTGTACTTGACAGAAACAAAATCACGCAAGCTGACAGTTTTTCTTGATTCACCCCCTTCAAATGCTTGAGCTTGTTTTCTGGAACTATGTATTTTACATATATCATGTATGGTTGCCTAATTACCTAGGTCTAAATCTCATAGAGTACTCATTTTAATCAGATTTTGTAAAAGAAAATATGCGGTTGCGGGCTAACATTGGAGTTTAAAATAACACCCATTATGATAACTCTAGAGTTTTAGTGCAGCGGTTGACTTTTCATGTATGTTTACTTAGTAAGTTCTCTATGTCCATACCTTCGGACACCCATTTTATATCTGGAGCTCTCTTATGGGAACAAAGGGCTAGTCCTAAATGTTCTGGTTTGAAAGATTAGCCCTAAATTGACAGGTTGGAGCAGAAAATGGCTAAGAAATACTAAGGCAGATGGGCTGGGCTATTGTAATAGACAATTAGGTATTTGTACGCTTTACGTATAAACAAAGATAAAGAACCAAGGGTCTGCTTCGCAATTGTGGGGTAGCGGTTATGAGGTATTTTTAGAGTACTGCTTATGAACGGTTATAAGGAGTTCGGTTTTGGGTGGTTTTAAGTAGCGACTTTTAAATCAGTTTAACACATGCTTGGTAATTCATTAATGAACGGCTCTGAAATTTTTCTACAAAATTAAAATTACTATATGCCCATATATAAATAAAAATTCGTCCAATGTTTCATTTATGATGTTTTGATGTAGGATTATTGAAGATGTCTTTATGGGTGAGTATCATACAGTATTCGACAGTTCCATATATATGTTTAAATTCTTTTGTGTACTATTTTTTATTTATTTGGTTGAAACTATTATACAAGTCGATGCAGTAAATTTCATATTACTAAGAACAATAGTTGGTATTTAAGTTACCGTCATCAAATGGATAAAATTGATTTGACAATCATTCACTAGCACAACAAATAAAATTTTAAGAAAAATAAAATTTCAAATTGGACTAGCATAAAATTTTAAGAAAAATAAAATCTCAAACTGGACAACGGTCTCAAGCGCGGGAAATAGTAGTCATATTTGATCAATAATATAAACACATGAAATAATAGAAACGTCTAGATGAAAGTATGAGACGGCAAAGATTTTAGAAATTTATCGGAAAAAATAGCCATAATAGTAGAGAAACAAAGATGAGAAAGAGAACATAGAGTTGGATATTAGTAGTTATATTTATATATTTTTGGTGAGTATATAAATGGAATAAAATAACAAAACTTCTCAAAATCCACCAATTTGTGGTATTTATAAAGACACCCAAAATTATATTACACCTGTTTTCGTGGGAGTTTTTGAGTTGACCAAAACCAGTGCCGCAAAAAAAATTAACAAACAAAGATTTTTCATAAACGGTCTATTCAAAAATATCCCAAAATATGTGAAAACATTGTTACCAAGCATACCCTAATACAACTACATCACTTGTTCTTGAGTAATAGAATATAAGAAACAAAATAGATATTGATTTTAGAACACGCATAACCATTGCGATGAGACTCCAATCTGAAAAATCTTAATTTGCTTGAAAATTCAACGATAATACAGTCGACGTTACATTTTCAACCTCGTCTAATAACATTATTTTCTCTAATCCGTACATCCATAATCAGGGTCGATCCATGGATAAGTCTGATAAGACTTCGGACATGAACAACCCTCCTCCACAGGACAATTCCTTAGGCCATTCGGTTTTTTAGGACCGCTCCAACCTAAACCTAACTTAAACATATATTTTTTCAATAAAGATGAAAGACAACTAAAATTAGTTTTGGCTAAAGCAACCCAACCTTCTGTGACGGCCCTGCCCATACGCAAATAGTACTTACCCATTATAAAAACAAGATACATGATAATGGCAATAATAGAAATCTTTTGAGCGGACATGAAAATAGTGTAATATGGGTAAGCACGTAAACCTCTATGAACAAAAGTTTGAGAGATTTATGCACACAGACCGACAGAAAATAAGGAGGTTATACTTCCTCCCTCGCATATAAGTTTCAATATGAGGTAATTGGAACTTCCTGATGATATGATGGTTGATATATATTCTCACTGAGATCCACTATAAAATCGAGGTGAGGTGAAAATCCAATGCAACTTTTGGATTATTCATGAACTTGGGTTTTCATGCAAGGTTGAGAAGTATTTATGATACTAGTTGATAATACACATCAGAAGCAGATCTGTGTCAACATTGAATGGTAAATGCAAACCGTCTGATGCAGCAACAATGGTTCTATGTCATCCAACATATATAAATCATAGTTTGCATTATCGGCCGATACCGATACGCAGGTCCGGCCTAGAGGGTGGGCGACCGTCCTAGGCCTCTCAATAGGCAAGACTCCCAAACGGAGACCAATATTACTTGCTAGCCTAGTCAACCCTTGTAATTGGAAGGTCCAACCAAACAAGCTCTAGACTCACTTAAAGTAGTACGACGTAGTAATTAGTAGAAAGGCGGCTCAAAGGAGGTCTACACCTGTTTATACATAGTAAACTTTAGTAATCAAAATGAAAATAACAGAGTTTGAACTATAGATCAAGAGATGTATTGAGAGAGCTATTACGACGATACCAACTAATTTACTTGTTTACAAATATCTTTTATCATTCTAATAGTTAATTTTTTTTTTGTCTTCAAATGATCTTGTTTCTACTTGACTTCTTTGACTCTTAGAAAAAAAAATGATAGTAAGGTTACTCAACTAGTTTTTTTTATTTATTTGTTAATTATTTAGAAGATTTTTGATTGATAAAATTGATATCCGAGAGAAAAAAAAATCAATAAAATTTATTTAGGTAAATCTAATGTTTCCATTTATTCTTTCATGAGGCCTTACTTTCAAATCCCGCCCTATGCTCCGAGAATTCTTAGACCGGCCTTGCCGATACGATTTGGCATGTTCTGATATGTTGCCGACCAATTTCCAATATTGACCGATACCGACATTGTAATTCTCCTTTTTTGGTCAATTCAGCAAAGAAAATAAAAAACAAAAAATAATCAACAAGGAATAAAAGCATGTAAAAGAAGAAAACTTATCTATCGCATGTAAAGTAATAGGCAAGGGTGTACTATTCATTCAATTTCAAAACTACTAAGAAGCAACGCTAAAAATACATAAAATTATGTCTAAATATATAAATATATTTTCTAAAATAGTAATAATAATTTTATTAATAATTATTTGCTTTATGATGTCAAAAATTCGATATTCCGATCCGAAACCGTCGACATTGTCGATACTGCCGATCTCGATACTCACAAAAATGTTCCGATATCGATACTGCGAACCCTGATATAAATATAAATCAAGCTATGCATGTCTACAGAATTAATACTAGTTAGTTTGTGAATTCTAATTAAGAAACAAAGTCATCCATCATGGTGAATATATATATCAAGGTATATACCTAAGAACCGAGTAAACCATCTAATAAAATCAATATCAGCCTCAAGATTATCCGTGGTTCCTAACTCAACTCCAATCATCTCTGTAGCTAAGAACCATTCACAAACCTCTCCAACTCCAATCATCTATCATCTATATAAACATTTAGTTTTCTTTCTCACCCAAGTACAATTCTAGATTAATTATGAATCAAAATTTCCAATATTAGATTTTCAATCAATTAAATCATATCAAACCTAAATTGACCCCATAAAATTAACAGGGAAAAGAATCACCTTTCTCCCTTCAATAGGGAACTGGAAAAGTTGGACTCGAAGATACAGCTGCTGACACACAGCAACAAAATCAACAAACGCTAACACTAATTTTCATTAAATGGGAGGAACAAAAGGAGTTAGTTTGAGGAGCTCACATTAATTTGATACATACCCTTTCTTCTCTGCTCAGTGTGCTCGCAAAATCAAGTTTGATACATCTCTTCTCTTAGTACATACTTCCTTGATGTGTATCAGTGGAGTATCATAAGCTCCTTATTCATGTACCAGTGAAGTATTAGAGCTCATTCAAGTAAGGCCATCTCATCTATTCAGCCAGTGCCACGTGGAGACCAACTGACAAGTAAAGCCAAGTCACCAGCCAACTCAAGATGTGCCCCAGGTCCTTCCATGTCAGTAGTCTTCTAAGCAAAGGCTTAACTGTTAAGAGACAAGAGCAAAAGTATCAGTCTATAAATACAAAAGAAATGTAAGAATAGAGTGTGAAGAATTGTAATCGAATTCTTAGCTTTAGTTTCTTAGTTAGTTTCCTCTTCTTCTTCATGGTAGTTGCGCCTGTTATCTTCTTGTATCCACTATCAAGAACCCTAAATAAAAGTTGTATTGTTCTTCACCAAATCTGAGCCTCTTTCTTGTTAACTACTGAAGTTCCATGGAAGGAAGTGAAAGATCTTCTCCAATTCGAGGTCTGTTAGGTCAGGGGCCTAACAATTGGTATCAGAGCCAATTCGTTCCTGTCACGACCCGATTTCGTAGAATCGTTGGGGCGTCCCCCGAATCGTGATGCTGTGCGGGCCTGGGGTTGCGCCCGCACAAGGCTAAAGTATTTTGCATAACGAGCACATATTCAGAGTACGCAGATAAATTGAACACAAGTTGAAACATGGAAAAGTTCTCTTTATTGATAATGAACATATATTACAAACTCTTGAACGAGTCAGCTAATATGCCGCACGGGCTTACAAAAGTGTTGACTCAAAATGAGATAGCAGTCATGTACATTACATCCCTTTATAACTTTAAAATGATAAAGACCTCCGGGCTGGAGGGCAGCTTTGCTACGGAGCAGTATTGTGTATAAAGAGTGCAAGCTCCTTCTTCAAGTACTTCAAAATACGGCGCGGTCAGGATGCGCCAACAGCTGGACTGGATCGGGAAGACGACTTCAGCTCCTCGCTCGGTTCGCCCTAGTGCGGAGAACCTGTTTCAACGAGGGTCAGCATGTCGAAACATACTGGTGAAAGCGAGCTAACCGAACTGTACCAATCAACACGTTGTTTTAATGAAGCATGCATATTTATGGGTTTCTATCTTGCCTTAGTTCATTTACAAGTAAGCAGCATATAGAATTTACTGAAATGAACGTGCCACCGTTCGGTGGATTTTACCTGACCGTCTGAATCACCTGCACAATACTTACCATGCCTTCCCTGCCACGAAGACACAAGTTAGTTTGCAACAGGTTTAAGTATACACGTTGTGATCACTGGCTAGAAGCCATAATGGACCGTTTAGTCTTGAACGAGGATGACATGCAGCCAAGATTCGTGAGTGCTACAGTCCACCCTGTCCAGATGCGTGAGACTATCGTAAGTTCCGTCCGGATCGGATCGGTGCCAGTGCCCCAGCAACCGTTGGCCTTGTGCACAAGTTGTCCGTGATCAATCGTTCATGATACGTTAACGTTGATGCAGTTGAGGTAATATGAACATGAGACAAGCAACATTGCATGATTCGTTTTGCATAGTCTTCCTGACAGTTTATTTCATAGCAAGTGTATTCCATACTTAGCACAATTTATGGAAGAAAATACATTCTAACTAAAAATGAAGCATGTATAGAACATTCCCACACGAACAAGCATACAAATAAGCAACCGTTCCCAAGTTGAATGACAAGCACAATTTATCCAAGTCTATTCTCTTTTTATCTTGGTATCTTTTATTATTACTTGGTATCGTCTGATCGGGGCAACAAGAATGCAAGAGTTTTAGATGTAAAGACTTGAAAGCATGGCTAACTAATCGGGATGGTAGCCACTCACTTAGATTGTTGGAAGGGAGAAGGAAAGAGGCACTTCACGACTCCGCTCGCAAGCCGCCTACTGCTCCTTCACCTGCATCACGAACAGTTCGATCAATACTCCTTCCTCTCTTTCCAATCTCGAAATTGAAATACAGTTCAATGAACAACAATGAAAACCATCGAAACCGTTCAAGGAAAACAAGCAAATCCCAAAACCAACTCAAAGCACGAAAGCAACAAGCGACATCGAAAACCGAGGCAATAAAAGATAGCAGCGGAGAGGTCCCTCCTGACTCTGCCGCTAAGTCGATCCCGGGGGCACGGTCCACTGAATATGGGAATCGATTCCGAAGAAACAAATCCATAACGAGGACGAGTTCTTAATTCAATCTATCCCGATCGAACGATACCGTCTTTGTGTTTCTTAGCCGCGCTCCCCACATCGGGGGAACGGGACGCTACATCCTACCCAACCGATTGGAAGTTTTGTCCCAAAACTTAGGAATAGTGCTTACCGTTAGGGAACGTGATATTGAGCAGAATAATTGGGACAGTCTCGAATCCTATGGTTTGAGTCACCACAAATGAGATATTGCCCGAGTTTCTTGCGGCACTTATCAACTGTGTGCCCTGGTTTCTTACAGTAAGAACATGGTTGCCCTGGGTTTCCTCTCTGGGGACCGCCGTGGTTAGGACACTTTGCTGCGTTGTTTCCTCTCTCGTTGCCTTGGCGTTTGTGATTGTAGGTATGCACAGCGCCGGTGGAAACGTGAGGATACTGCGGTTCTAGAGATAGAGCGTGATTCATGACTTCACGCATTGTCCCGTACTGATTAACGACTATGTGCACATTGATGGCAGGACGGAGACCACCTTCAAACCTTTTAGCTCGACTCGCTGCATCAGGTAAATAGGCCCTAGCGAATTTGGAGAGTCGGTTGAATTCGGCGGAATACTCTTTAACTGTCATCCTGCCTTGTCTCAGTTGCACGAACTCGTTCTCCATCTGACGTTGTACTGGAGGGGGTATAAACTCCTCTTTAAACGCGGCACAAAAGGTCGTCCACGAGATCGCCTCCTCTCCGTGATCAAATTGGAGAGATCGTCGATGCACGTCCCACCAATCGTGTGCGTTGAGGCGGAGCTGTAGTTGCGCGCAGGCGACGCGCTTGTCTTCGGGGACCACTAGCAGAGCGAAGTGGTCTTCAAGTTCGGCCAGCCAATCTAGGGCCACGATGGGTTCCTCAGTCCCGTTGAATGAAGTATTGCAGACTTTCTTGAAGTGGCCAAAGTCAAAGGCAGTCACTTCCCTCGGTCTTGGAATTTGCGGCGTCTCTACTTCAAGTACGGGCTGTTCTACTGGAGTCGTTGTTGTTACAGCGGAATGGTTGGAAGCCAAAGTCTGAATGATCTGTTGCAGGGCATCCACCTGCTTCTGTTGGACTGAGAATCGGGTCTCTAGATTGCTTTCAAACTTGGCTTGGCGAGCATCATCTCTTTGTCGTTGTGTTTCTAACATTTGTAGCACCCGCTCAAGCGGGTCGACTTGAGATATGCCCCGTTGGCTCCGAGAGCTTCCCGAAGTGCCCGAACTACTTTCTTGCGTTTCGTTCGGTGCTAGCGCTGCAGATTGCGCTGGAGCCATTCCTTCAAAAGAAGGTAAATTATATTAGAATCATAATGTATTATAGACTTATTGCATGAACGTATCTCATTTTGGCCTAGCGAGTTCAAGAGTTCGCACAGGAATTTGATCGTTAAAGGAACTTTTCCAGTGCGAGAGTCTAAGAAACTTTGAATCTATGATCTGATACCATTATGTCACGACCCGATTCCGTAGAATCGTTGGGGCATCCCCCGAATCGTGATGCCGTGCGGGCCTGGGGTTGCGCCCGCACAAGGCTAAAGTATTTTGCATAACGAGCACATATTCAGAGTACGCAGATAAATTGAACACAAGTTGAAACATGGAAAAGTTCTCTTTATTGATAATGAACATCTATTACAAACTCTTGAACGAGTCAGCTAATATGCCACACGGGCTTACAAAAGTGTTGACTCAAAATGAGATAGCAGTCCTGTACATTACATCCCTTTATAACTTCAAAATGATAAAGACCTCCGGGCTGGAGGACAGCTTTGCCACGGAGCTGCATTGTATATGAAGAGTGCAAGCTCCTTCTTCAAGTACTTCAAAATGCGGCGCGGTCAGGATGCGCCAACAGCTGGACTGGATCGGGAAGACGACTTCGGCTCCTCGCTCGGTTCGCCCTAGTACGGAGAACCTGTTTCAACGAGGGTCAGCATGTCGAAATATACTGGTGAAGGCGAGCTAACCGAACTGTACCAATCAACACGTTATTTTAATGAAGCATGCATATTTGTGGGTTTCTATCTTGCCTTAGTTCATTTACAAGTAAGCAGCATATAGAATTTACTGAAATGAACGTGCCACCATTCGGTGGATTTTACCTGACCGTCTGAATCACCTGCACAATACTTACCATGCCTTCCCTGCCGCGAAGACACAAGTTAGTTTGCAACATGTTTAAATATACACGTTGTGATCACTGGCTAGAAGCCATAATGGACCGTTTAGTCTTGAACGAGGATGACATGCAGCTAAGATTCATGAGTGCTACAGTCCAGCCTGTCCAGATGCGTGAGACTATCGTGAGTTCCGTCCGGATCGGATCGATGCCAATGCCCCAGCAACCGTTCGCAGGAACCGTTGGCCTTGTGCACAAGTTGTCCGTGATCAATCGTTCATGATACGTTAACGTTGATGCAGTTGAGGCAATATGAACATGAGACAAGCAACATTGCATGATTTGTTTTGCATAGTCTTCCTGACAGTTTATTTCATAGCAAGTGTATTCCATACTTAGCACAATTTATGAAAGAAAATGCATTCTAACTAAAATTGAAGCATGTATAGAACATTCCCAAACGAACAAGCATACAAATAAGCAACCGTTCCCAAGTTGAATGACGAGCACAATTTATCCAAGTCTATTCTCTTTTTTATCTTGGTATCTTTTATTATTACTTGGTATCGTCTGATCGGGGCAACAAGAATGCAAGAGTTTTAGATGTGAAGACTTGGAAGCAGGGCTAGCTAATCGGGATGGTAGCCACTCACTTAGATTGTTGGAAGGGAGAAGGAAAGAGGCGCTTCACGACTCCGCTCGCAAGCCGCCTACTGCTCGTTCACCTGCATCACGAACAGTTCGATCAATACTCCTTCCTCTCTTTCCAATCTCGAAATTGAAATGCAGTTCAATGAACGAAAACAATGAAAACCATCAAAACCGTTCAAGGAAAACAAGCAAATCCCAAAACTAACTCAAAGCACGAAAGCAACAAGCGACATCGAAAACCGAGGCAATAAAAGATAACAGCGGAGAGGTCCCTCCTGACTCTGCCGCTAAGTCGATCCCGGGGGCACGGTCCACTGAATATGGGAATTGATTCCGAAGAAACAAATCCATAACGAGGACGAGTTCTTAATTCATTCTATCCCGATCGAACGATACCGTCTTTGTGTTTCTTAGCCGCGTTTCCCACACCGGGGGAACGGGGCGCTACAGTTCCCTCTCCAGAAGCGTATGAAGGGATCTCGAGCTACCATGGATCGTGGCAAGAAGCTCCACCGGGACTGTCACTGCCGTTCGATCCAGTTCTTGGAGCCTATGGAGATTCGAGCATGATACAATGGCTCCCGGTAAGAAGTTCCACCGGAACCACCACCACAACCACCAATATCGGCGGAGGAGGGGCAATCTCAAAGTTGGGAAGGTAAATTTCATCAACTTAATGACAAATATGATCGATTCTTGGAGCAATTGGTTAGGGAAAGGAGAGAGAGAGTGTGTGTGTGTTTCAACAGTCTATAGATGTTCCTCTTTCCAATTCTTGGGTTAATCAAAACCCTAACTCGTTTCCCCATTATATGTAATCACCTGAATTTTTAAGAATTTTAAAATTTATTTTCTGGAATTAATTAGCAATTTTCGGTAATTTTTAAACCAATAAATTAAAGCTGTCTGATTTAAAAGGAATTTTTAAATGATATTAAATAATATTAAAATGTGATGAAAATTATATTTTCAAGTGTAAAATTAAAAACCGAGCCTGGGGTATTTTTCTGGGAATTTATTGGACCCCGGATGAATTTTTAAAACATTAAAAACTATTGTAAAAATTTACTGATTAAATAAACCAATTAAACAAACCGAACCCTGAACCGGACCGGACCGACCGGTCTATCTAGACCGAACCGCTCAGGCTATCGGGTCGGATCCGGGTCAGACCCGACCCGCCAACACCGGACCCGACCCGACCTGTTCAAATCCCTAACCCCCAAAATTAACACCCGACCGGTCGTTTCCTCTGCCGGCGGCCGTTTCCGCCGCCATGGCCGCCGGCGACCGCCCCCGTTCCTCTTCCCCGAAACCCCCGACGTTTCCCCTTCAGATTCCGGCCAACCTCCGGTGGTTTGCCTCCCCCGCGACCCTATATAAACCCGAGACCACCGCCGGATTTCCCCTTGAAACCCCTCTTCTCCGACGAGAACCCCGACTCCGACCACCCTGTGACACCGCCCCGACGACCCGGAACGGTCCGCCCAGCCTCCAGCAATCGATTCCGGCCGCCCTCGACCATCGGGACCCCGACCAGGGCCGTCAGCGGCCGACCCAGTGAATTCTTCCCCGTCTCCGGCGCTGATCCGGCCACCCACAGCGCCGGCACCGACCGTCAGACCGGCGACGACCACCCCTCGGCTGCCCAGCGAGCCCTCAGCCACCGGACACGCCCTGCCCGGCCACCGGAGTTCCAGAACCCTAAAAACCTAGGGTGGACACGGGATTCGACTCAGACACGAGGACACAATTTGGACACGTAAGACTCGGATTTTCAGCCTTCTTTCAGGTATTCACAACTTCCTACTCGTAGCTCTGTTTCATGTTCCGTAAGTTTCTTTGCAAAGCCTGTTAGACCCTCTCGGTGCCCAGACAAACTGCTCGGGGCATCGCGTCCTGTGATGATCGCACACCGCGATCCAAAAACAGGAAAAACTAAGCCCTGTTTCACCCCGGAATCGAGTACGCCCCGCCAAACGGGACGACTTGGTCGCGTGCGGTCTTCGCCGACACGTCAGCAACGTTGATACGGACGTGCGGGCTTTCGCAGAAGCTGATTCGGATGTGCGTGCACACCAGAATCAGTGCGTATCCGCGGACATCGTCCCGTATCCGTGTTTTCTAAATCTCACTGTAACTTAGTGTATACACGTCGGATTGAGACGAAACCTGCACCATCGGACTCGTAGCAATACGCTGGTCCTGTGGGTCAAGTTTTGTTTGATTCTGAGAATGTTGGAAAATCGCGTGTCGTGGGCCCACAGGCTCCACCTGACGGGCGATTTTGAGAACGGCTCATCGGAATCCAACTCTGGAAGTTCCGTTGGGTTCGTATCAACATTCCTGACTTGTTGACACTAAGTTGGACTGATTTGGAGACCTTTGACCCTGACCCGGTTTTCGGTACAAAGCGGCCCACACATGGACCCGCTTTGGCCTAGAAATGTCGTTTTTGCCTTGTGTCCAAACTGGACTTAAGGACAGGCGTTTCTAACTAATTTCTATGTTCTGAGACTGTTGGTAATGTTTATTTCAGCTTTTGGAGGAGTTATTGCTGAACCCACTGTTACTAGGACCGCTATCGGTATTCCAATCTCAGGCAAGTGTACCTTGCCATAAATTGCAGTTTATTAGTTTATTTAGTTCTTTTGCTTTATTTTCTGGAATATTGTACATGCTACAACCTAGGACCGTATGACGTACTTTGTGTCCGATCACAGTCGGGTGCCAACCCCGTACGCGGAGTTGAGTATGTCATTTAGTGATGGATATTCGATACCCTTTATACTCTCGTGCTTGATTATCAAGTACACTACAACCTAGGACACTTGACACCATACATTGACAGAATCCTCCTGAGACATTCAAGGTGATTCTGTGTAGGATACAGGATGGACATAGTGATTATACTCTTAGATTATGACTGTTGCATTAGCATTGATCTCACGTGACATGGACATGCGACGTGTGGTTACATTGGGAGGGGAGAGACACACAGGCTACAGGCTGTTCTATATTTATATACTACTATTGTGAGGTTGTAGACTCTCGAGCAGAGCTAGACCACTACTAGATATTACTGCTACCGGCTCCCCGACACAGAGCTTGTAGCAGTCTCAGCCTGAGTACTAGTGTTGCTCTCAGTTGCATTTTCACTTAGTTGGTTATGTAGTTACCCTGCTTATTTCATTTACTATTTCACTGCATTTATTTCTGGCTTGTATTATTTGTACCTTGCTATGTCCCCTGAGGACCTGGAATGGATGATGTCCCCAGGTTTAGCAGAAGAGCATTATCCCGAGGTTTACGGGACAGGAGCTGAAGCTGTACCAGAAGCTGTTACTGAGGGAGAACATAACATAGAAGCAGAGGTGATGGCAGAAGATTTTACTTGAGATTATGTTATTTGTACTCTCCAGATACTTTATTTTGGACTCTTTTGTTCTGGTCGGATGAACCAGTGTTTTAGACTCTTGTCGGGTTGTTCCCCGACATACTCTGCTGAGACTGGACATGATGTACTTTCTTTTATTTGCTGTTGTTCTTATTATTCTGTGATGGATGAGATTAGTTTTGATATGATATTGTAGTTCTATATTACAGCTTAAGTATGCTCGATGGATCCATTAAGTTGGGATGTCCATTGATGTGTACTGCTGGCCATTGCCACGTGTCTAGTCCCACGATATTTTGGGACTGGGGCGTGACATGGTTTTTGTGGTGGCCCATGCAGGTCTACGACAAATTGTTTGGTCTCAACTTAGGGGCCAAATAAACCTGTAAAAGGATAGGATAGACTATAGAATCTCATCCATTTGTTGAACGTTTTTGAAACTCTATATCGCATTCGAATTAAGTACTTGATTTTGCATCCTGCTTGACTCTACTAAACGTTCTCATAAAGTTTATTTTGCATGCAGAGAAAAATGGATCCGAGAAATGGAGATGAAGTTCCTTTTACACCACAAGACGCTGTGGTTACCTATGGTGATGGGGTTACACCAGAGAACAGAGGTCAATCCTCTCAGAGTGGACAAGATGAGCAGCATAACTCAAGGTTCAGGCATGATGATATCCCACCTCCGCCACAGTTCACTCCACAGATGCCTGCCTTCCCACCAGGACAAGCAATGGATGGGCAGCAAATGTTCCAGATGTTTTATGCCATGATGCAAGCTCAACAACAAGTTCAACAGGAGGCGCAGCGTCAGGAGGCAGAGAACCTGAGAACCAGCCTAGTGAATGCATTAGAGCAGGCAAACCCACAAGCTAGGCGACCAGCGACGGGATCTATCACTGATTTCCGTCAACTCAAGCCCCGTACCTTTTCGGGCAAGGAAGGACCAACTGAAGTGCATGAATGGCTCACTAATACACAGCATCAGTTGGAAGCAGCTGAACTTCCGCGGGAAAGATGGATGACTGCTGTCCGAATGCAACTAACGGACAACGCGCACCACTGGTGGCTAGCTGAAGAGAGGAGGCTCGGACATGACCGAGTCACTTGGGAGGAGTTCTCCAGACTCTTCCAAGAGATGTATATCCCAGCCGTTGCTAGATCAGAACTCCGAGATAAGTTCAACCGTCTCATCCAGGGCAACATGACAGTGGAGGAGTATAATGCCGAATTCATTCGCTTGAGTCGTTTCGCCCCTTCTTTAATTCCTACCGAAGAAGAGAAGGCGGAGAAATTCTTTGATGGACTCAGGTTCGAACTTCAGAGGTTGATTGGATCTGTTGCCCCTACATCGTACAACGACGTCCTTGCGGCAGCACGACGCATGGAGCGCGTCACTAGGAGGGAGTCAAGTCTGAAGCGGCCATTTACCTCAGTACCATCCAAGGCAGCACAAGGAGATTCTGCAAAGCGACTCCAAAGGAATCTACCGCAGAGGGCAGCACAAAGAACCCTACCTACTTGTCATTTCTGCGGCAAGTTAGGTCACATTGAAAAGGAGTGCAGACGCAAATTGGGATTGTGCCTGGTTTGCGGATCCAACCAGCATCTATCCAGGGACTGCACAGCACGTCGAGAGGGAGCACCACGACCAGCTCTACCTGCACCAAGGCCAGATTATCCAGCAGTGGGAGCACAGCAGACGGGAGTTGGAGGAGTCAGACCACCAGCTCCAGGAGGATATCAGCCAAGACCTCCATTGCCACCTCAAGCAGCACTATTCCAACAGGCTCGTCAGCAGAGGGGACCAGCACAGGGACGAGGTCAGGCTTTTGCATTGGCTGTTCAGGAAGAAGCTATTGCTGGAGAAGTTATAGCAGGTACCATTTTAGTAGCTTCATTACCTGCTGTAGCTTTATTTGATTCTGGGGCATCGCACTCATTTATAGCTGCTAGCTTCGTAGCCACACATAGAGTAGCTACTGCACCCCTTCCGAAGACTAAGAGAATTCTTACGGGAGGTGGAATTATACCTGTTAGTGATATCTGTAGATCATGCTCAGTAGTAGTCTGCGGAAGAGAGATGCGAGCCCAATTTCTGATCTTTTCTATGCCTGACTATGATGTGGTACTTGGTATGGACTGGTTAAGTCAGTATCATGCTACTCTTGATTGTCGGCTTGGAAAAGTTATATTCAGACCACCTGGACACTCAGAGTTTGAATTTCTTCGAGGAGCTGTAGAACAAGATGTTCAGCCAACTCTTAGGGTATTAACTGTAGAAGGGGAGTCAAGTTACCCAAGAGTTATATCAGAGTTTGTGGATGTATTTCCCGATGATCTTCCAGGTCTACCACCTGATCGGGAAATAGAATTCACCATAGACTTAACTCCAGGAGCAGAACCTATCACTTCAACGGTTTATAGACTAGCCCCTAAGGAGTTAGTAGAGTTGAAGAAGCAAGTTGATGAACTTCTGGAGAAAGGTTTTATCCGGCCTAGTGTTTCACCTTGGGGAGCACCTATCCTGTTTGTACCTAAGAAGGATGGAACAGTTCGCCTGTGCATTGATTACAGGGCGTTAAACGCTGTGACCATTAAGAACCGGTATCCCTTGCCTCGTATTGATGACTTGTTTGATCAGTTGAGTGGAGCTAGGGTATTTTCGAAGATTGACCTAAGATCCGGTTATCACCAGATTAGGGTGAGGAAGGAAGATATCCCGAAGACAGCCTTTAGAACCAAGTATGGACACTATGAGTTCTTAGTAATGCCGTTTGGTTTAACCAACGCGCCTGCTGTGTTCATGAGCTTGATGAACCGAGTTTTCCACCAATACTTGGATAAATTTGTTGTGGTGTTTATTGATGACATTCTGGTATATTCCAAAAGTCACGAAGAGCACGAAGAACATCTCAGAATCGTGCTAGAGACATTGAGGTAGGAGAAGCTTTATGCTAAGCTCAGTAAATGTGAGTTTTGCATGGATAAGGTGCCATTCTTAGGGCATATTATCTCAGGAGAAGGGCTGTCAGTTGATCCAGAGAAGGTTGCTGCTATTGAGACTTGGCCTACACCAACATCAGTTGCTGAAGTGAGGAGTTTTCTAGGACTTGCTGGATATTACAGAAGGTTCGTAGAAAATTTCTCAAGGATTGCGGAGCCAATGACTAAGTTGACACGGAAAGATCAGGACTTTGCATGGACAGAAGAATGTCAGTTGGCCTTTGAAGAACTGAAGAGGCGTTTAACAACAGCACCAGTCTTGACTCTTCCTTCAGGGTCAGGCGGTTTTGTTGTATATAGCGATGCGTCAGGTAGTGGCCTAGGATGTGTTTTGATGCAGCATGGCAAAGTTATTGCTTATGCATCGAGACAGTTGAAGGTCCATGAGAAGAACTACCCAACGCATGATCTGGAGCTAGCTGCTGTAATATTTGCACTTAAGATCTGGAGACATTATCTTTATGGTGAGAAGGTGGAAATCTTCACTGACCACAAAAGTCTGAAGTATGTATATACCCAGAAAGAGCTTAACATGAGGCAAAGACGTTGGCTGGAGTTAATGGTGGACTTTGATATAGATCTGCAGTACCACCCAGGGAAGGCGAATGTAGTAGCAGACGCACTCAGCAGGAAGCCTACAGCATATTTCTTGACAATGCAGCCTGAGTTATTGAGAGATCTGCAGGAGCTTCAGATTGAGGTTATTCTACCAAGGCAGAGTGGCTTGCTGGCTAATCTGGAAGTGAAGTCATCGCTCGTGGAAAGGATTAAAGAAGCTTTGCCTACTGATGCAAGATTTAGAAGACTCAAAGAGAAGACAGAAGCAGGCATGCAGACGGGACTTCGCATACATGAGGATGGGACATTAAGGTGCGGAGACCGTCTATATGTTCCAAATGGAGAACTGAGACAAGAGCTAATGACTGAAGCACATAGCTCCATATACTCTGTTCATCCAGGAGGAACAAAGATGTATCGAGATCTAAGGCAGTACTATTGGTGGCATGGAATGAAGAGAGAGATTGCCAGATTTGTAGCAAAATGCTTAGTCTGCCAACAAGTGAAAGCCGAACATCAGAGGACTGCTGGAATGCTGCAGCCACTTCCCATACCAGAATGGAAGTGGGAACATATCACCATGGACTTCGTCACAGGATTCCCAAGGAGCCCCAGTGGAAAAGATGCGGTATGGGTTATCGTGGATCGACTCACTAAGTCGGCACACTTCTTGCCGTTTAGAGTTGGGCAGTCCACGGAGATACTAGCCGACATGTATATGAGACAAATAGTAAGATTGCATGGAGTGCCGGTTAGTATCGTATCAGATCGAGATTCGAGATTCACCTCTCATTTCTGGCGAAGCATGCAAGAGAGTCTTGGTACCAGACTAAAATTCAGCACTGCCTATCATCCTCAGACAGATGGTCAATCAGAACGTACAATCCAGATCTTGGAGGATATGCTGCGATCCTGTATGTTAGACTTTGGAGGGTCTTGGGAAGATCATTTGCATTTGGTAGAGTTCTCCTACAACAACAGTTACCAGGCAAGTATCAAGATGGCACCTTTCGAGGCGTTATACGGTAGGAAGTGCAGATCGCCAATATGCTGGAGTGACGTCGGAGAGCGTCAGATATTGGGGCCAGAGTTGGTGATGCAAACTGTGGAGAAGGTTAAACAAATTCAGAATCATCTTCGGGCAGCTCAGGACAGACAGAAGCATTGGGCTGATACACATCGACGTCCCCTGGAGTTCAAGGAAGGAGAACATGTGTTTCTGAGGATTTCACCTACTCGAGGAACCATCCGCTTTGGGAGCAGAGGCAAATTGAGTCCAAGGTACATTGGGCCCTTCGATATCCTGGAGCGCATTGGTGAGGTGGCCTATCGTCTTGCATTACCTCCATCTTTAGAGGGAGTGCATGATGTGTTCCATGTCTCACAGTTGAGAAGATATGTGACTGACCCAAGTCATATAGTGGATCATTCCGAGATCGCAGTAGGCCCAAGCCTGAGGTACGAAGAACAACCAGTGGGTATACTTGGCACCAGTGAGAAGACACTGAGAGGGCATACAATTAAACTGGTTCGTGTGGCTTGGAAGCAGCACTCTCCTGGTGAATCTACTTGGGAGAGAGAAGATATCATGCGCCAGAAATACCCCCATTTATTCGAGGATACAGGTATAATTTAAAGTAATTATTGTAATTCCTGTAGTTCTGTTCTTTTAGTAGTATAATCTTTAAATTGCGAGGACGCAATTTTCTTAAGGGGGGTAGATTGTAATCACCTGAATTTTTAAGAATTTTAAAATTTATTTTCTGGAATTAATTAGCAATTTTCGGTAATTTTTAAACCAATAAATTAAAGCTGTCTGATTTAAAAGGAATTTTAAATGATATTAAATAATATTAAAATGTGATGAAAATTATATTTTCAAGTGTAAAATTAAAAACCGAGCCTGGGGTATTTTTCTGGGAATTTATTGGACCCCGGATGAATTTTTAAAACATTAAAAACTATTGTAAAAATTTACTGATTAAATAAACCAATTAAACAAACCGAACCCTGAACCGGACCGGACCGACCGGTCTATCTAGACCGAACCGCTCAGGCTATCGGGTCGGATCCGGGTCAGACCCGACCCGCCAACACCGGACCCGACCCGACCTGTTCAAATCCCTAACCCCCAAAATTAACACCCGACCGGTCGTTTCCTCTGCCGGCGGCCGTTTCCGCCGCCATGGCCGCCGGCGACCGCCCCCGTTCCTCTTCCCCGAAATCCCCGACGTTTCCCCTTCAGATTCCGGCCAACCTCCGGTGGTTTGCCTCCCCCGCGACCCTATATAAACCCGAGACCACCGCCGGATTTCCCCTTGAAACCCCTCTTCTCCGACCACCCTGTGACACCGCCCCGACGACCCGGAACGGTCCGCCCAGCCTCCAGCAATCGATTCTGGCCGCCCTCGACCATCGGGACCCCGACCAGGGCCGTCAGCGGCCGACCCAGTGAATTCTTCCCCGTCTCCGGCGCTGATCCGGCCACCCACAGCGCCGGCACCGACCGTCAGACCGGCGACGACCACCCCTCGGCTGCCCAGCGAGCCCTCAGCCACCGGACACGCCCTGCCCGGCCACCGGAGTTCCAGAACCCTAAAAACCTAGGGTGGACACGGGATTCGACTCAGACACGAGGACACAATTTGGACACGTAAGACTCGGATTTTCAGCCTTCTTTCAGGTATTCACAACTTCCTACTCGTAGCTCTGTTTCATGTTCCGTAAGTTTCTTTGCAAAGCCTGTTAGACCCTCTCGGTGCCCAGACAAACTGCTCGGGGCATCGCGTCCTGTGATGATCGCACACCGCGATCCAAAAACAGGAAAAACTAAGCCCTGTTTCACCCCGGAATCGAGTACGCCCCGCCAAACGGGACGACTTGGTCGCGTGCGGTCTTCGCCGACACGTCAGCAACGTTGATACGGACGTGCGGGCTTTCGCAGAAGCTGATTCGGATGTGCGTGCACACCAGAATCAGTGCGTATCCGCGGACATCGTCCCGTATCCGTGTTTTCTAAATCTCACTGTAACTTAGTGTATACACGTCGGATTGAGACGAAACCTGCACCATCGGACTCGTAGCAATACGCTGGTCCTGTGGGTCAAGTTTTGTTTGATTCTGAGAATGTTGGAAAATCGCGTGTCGTGGGCCCACAGGCTCCACCTGACGGGCGATTTTGAGAACGGCTCATCGGAATCCAACTCTGGAAGTTCCGTTGGGTTCGTATCAACATTCCTGACTTGTTGACACTAAGTTGGACTGATTTGGAGACCTTTGACCCTGACCCGGTTTTCGGTACAAAGCGGCCCACACATGGACCCGCTTTGGCCTAGAAATGTCGTTTTTGCCTTGTGTCCAAACTGGACTTAAGGACAGGCGTTTCTAACTAATTTCTATGTTCTGAGACTGTTGGTAATGTTTATTTCAGCTTTTGGAGGAGTTATTGCTGAACCCACTGTTACTAGGACCGCTATCGGTATTCCAATCTCAGGCAAGTGTACCTTGCCATAAATTGCAGTTTATTAGTTTATTTAGTTCTTTTGCTTTATTTTCTGGAATATTGTACATGCTACAACCTAGGACCGTATGACGTACTTTGTGTCCGATCACAGTCGGGTGCCAACCCCGTACGCGGAGTTGAGTATGTCATTTAGTGATGGATATTCGATACCCTTTATACTCTCGTGCTTGATTATCAAGTACACTACAACCTAGGACACTTGACACCATACATTGACAGAATCCTCCTGAGACATTCAAGGTGATTCTGTGTAGGATACAGGATGGACATAGTGATTATACTCTTAGATTATGACTGTTGCATTAGCATTGATCTCACGTGACATGGACATGCGACGTGTGGTTACATTGGGAGGGGAGAGACACACAGGCTACAGGCTGTTCTATATTTATATACTACTATTGTGAGGTTGTAGACTCTCGAGCAGAGCTAGACCACTACTAGATATTACTGCTACCGGCTCCCCGACACAGAGCTTGTAGCAGTCTCAGCCTGAGTACTAGTGTTGCTCTCAGTTGCATTTTCACTTAGTTGGTTATGTAGTTACCCTGCTTATTTCATTTACTATTTCACTGCATTTATTTCTGGCTTGTATTATTTGTACCTTGCTATGTCCCCTGAGGACCTGGAATGGATGATGTCCCCAGGTTTAGCAGAAGAGCATTATCCCGAGGTTTACGGGACAGGAGCTGAAGCTGTACCAGAAGCTGTTACTGAGGGAGAACATAACATAGAAGCAGAGGTGATGGCAGAAGATTTTACTTGAGATTATGTTATTTGTACTCTCCAGATACTTTATTTTGGACTCTTTTGTTCTGGTCGGATGAACCAGTGTTTTAGACTCTTGTCGGGTTGTTCCCCGACATACTCTGCTGAGACTGGACATGATGTACTTTCTTTTATTTGCTGTTGTTCTTATTATTCTGTGATGGATGAGATTAGTTTTGATATGATATTGTAGTTCTATATTACAGCTTAAGTATGCTCGATGGATCCATTAAGTTGGGATGTCCATTGATGTGTACTGCTGGCCATTGCCACGTGTCTAGTCCCACGATATTTTGGGACTGGGGCGTGACATTATATGAATATCTCTCTTCCCGATTCTAGGGTTAATCAAAATCCTAATCCAATGAGCATACCCAATGTTCTTGATAGTAGTTCTCCAATTTCAAACCCTATATTTTTCCTTGACCAAAATCCTAATCCAATGATCATGGCCAACGTTCTTGATAGTTGTTTTCCACTGTCAAACCCTCACTCACAATATCAAAACCCTAGCCAAATGAACTTATCAAATGCTCGTAGCATGAGTCCTCCAATACCAAACACTGTCCAAGATCATGGATACAATCCAGTTCAAAACCCTTTCCAATCCCATTATGTTTCTCCTTTGGATATCAGTCCAAGAACACAACCACCACCATTACAAAATCCTTATACATCTTAGTTCACACCCACAGTACCCCCCTCCTCTCAAGGCCTTCATCACCTACTAATTTTTTGGGACTAGTTCCATGGGATTCTTGAACCCCTATGTCGAGGCACCACAAGTATCTCAGCCACAGGGCCTCCCACAAATGAGAGTATCGACACATCAATACATGGGTTATGTACAAATGGGTATTTCAGCATACACCAACCCAATCACAACACCCATGGGTAATCAAAACCACCCCTATACTGCACAGTTTGGACCAACCATCAATCCTTATGCTCAGACCCCAACAGAGTTTCAACAACAAGTAACTCAGGATTTTTCCCACATGGAAGTTCCAGTACATACATCCTCCTGCTATCAATTTGGGATCAGGTTGAGTTTTAACCCTCAAGATTCATGGAGAGGGGATAAGATTGCTGAACTGACATTGGATTTTTGTGGTGATGAGAGTATTGCTAGCCAAAATGGAAAAGGAGATGAAATTGTTGCGCGTCTTGGGAAATTTGGAGAGGAAATAGCTAATATTGTTGGTGGTCACCCGGAGGAAGTCTTAGTTGATATCTCCACAGGGAAGGAAAAGTAAAAGGAAAAGGGAATCCTTGAAGTTCCAAATAAGCACCCTAATCCAATAATGACAACTATAGACCATGGTTCGTTGAGAAGAGGCTCTGAAGATCTTGAGCAGGAAAATTATACCAAGTATCCTCTTGATCTAGAGGAAGCTTCACTTGAGATTTCCATGGTAAATAAAATCCTTGAAGTCCAGAGTAGGCACTCATATGTCAAAACCACCGCCATAAACCTTGATTCATTGAGAAGAAGCTTTGAAGATCTTGAGCATGAAGATAATACTATGTACCCTCTTTAGATGCAACAGTCGGATAAAGAAAGCCAAAATTATAAATCATTGGTTCAGTATCGTGACTTATTGAAGTATATATCCATTAGCTGAGAAGATAGTGAGCTCAAGAAGTGTCTACTGGAGTTGCAACAAAAGTCTAGTGCTCTAGAAGCTATTGGAACTAGTGGGAAGACCAGTCGTGGGTTGGGGGCCGAAGGACAGTCAATGTTATCTACGACTTCATGGTCTCTACCTCGCCAGTCAAATGGCTGCATGGACTATGCCTCGTCGTAATTGGGCCAAGTCCTTACCTCCTAGAGAAGTAATCCAAATTGTCCATATCACTTTGTAAGAGCTATTAATTGTGTTATCTAGACTCTAGTGTATATATTAGATGGGTTCTTATAGTTTTAGTTATGTTTGGGGATAAAGAGAATGTGTATCTGGGAGTATCCTATAGTTAGAGGGAATCATAGATCTCCCCCTCTCCCCTTACATCAGTGCATTTGCACTTAATTGGAACCCGTGTTCCAAGCATGTACACACAACCTGAGTACTATCCTCCATGTCCTTCTCCTTCACATGTATCACACTACCGATACACTCACAGAGCACCTGCTCAACCTCACAGTCCAAGCCCCACATCTAACTGCACGTGCACCCCCTTCTACCACTGATACATCACAACAACCAGTCATTAAGATCTAATACACTATAATCTAATACACCACTGTAATCAACAAGCCACTGCCCCCAACTAGTAACTAACCAACTTCCTGACTGAGCATTGTTCCCTTCTTCACCTGTGCACACATGTGCACAGGTCTGCACTTGTAGTGCCCAAGTGCATTGCACCCCTTGTATGAACCTGACTCCCCTCTAATACTCACTGCATAAAGCCTAACTCGAGCCTCCAACAGCCATCCCCTAAATACATGTAACACCCTATTTTTTTAAATTTTTAAAAAATAAATTTTCTGGATTTTTCGGTAATTTTTAATTAATTATTAAAAATGTCCTTCAGGGATTAATATTTTTATAGATTAAAATAAGTATTAAAATATTACAAAAATTATATTTTTGGATGTATTATTAATTATTGGATGTTGTGTATTTTTTCTGGAATTTATTGGGCTCAAAAATAATTTTTAAATAGCTAAAAACCAAGGTTTTAATTGAACCAGGCTCAAACCGGACTGAACTAGACTGAACCCGGCCCAACTGAACCGGACGAACCCAGCTGATCCAAACCCTAACCTAACGGGTCGGATCAGATCCGGACCCGACCCGACCCGACCCGATAACGACCCGCTCCCCTCTCTCTCCCACGAACCCATTATCCCCCGATCGCCCCCCCTCGCTTCGCGGCCACGACCCGCCCATGACCCCCGCCTCTCCCCCTCCCCTTCCCTATTTAAGAACCCTCGAGCCCCATCACCGCCACCGCCATCTCCCATTCTCTCCACCACCGCCACCCTCTCCACCGGTCTCCGCCGCCACCGAGTTCCCCTGCCACCTCCAACCCCGACAACGTCGACGCCGCCAGCAGCCGCAGCACAGCAACCCGTCTCAACCGCAGCTCCGCCGTCGGCGAGCCCCGACACCCCGTAGTCGCCGCATTGTCCTGTCACAAACAGCATACGCCATCGAGGTAACCGTCTTCCCGCGCGCGTAACTCCCTGTACGAAGATCCAATTTCCATTCTGTCGAATCCTGTGCGAAGACCGTGTGACCCTCTCGAACCCCGTGTAACTCGTTCGGGATATCGCGTCCTGTGGCGATCGCAAACCGCGACGCAAAATCAGAAAAATAAATCCCCATTTCTAAAAATTCAGAAATGTCCCGAACTCCCCAGTTAGCGACCGTTTTGCGAACAAGCTGTTAAATATTTTCAAAATTGGCTTGAACAGTAATTCAGACCATATGACCAAGTTTGAAACCCTGTTTTTAGTTTAATTTATGGTGCTGTAGACTATGATTTATTCGCGGGTGAAAATTGCCAAAAACTTGGTATTTAAAAACTCTAATTTTCCCGGAACTGGGTGTGCCCCGCTAAACGAGGCGACTTAGTCGTGTGCGAACTTCACCGAAAGGTGCGCACCGTCGATACAGAAGTGTAAGATTTCACGGAAGTTGATTTGGATGTGCGTACACACCGGAATCAACATGTATCCGTTGACAACGCCCCGTATCGGCCCTATTTTGAAACTCGTTGTAACTTTGTGTGTGCTCGTCGTTTTAAAACGAAACTTGCGCCATCGGACTCATAGCGATACGTTGGTCCTGTGACCCAAGTTTGGTTCGATTCTGAGAACGTTGACAAAATCCCGTATCGTGGGCCCCATCCCACGACTCCACTTGACGGACTATTTTGTGCTCGGCTCATCGGAATTCAGTTCTGGATATTTCGTTGGGTTCGTATCGTCGTTCTGGACTTGTAGATACTAAGTTTGACGAATTTGGAGAACATTATCTCTGGTACATTTTTCAGTGCGAAGTGGGCCACATGTGGACCATACTTTGACCAGAAACGGTCAATTTTGCCCCTGTGTCCAAATTGAACTTATGAACATGCAATTCTAGCTATTTTATATCTTTTGAACATGATGGTAGTATTTATTTCAGCAACCGGAGGAGTACCTGCAGATCCCGCTGATACCAGAGCAGCAGTTGGAAATCAAATCCCAGGCAAGTGTACCTTGTCAATCTTGTAGTAATTGCTACATAATGTTCTCTTGATTTAATTATATGATGTATCTGTTCAACCTAGGACCGTGTGGCATTACTTAACGTCCGAACAAGATTCGGGTGTCAACGCCGTACGCGGAGTTGTGTAACGTCACCTAGAGATTGATATCGCGACCCTATATATCTTCGTGCTTGCATTATCAAGTACGTCATACCATAGGACACCTGACACTATTCATGTAACATAATCTTTCTGAGTTATTCATGGCGATTCTGTATAGGATACATGGTTCGTGACATAGACTTTATACATATACTTGGCAATCATTATGACTCATTGCATCAGTTAGAGGTCATGATCTTGCGTGTCATGGACATGAGACGTGTGATTATATTGGGCGGAGAGAAACACACAGGCTACAGGCTGATTATATATATATATATATAACCCTTATTAATGCGGTGCTCAAGACTCTAAACCCGAGCTTGGCCCATTACGTGATATCACTGCTACCGGCTCCCCGACACAGAGCTTGTAGTGGTCTCAGCCTGAGTTTTAGTGATGCTCTCAACTTGCATATCACCTAGCTTGTTACATAGTTTACCCTATTGTTTCATTTATTATTGCACTGCATTTATTTTGGCTTGAGTTATTCTTATACCTTGCTATGTCCCCTGAGGACCTGGAATCCGGATTATGTCCCCATGTATAGCTGAGGAGATCTATCCCGAGATATACGGGACAGGAGCAGACATTGGAGCAGTACTAGAATCCGAGGACGAGGTGATCGCGGAGGATTTCTCCTGAGTATCTGGTTTATTATACTTAGTTATTTCTGTTTCTAGTTACTTTATTTCCTGTCTATTGAATTGATGTATCAAACTTATTCTCGGGTTGTTTCCCGAGACACTTTTTATTGAGACTTGTTAGATTATATTTTATTTTGATTATTCTGGCATTGATCTGTGATTACCTTCTGTGGATGAGATTAGAATTAGACTGTGACTTGTATTGTAGACCTATTTACTGTTGTTTTATAGCTTAAGTACACCCTAATGGGTCCATTAAATTGGGTTTGCCCATTGGTGTGTGCTGCTGGTCATTGTCACGTGGCTAGTCCCTCGATATTTTGGGACTGGGACGTGACAATACACATAAGCCATAACACAAACACCTAGAATGGTAACAAAAAATTATCACATAAATTATCCCCAAATGGTACACCCTAGAGTGTGGACAGTTACAGTGCAAACCGAAGAGAGAAACAGAGGGAGGAGAGGGGAGGAAGACTTACAGTGGAGCGGAGGAAAGGGAAGCACGGGCCGGAGGGAGGAGAGGGGAACATCGGCTAGAGGGGAGCGGAGGAGAGGGATGCACGGGCCGGAGGGGAGCACAGGGCTGGGGGAGAGAGGAGAGAGGAGAGAGAGGCGCTGTCGATCGAAATAAAATTTTTGATTGACCGCCTAATTAATATAACCTAGGGCACAGTACTTGGCGACGTCCAAATCCGTCGCCACAACTAAACTATCTAGGCGACGTATCCGCGACTCAATATCCATCCCCAGACTGTCACCATGTTTACACGCGTTGTTCCCGCTGTTGACTGTGCAAATTGGTGACAATCTAGCGACTAATTGAAGACGACTTAGCGACGAATAGTTGTTTAATTCGCAAATGGTGGTTATTGGTCGTCCAACCGTCGGTGAACCATCGCTACTTGGCGACGTATATTGACCGTCGCCAATATTATGTCGCTAAATTACTGTATTTTAGTAGTGTAAATATTATCGTTAGAAAACCAAAAATATTATTATTAAAAAATTTCATTAAGTAAATAGTTGGTCTAGGCGGGCTTATGTGTCATAAAAAAAAGGAAGCAGACGATCAAGAGTTATATATGAGTGAATCTAGGGTATTTTATGAAATTTTTATCAATTCATTCAAGTGTTACAAAAAAATCGTAGGTGTTCAAGAGTGAAATATGAGTTAATTTAGGGTATTTTGTGAAATTTTTATCAACTTAAAGTTATATTAAATATGAGTTAATTAAGGGTGTCCATTGAAAAATTTAAAGTGAAGAATGACCTACACTAGCAAGTTTTCAACAGGTCAAAAGTGAAACATTGCATTAAATGATATTATCTCCTCTAGTTATATTACAAGAAAGTCCTTCTAATCTGAGCCATTGGATTAATAATGAATGGTTCAGATTTTGCTTGTATTGGTACAAAATTTTAGACGCATTTATTAAAAAAAATTCCATATATATATATATAAGCTAGCCACTTGTGCACCATGAATGTTCCATTAAGATTTGATGGAATAAAGAGAACAAGATGTCTACGTGATCATTGTATAAACTAAGTAGAGCATCCATTTTAGGTTACTGTAGTTTTTGACGGCAACATTATAAGATTATATATGGTTAATGTTACATGATTTAATTTATTATTTTAGAAGTTTTTGTGTATTATTCAAGTTAGTGTATGAATAGTTGATGAAAAAGTTTTAAACTTTTCTGCATGCATCAATTTGGCCTGTGACACCTTTGATGGGCCATTGAGTGACATCGAATGGTCTAAAGTAATGCAAGACTACACACTATTATATAATCCTACTATTTAAGAAGTTAAAAATTGATGACAACAAATTTGTAATGCATTTTAAATAAATACGTATACGTGGTGCAATTATTATATCACTATTACTAGATTTTTTTTGTAGATTATGCAACTTTTATAATATAATTAATGTTGAAACCAATACACCAAACAAAAATATTAGATTTCGTTTTTCGAGAAATATTTTTTATACTTCTATAAAAGTTGTTCATTTAATCCATGATTAAGTATTTAAAATAATAATAATCATCTCAATAATTGATTTTAACTTGAACGTACAACAAGTGAGATTAAAAACTTTCATCACGTGATATCCAGCATACCGATATACATATACAATCAATACTAAATACAAAAAATATATATTTTAATAGTTATTACACATCTCATTAACTATTTATTTGGTATCAAGTCACGAACAAATGACATTCTAAATCGCAAATGGAAGTCCGTCGATGGCGTATGAAATAATAATTAAAATCCAAAATACAAGACATCAATAACAATACAATAACGTACGTACGTACAACATGTCTTTTCTATGTGTATTATATGTGAGTACAATATGAAGAAGAAAATAATAAAATGTTTATTTTTCAACAATTATAATCGCAAGAAGTCTCAATAGTAATTATTCAAAATCCATTTTTGAAGGCTTTTCTTCACAAATCATTCATAAACAAAATTTTCTAAGAATATCTACAACAACATAGCTAATAGGTCATAATATTCTAAAATAAGCAAAAATAAATAAATAATAATAATAATAAAAACTAGCTTATAAAAATTAGAAATTTATTAAAATTAAGTGGAGGAAGATGACAAAAAGGAATAAATCGAAAATAAAAAAGGAACCATAGAACTCCATAAGAGTCTGAAAAACATCCCTCTCATAATTTTCTCAAAATTTCCAACCATGGTGGGGCTCAATTTCAGCTGTCACAAAATTTTAATTATTGACAAAGACATCCATCGCTGATTAAGAAAGAAAAAGATATCACTCTTTTTATAATTTTAATTAAACCGACCCAACCCACACACACACACACAAAAAAAAAAAAAAAAAACTAAATTTTTTAAAAAGGCACGTGGCCCCACTTTTCCCGCTCTATCCGAGGAAACAACAGTTACAAATCGTAACGAACACCCACGAAATATCCGCGGAACAGTCCCAGGCCTCCACGTCATCATCATAATCATCACGTACACCGTTACAGTACAAGCGCGGGGGTGGGCCCCTGCTTCTAAAACTCTCTGGGGTCCACGAAGAGGGTCTCTCCGGGAGCCGACTTGGTCCAGTCCCCGACCTCTCCGTCGCTGTAGTCGTCGGCGAGGCGTCGCACGCACCACAAGTCCTCGGCGCACGACAGCCGCTTCCAATGCGGCACCCCCTCCCGCACCGGGTCGCAGCTGGCGAGCTCCGTAACGATCACGCCGCACCCGCCGGCACGTGCCATGTCGTGCGCGTGCCGGCACAGGGACCGAACCAGCTCGACCCGGCCCGGCCCCTCGCCGCCTAGACCGTACAGAAAGTAAAACCCGAAAGGGCGGAAAAGATCCGGTACCGACGGGATTCTGAAGCACGGGAGGACCCGGTCGACAACCCGGCTCGCACGTGCCAGCCCTCTCCGGACCCGACCCGCTCCTTTGACCTCGAGCCGGAACACCGATTTCGAGTCCCAGACGGTCGTCACCGCCCAGGACTCCGGCGGGAAAGCTAGGAAGCTCTCGAGATCGGACCATCGGTAGTCGGAGCGGACGGCGAGGAAGGTTCCGAGGGAGAGCGGGTTGTTCAGTAGGGAGTCGATGTCGCGGGGGAAGAACTCGGTGGTTGCGAACTTGCGTCGGTAGAGGAGCTCGGAGTCGGCGGGGGATAGGCGGACGATCGAGACGCGGCTGCGGGTGTTGGGGAGGCGGTGGGCGTAGACCGGGTGGACGAAGATGGACGGGGTGCGGAATTTGGAGTAGCCGCAGCGGCCGGTGAAGAGGCGGACGGAGGCCTCGTTGTCGGTGTCGGTCGCCATGTAGGAGTACTCGGCTCCCTTCTCCTTGAACCACTCCTCCATTTGTGTTACGAGTTTCAGTCCAATTCCCCTTCGTCTACAAATTAAAGAAATTGAAATATAATTAGTATTGGGATTAGAGTTGGGTACTATAATTAGTGATTTATTAGTTACCGGTGGAATGGCGATACGCGGAGGCCAAGGATGTAGGCGAGCTTGGTGTAGATAGGCGAGTAGCTCTGCAGTTGACTGTCACGTGACATCTTCTTGCCGCAGGTGACGGTCTTGATGCAGCCGCGGATGAGACCGACGATTTCGTTATCGACAGTTTCGGCAACCTACGTATACGTACGTACGTCGAAATAATTAAGTTGAAATCAATCAATCATTAGTTAGTTTAATTTGAATCGAGTTTACCAGCATGAGGAAGGCGGGAGAATGGCGGACGCGACAGAGGGGGTCGCCGAGGAGGTCGGTGAAGAGGGACATGGTGCCGCTAGGCCCGACCTCGCACATCCGCTCCACCGCCTCCGCTCCGGCTCGGTCCGTCTCTGAGTCGAACGCTCTAACTCTGATCATCTCCATCTCCAATATCTCCATCGTGAATAGATCTCTTTACTAATAGAATTCTATTGGTTGTGGGTGATGAAGGAGCTCATGAAACATGTGATGGAGAGCAAGAAAGAAAGCATGAACAAACTAAACTTGGTTTCTTTTTTCTGTGCTAGTGGAGAGAGAGAGAGAGAGAGAGAGAGAGAGAGAGAGCACTGTATGATTGAGAGGAGGTGGAGGAGAGTATAAATACTTCAATTCATGGTTGGGTTTACTAATTTTAGTTTTCTTTTTCTTTCTCTCTCCAGTATCCCAACAAACTTTCTCTCTCGCTCTAAAATATAATTTTAAAAAGCGAGAAAGGAAAGATTAACAACGTCAGCAATAGCATCAATAGGGGGAGGAGGTTGGAATAATGACCATGGAATAGGAGATGCGGAACGGCGGCGCACGCCAGAAGCCGCTCTGTTGACCGTCGATCGGACGCCTCCTTATCATTTTGTTGCGGTATATACCGTACACGTGTATTTTCATTTTCTTTCATTTATTGGGTGCCGCCGAGGGTTCCGAGTTGAACCGAACCGCCGAGGAACCGGCGCTTCGCTGACACGTGGAATGCCAGACGGCGCGTGGCTGCGCGGTATGATTGTGGGGAGTGGGCAGATATTTAGAGGTGGATGCCGTGGTTAGTTTACACGTTTCTATTTTTAATTGGGTAGGACGTGTGGATCCGGATTAGGTAAGTAGTTCCTCGGGAGCGGAATAATGGTTTCGAACCGTTGGCCGAAACTGAAAAGCTGCAAGCGGGGAGGTGGGGTTTTGATTGCGGCCGAAAGCCGTTTTCAGGTGACAATCATTGGGTTACTGTTCCATGGAGCCCACAAGCGCTCAAACGGTGAATCACGTCCGTTGGTTCTTATTATTTGTGGATCTCACCCTGAATTCTTTTTTTTTTTTTAATTGCTGGTGTGATATTAATTAGCTATAAATAGATGGGAGTAATTTGTATAATTATGAAGTTCAAGAATTTAGAACACAATGATTTGAAGGAAGGCTGACAT
The DNA here is from genome assembly GCA_036927795.1 of Iris macrosiphon. Taxonomy (NCBI): domain Eukaryota; kingdom Viridiplantae; phylum Streptophyta; class Magnoliopsida; order Asparagales; family Iridaceae; genus Iris; species Iris macrosiphon. Next base: position 204,417,735 of record JAYESA010000008.1, read on the forward strand.
TAGTCGATATGAAGGTTTGGATCAGTTCTTATTTGGTCATGTTTTGTATTCCTTCCAATTTCCGAATGTTGTGTTTGAAAAACTACCAAGGGATAATGGGATTTTGTATTTTAAAAAGATTGTCACAAGTTCGGTATGTTAAATCACAAATTTATTTTTGGGACTTGCTCGTTTGGATGTGACCATCACAATATTAGTCATACGACTCATGTGATGGGTCAACATTTCAATTGTCAACTAATAAAACTAGTCGGACGGTTATGCACAGTGGTGGTATTTGGATATATAGCACTATAGAAAATGTGAGATTTTTTTTGTTTAGAAAGTAGAGGCAAGCTCGTTTAAGTTGTGATGATTCTCAACTGTATTTATGCCAGATCTTGATAATATTTGTTTGGATGGGTTTCATTTTATATGTGGGGAGTGACAAATCTATCCAACTTTTGTGGATCTCGGAGAAGTCGTAAGCGACAAAGGGCCTCAAAGTATAATCGGTTTTTGTCCGGTCAGTATATCGATTCAGTCGAAATTTTGGTTGACGATACAGGAATTTTTGTTCAATTTGATTCAACAAACAGACCATAACTATTGGGTCATTTCAATGGTCCGAATTGTTTCAACTTGATTTGCTTTGGTTTAGAGCTTTTCAATACGTACAATTGGAGGTGGAACAACAAGAACAATTTTCAAGAGGAGAGAGAGAAAGAGGCTTGTGAGAGATATTCAATAGGCAGTCCTGTGAGATCGATCACAATGTTCTACGTGATGTGATATTGTATCGGTAACTTGTATCTATTTTTTTGTATTTTATATTCTCCATCTTTGATTAGTTTTAGCGATTCATTTCTAAATCGACGTGAAAAGTTTGATAAACATCATGTAATTTTCAATTTTCAATTTTCATTGATAGAGACTTTCAGGTTCGGAATTCAGATTGTGTCGTTGTTTCCGTCCAATTTTGATTTTCATTTATAATTATGTGCTTATGATTGTGATTTGTGGATGTGTGCTTGTGCCTTTGCACTACAAAAATACTATTAAATAGCGACTGATATTAGCGACGGAAGCATATCCGTCGCTGTCTTAGCGACGGACGAGCGACTGATTTGCGACGAAATTATTTATATGAAAAATATGACTATATTTTTGTCGCTAATGTGTCGGTATTTTGTAGCGACGAACTAGCAACGGACCATTTTCTTCGCTACGAAACGTTTTAACTGCAGAACATACCGACTCTTCTCATTTTCCTTTTCCCCCAAAATTTCTTCTCCCCCTCTCTCTCTCTCTCCTCTGCGTCACCCGACCCCTTCCTCTGGCTCCCCCCTCCTCCTGCTTCAGGCACCGGAGCAGCAGCTCCTCCGGCGACGACTCGAAGATGACCCCTTCCGTCAACGACTCTTCTCCTTCCTCTCCATCCTCATTGTGAGATTTCTCTACCCTAACACTATGCACATATTTTTTTTTTGTAATTTAATATGATATATATGAAATATCAAATGCGGGTGTGTAGAAATTTTGAATTGGATTAAAATTAGAGTTGGGGGATGGGGTTGCCAAGGTGTAAAATTTAGAATTTCGAATTGGATTAAAGTTGTTATGGTTTTCTAGGTTTAGAATTTGACTCGAAATTACCTCACTAGTCTTAGATTTAATTTGTTTCTTGTAAACCCCCAGATTTTGTAAGAATTTTAATTTGGAATTTTTCGCAATTTTCTGGAATTTTCTGGGGATTTTCTGTAATTAAAATCAGGGTTTCTAATTATTAAATAATTTTTAATTATTAATAAATAATATTAAAATATCATGGAAATAATATTTTTGGGTGTAAAATGGAAAACTGGAATTAGGGTAATTTTTCTGGAATTTATTGGGCCTCAGACATATTTTTTAAATGCCTAAATACTATTTATTTATTTATTGAATTATTATTATTATTATTCTTATTATTATTTATATTAGTTCCGGCCCATCCAGCCCAGCCCGGCCCAACGGCCCATCGAGCCCAGCCCGCCAGTGCTAGCGGGTCGGGTCGGATCCACCCGCCGCCCGACCCGACCCGAACCGCCTACCCGTTCCCCCTTCTCCTCTGACCGCGTCCCCGGCCACCGAGTCCACCGCCGTCCTCCGTGCTGCCGCAGCCACGCGTCCCCGTCCTCCGCGCTGCCACAGCCACGCATCCCCGTCCTCCGCCCTGCCCGGAGCCCCTCGCCTCGCCCATCCCCTTATAAACCCTCCCCGGCCATCAGCCCCGACCGCCACCACCCTAGCCCTAACTCCACCCCTCCCCGCCGTGCCAGCTCCGCCGTGAGCTGCCGCCGTCGCTTCGAGCAGCGTCGCCTCGCCCAGCCACCACAGAGCCACCACCGGCTCCGGCCTTCCACGAGTCGACGAGCACGAGCAGCAGCGCCTCCGGCCATCCCCGCTCGCCCCGCTCCCCGGCGAGCCGCCCTCGGCCTCCCAGCGCGCCGCCGGCCAACGACCAGCCCTCCTCCGGCCGGCGCCCCCCGCCGTAGCTTCAAACCCTAACCCTAACCCTAATTCAGCTGATTTTGTGTCGACACGTGTCGGACACGTGTCGGACACGATTCAGATCCCGGGTTTTCAGCCCAGTTCAGGTGCGTGTATCTTCTTGCTCGTAGCTCGGATTTCGATTCCGCAAATTGCGTTGCGAAGCCTGTATGACCCTCTCGGTGCCCGGACAAACCGCTCGGAGCATCGCGTCCTGTGGTGATCGCACACCGCGATCCAAAAACAGGAAAAATCAGACCCTGTTTCACCCCGGAACTGAGTACGTCCCGCAAAACGGGACGACTTGGTCGCGTGCGGTCTTCACAGATACGTGCGCACCGTCGATACGGACGTGTGAGAATTCGCGGAAGCTAATTCGGGTGTGCGTGCACACCGGAATCAACGCGTATCCGCGGACATCGCCCCGTATCCGACTTTTCTGCAATTCGCCCTAATTTCTTGTACACTCGTCGGATCGAGACGAAACTTGCACCATCGTACCCGTAGCGATACGCTGGTCCTGTGGGTCAAGTTTGGTTCGATTCTGAGAACGTTGACGAAATCGCGTGTCGTGGGCCCCACAAGCCCCGCTCGACGGGCGATTTTGTGTTCGGCTCATCGGAATCCAAATCTGGAAGTTCCGTTGGGTTCGTATCAGCGTTCCTGACCTGTTGACACTAAGTTTGGTGAATTTGGAGACCTTTGACCCGGACACGTTTTTCGGTGCAAAGCGGGCCCACCGGCGGACCCCGTTTTGACCCAAAACTGTCGTTTTTGTCCTTGTCTCCAAGTTGGACCCAAGGACAGGCATTTCTAGCTATTTGACATCTTCTGAGCGTGATGGTAATGTTTATTTCAGCATCTGGGCTCATCTCTGGATATTTCTCCGAAGTACAATTAATCGGATCCAAACAACAGGCAAGTACCTGCACTTCAAGTTTAATCTTTATATTGTGATAGTTAATTCCCTGCTCTACTAGTACCCTTGATGATTACACGTAGTGCTAGAATACTGAATTTTATGTCTTGGATACTGTATTTCATGTCTTGCTTTTCATGTCGGGTGGGAGAATACTAGAAGGCATGTAGTTTACCCTTCCCCTTATCATGTTTAATAGCTGTTGGTACGCGACTGTACCCTCAGCCGGATCTCGATTGTTCGTGTTTAATAGCCGTCTATGACGGCCGAATTAGCCTTATAAACCCCTACATGCCAACTATGTATTCTAAAATAAACACAAGTTCACACAGATAGCTTCTGGTCTTGTTATAGTTCTTGCTGACTGTTGTAGTTTCATTTCCTGTCTCATTTATTTCCTGCTTTCTCATATTCCTGTTTATAGCATTAACTCTGAGATATTGATGTTCTTCTATGCAACTTCCTCAATATGATACTCAAGTTAATTGTCATGAATATTTAGTTTAATCTTGTTGTGCATTGTGTACTTTGCTCCTTTCCTGACTGGATCCGTTGTTTTAGGCGATGATGAGGCCTTGCCCCTACCTATTATGCCACTATGAGTTAGCAGGTGACACATATGAGGAGCCGGTTCCCACTCAGGAGACTACCTTTGAGGAGGAGTAGCCAGTTAGTTATTATTTTATTTCCTTTCAGCATATACTCGGGTTTGTCCCCGATCTATCTTCTGGCTTTGTATTAACTATGGATCTGTTGTCACCATTTGTTTTATAAAAGTTAGCATTCCTATTTCCTGTTACTTTCCTTGTCTATTTATTGTGGATGAAATAGATACTTATTGACCCCAGAAATGACCTAGACAGCGTACTACCGCCGACACTGCGGCGTAGGCTGGACGTGCCCACGCACTCGTGCCCGAATAACCGGGTGCGGGTCGTGACACATTTTTGTGGTGGCCCATGCAGGTCAACGACTAAGTTGTTCGGTTTCAACTTAGGGACCGAACAGGCCTGCAATAAGAATTGAGAATTTTAGGAAAAGCTCATCCACTTAATTGAATCATTCTTGATATTCATACCGGCTTCGAATCACTTTATTGACTTGTATCCTGCCTTGATTCCTGTGCGCCTTTATCGTTTATTTTGGATGCAGAGTAAAAGATCTACCAGCAAGCGACGAGGTTCCTACAAGATCACCATGAGATGCTCTACCAGCATGACCGTGGAGAACGCGCAGACTCTTGGAGCAATTAATGCGCGTAAGTGATTTGTAGATACCGTTCCTAGTATTGTTTAGCTCGTGCCCATTGGTTCGTGACCTCAGCCCCAACCTAGTAAATTTTAAACTTGCTAATAACCTGGTATGCTTTTATATCTGATAACTGTAGAGTTTGTAGAATTCTTTTGTTATTTTGCTTAATGTAGGTTGTTTGTGAACTTAAATAATTTGTACCTTCTTTCATCACCATCTAGCGTACTTCATTTTGCTGTACTTGACTTATGCTGCTATTTTATAGCCTAGTTTTGCAAGCTTATCCTTTTATCAAGCTTGTTCATGACATATGTATTAGTGGGTCGACACACTAATACAATTGTCTATTCAGAATCAGTGTATTACGGTCTGATCAACCTTAGTGCATTTTGATTCGCCCTTCGCACTACTTTGCGTGGATTGAGATATACAGTTGACTAGTATACCTGCCCTAGACATGACTGAGCATAACTGTATTAATACAAGCATGTGAATAGGAATCACCAAGATAGGATTCAATCCACAATCGCTTGACAATTCCCACCTGAATACTTTAAAAACGCCTTGAACCCGATATTTCCTTTCACCCCACCCTTGAACTCTTTATTATTGATCTTCGTTTTCCCTTATTTTGGAAAGACGAAATCTCGTGCCTGGTATAAGTTAGTACATAGATAGTACTAGATATGCCACATAGGCCGATCACATACTTGAGGATTAAACTTTCGTAATTGAGGACATATCATATGTGATATGATCGGCGTTGAAATTCGAGGATTGAATGACATAGGTAAACATATTAAGGAATATTTCCTTAAGGTATATAGTCTTTTGTGATGAATGGGTAAACTCTAAGTTGGGTAGCAATGCATTGTCAACTCGAGAGGAATATCTTTTGGATTGTGACCGAGTAAGGTTAGATTGGAAGAAGCAAGCCATTCTAATTTTGAAAAATTTAGAAGAGTGACTAAGATGATTAATGAATTGATATCGAGGACCCAATAGTTGTACCTTAGGTACATGATTTAAATTTTGAATAATGAAGGTAAAATCATCAACTTGAGTTTAGAAGATAAAATTATAGAATTTCAGACTTGAACATTGGTGGACTACATTTAAAATATTTCTTCAAATTGATGATTTAAATTACAAATTAAAATTGGTGGTTGAACTACCTAGTTGGATTACTGAGGATGTGAATGAAATTTAAAAATTTAAAGCATACAATTGTGAATGGAAATACTGTTGGACTCGAATCACTTCTAGAGGAATTGATGATAATTAGAATCGTGAGGCAAGGTCATGAAAATGCTATATGGACTTAATCTAAAATCTGCCTATAGGAACCTTGAGGAAGTAAGAAGTAATAACCATAGGTTGAATTTTTATTAGAACGAGTAGTCGTCTTAACCTTGAAGTGATTGCGGTGGACATGATTCAAATTTTAATTATCGCAAGAAGATTGCGATTGATATACATGAAGGGTTAACAGATTATGGCTTAATTTTAAATTTCGAGGACGAAATTTTTATAAGTTGGGTAGACTGTAAACTCCCAGATTTTGTAAGAATTTTAATTTGGAATTTTTCGCAATTTTCTGGAATTTTCTGGGGATTTTCTATAATTAAAATCAGGGTTTCTAATTATTAAATAATTTTTAATTATTAATAAATAATATTAAAATATTATAGAAATAATATTTTTGGGTGTAAAATGGAAAACTGGACTTAGGATAATTTTTCTGGAATTTATTGGGCCTCAGACATATTTTTTAAATGCCTAAATACTATTTATTTATTTATTGAATTATTATTATTATTATTATTATTATTATTATTATTATTATTTATATTAGTTCCGGCCCATCCAGCCCAGCCCGGCCCAACGGCCCATCGAGCCCAGCCCGCCAGTGATAGCGGGTCGGGTCGGATCCACCCGCCGCCCGACCCGACCCGAACCGCCTACCCGTTCCCCCTTCTCCTCTGACCGCGTCCCCGGCCACCGAGTCCACCGCCATCCTCCGCGCTGCCGCAGCCACGCGTCCCCGTCCTCCGCGCTGCCACAGCCACGCATCCCCGTCCTCCGCCCTGCCCGGAGCCCCTCGCCTCGCCCATCCCCTTATAAACCCTCCCCGGCCATCAGCCCCGACCGCCACCACCCTAGCCCTAACTCCACCCCTCCCCGCCGTGCCAGCTCCGCCGTGAGCTGCCGCCGTCGCCTCGAGCAGCGTCGCCTCGCCCAGCCACCACCGAGCCACCACCGGCTCCGGCCTTCCACGAGTCGACGAGCACGAGCAGCAGCGCCTCCGGCCATCCCCGCTCGCCCCGCTCCCCGGCGAGCCGCCCTCGGCCTCCCAGCGCGCCGCCGGCCAACGACCAGCCCTCCTCCGGCCGGCGCCCCTCGCCGTAGCTTCAAACCCTAACCCTAACCCTAATTCAGCTGATTTTGTGTCGACACGTGTCGGACACGTGTCGGACACGATTCAGATCCCGGGTTTTCAGCCCAGTTCAGGTGCGTGTATCTTCTTGCTCGTAGCTCGGATTTCGATTCCGCAAATTGCGTTGCGAAGCCTGTATGACCCTCTCGGTGCCCGGACAAACCGCTCGGGGCATCGCGTCCTGTGGTGATCGCACACCGCGATCCAAAAACAGGAAAAATCAGACCCTGTTTTACCCTGGAACTGAGTACGTCCCGCCAAACGGGACGACTTGGTCGCGTGCGGTCTTCACAGATACGTGTGCACCGTCGATACGGACGTGTGAGAATTCGCGGAAGCTAATTCGGGTGTGCGTGCACACCGGAATCAACGCGTATCCGCGGACATCGCCCCGTATCTGACTTTTCTGCAATTCGCCCTAATTTCTTGTACACTCGTCGGATCGAGACGAAACTTGCGCCATCGTACCCGTAGCGATACGCTGGTCCTGTGGGTCAAGTTTGGTTCGATTCTGAGAACGTTGACGAAATCGCGTGTCGTGGGCCCCACAGGCCCCGCTCGACGGACGATTTTGTGTTCGGCTCATCGAAATCCAAATCTGGAAGTTCTGTTGGGTTCGTATCAGCGTTCCTAACCTGTTGACACTAAGTTTGGTGAATTTGGAGACCTTTGACCCGGACACGTTTTTCGGTGCAAAGCGGGCCCACCGGCGGACCCCGTTTTGACCCGAAACTGCCGTTTTTGCCCTTGTCTCCAAGTTGGACCCAAGGACAGGCGTTTTTAGCTATTTGACATCTTCTGAGCGTGATGGTAATGTTTATTTCAGCATCTGGGCTCATCTCTGGATATTTTTCCGAAGTACAATTAATCGGATCCAAACAACAGGCAAGTACCTGCACTTCAAGTTTAATCTTTATATTGTGATAGTTAATTCCCTGCTCTACTAGTACCCTTGATGATTACACGTAGTGCTAGAATACTGAATTTTATGTCTTGGATACTGTATTTCATGTCTTGCTTTTCATGTCGGGTGGGAGAATACTAGAAGGCATGTAGTTTACCCTTCCCCTTATCATGTTTAATAGCTGTTGGTACGCGACTGTACCCTCAGCCGGATCTTGATTGTTCGTGTTTAATAGCCGTCTATGACGGCCGGATTAGCCTTATAAACCCCTACATGCCAACTATGTATTCTAAAATAAACACAAGTTCACACAGATAGCTTCTGGTCTTGTTATAGTTCTTGCTGACTGTTGTAGTTTCATTTCCTGTCTCATTTATTTCCTGCTTTCTCATATTCCTGTTTATAGCATTAACTCTGAGATATTGATGTTCTTCTATGCAACTTCCTCAATATGATACTCAAGTTAATTGTCATGAATATTTAGTTTAATCTTGTTGTGCATTGTGTACTTTGCTCCTTTCCTGACTGGATCCGTTGTTTTAGGCGATGATGAGGCCTTGCCCCTACCTATTATGCCACTATGAGTTAGCAGGTGACACATATGAGGAGCCGGTTCCCACTCAGGAGACTACCTTTGAGGAGGAGTAGCCAGTTAGTTATTATTTTATTTTCTTTCAGCATATACTCGGGTTTGTCCCCGATCTATCTTCTGGCTTTGTATTAACTATGGATCTGTTGTCACCATTTGTTTTATAAAAGTTAGCATTCCTATTTCCTGTTACTTTCCTTGTCTATTTATTGTGGATGAAATAGATACTTATTGACCCCAGAAATGACCTAGAAGCGTACTACCACCGACACTGCGGCGTAGGCTGGACGTGCCCACGCACTCGTGTCCGAATAACCGGGTGCGGGTCGTGACATTTCTTCTATAGTTTTATATTACATATATAGGTAGTCATAGATCAAATAACTTATTTTATTGTCACGCCCCAGTCCCAAAATGCCGAGGGACTGGAGATGCGTGGCAATGGCCAGCAGTACGCACCGATGGATAACCCAATTTAATGGAACCATCAGGGCATACTTAAGCTGTAAATAAGGTCTACTACCACAAGTCACACTAATCTCATCCATAAAGATAAAGAATAAACTGCATAATAAAATGGAAATAAGTTGCAACAACAATCACAGCAAGTCAGTCGGAGAAACAATCCGACTTATGTCTGAATAAACTGGCTCTATAGGCCAGGAACAAGAGATAAACATGAAATAAATACTGAGTACTGGAATAGGAACTCAGGAGAAGTCTTCGGCAGTCACCTCGTCTTCAGTGTTCGGTTCTGCTCCAGCAATAGCTTCAGTTCCGGTCCCGTATACCTCGGGATACTGCTCCTCAGCTAAACCTGGGGACATAATCCATTCCAGGTCCTCAGTGGACATAGCAAGGCACAAAATAAAACAAGCCAAATAATAAGCAGTACAATTAAATTAATTAAAACAGCAGGGTAAACTATGTAACCATCTATGTGATATGCAAATGAGATCAACACTAGTACTCAGGCTGAGACCGCTACAAGCTCTGTGTCGGGGAGCCGGTAGCAGTAATAACACGTAAAGGGTCTAGCTCTGCTGGAGAGTCTACAACCTCACAATAATAGTAGATATATATATAGAACAGCCTGTAGCCTGTGTGTGTCTCCCCACCCAATGTAATCACGCAAGTCATGACCATAACGTCTCATGTCCATGTCAGCGGGATTATAGCTAATGCAACAAGTCATACTGTCTATAAATAAAATAACTCTGTCAAGTCCTGTATCCTATACAAAATCACCACAAATATCTCAGGAGGATTCTGTCCATGATAGTGTCAAGTGTCCTGGGTTGTAGGGTACTTGATAGGTCAAGTACAAAAGTAAGGGAATCGTAATTCCATCTCTAAATGACGAACCCAACACCGCGTACGGTGTTGGCACCCGACTATGATCGGACACTAGGTACGTCACGCGTTTCCTAGGTTAAGCAGTTTAAACAAGTTTATATGAATTTACACAAGACATCCAACAAAGTATTATTACAGAAAATATGAAAATAAAGACTGCAAGTTTGGCAAGGTGCACTTGCTTGATGTTTGGATTCCACTAAGGTCCTAGTTTCGGAAATTTCCAGAGATGTCTCCGAAAGCTAAAATAAACAGTACCATCACGCTCAGAAGGTGTCAAATAGCTAGGAACGCCTGTCCTTGGGTCCAATTTGGAGACAAGGGCAAAAACGACAGTTTCGGGCCAAAACGGGGTCCACCTGTGGGCCCGCTTTGCACCAAAAAATGTGTCAGGGTCAACGGTCTCTAAATTCACCAAACTTAGTATCAACAGGTCAGGAACGCTGATACGAACCCAACGGAACTTTCAGATTTGAATTCCGATGAGCCGATCACAAAATCGCCCGTTGAGCGGGGCCTATGGGGCCCACGACACGCGATTTCGTCCACGTTCTCAGAATCGAACCAAACTTGACCCACAGGACCAGCGTATCGCTATGAGTCCGATGGCGCAAGTTTTGTCTCGATCTGACGTGAGTGCACGAAGTTAGGGTAAATTACAGAAAAGGCGGATACGGGACGATGTCCGAGGATACGCGTTGATTCCGGTGTGCACGCACACCCGAATCAGCTTCCGCAAAATCCCACACGTCCGTATCGATGAGGCGCACATATCTATGAAGACCGCACGCGACCAAGTCGTCCCGTTTGGCGGGGCGTACTCAGTTCCGGGGTGAAACAGGGTCTGGTTTTTCCTGTTTTTGGATCGCGGTGTGCGATCACCACAGGACGCAATGCCCCGAGCGGTTTGTCCGGGCACCGAGAGGGTCATACAGGCTTCGCGTAACAATTTACAGAATCGAAATCAGAGGTTCGAGTTGTGAGATATGAGTACCTGAATGAGGCTTCACGAAACGGGATTTTTCGTGTCCGACACGCGAGTTCGTGTCCTGGACGCAGTGTCCACGCTGTGTCCGGCCTAGGGCTAGGGCTAGGACATGCTGCGGTGGCCGGAGGACCGCCGAAGAGGGCTGGGGGCAGTGGGACTTCGCCGGAGGCGGCACTGGCGGCTCGGGGAGGCGGCTCAGGCGGCCGCTGCTGCTGCTGATGCCGCTGCGGCGCTGACGGAGGAGGAAGGAGGAGGAGAAGGAGAGGGAGGCCGGGCCTAGGGTTCCGGCGAGGGGGATTGAGGGAGATGGGGAGGAGGAGAACGTGGGAGAGGGGTTTTTATAGGGGGAGGCGCGGCCAAGGTCGGGGGCGACGTGGGCGGGACTGGCGGAGAGGAGGCGGATCGTGGCGGACGGAAAATGCGGCGGGCGGCGGAGAACGCGGGTCGTGGGGGTCGTGTGGGTGCGGGTGACCGGGGAGAGGATCCGGGTCGGGTTCGGGAGGCTGTGTGGCCGACCCGCCCGACCCGCTAAGGCGCTGGGGCTGGGCTGCTATAATGGGCTCGGCCCACTGGGTCGGGCCGGTCCCTAAACGTAAAATAATAATAATAATAATAAAATCATTTAATTAATTAATTTAATTAGAAAAATAGTTTTTAGGCTTTTAAAAAATAGGTCTGAGGCCCAATAAAATCCCAGAAAATTACCCTAAGTCAGGTTTTCTATTTTACACCATAAAATCATATTTTTATCACATTTTAATATTATTTATTAGCAATTAAAAATCCTACAATCACCACAGCACATATTGTAAATTCCTGAAAATTGCAGAAAAATTCCCAAAATTGATTTAAAAAAATCTGAAAATTTAGGGTGTTTACATTTATAGTGTTATATTACATAGGTACGCATATATGGTACACTAGTCCAAGGTTCAAAGTATCGGTATCAAAATCGGTTTTGGACCATAACTATGAGTATCGGGTTCTGCGGTATCGGTAATATCGGTGGTATCGGACCAGAGTATCAAAATTTTTTGGTATCGAAAAAAAATAACTATTAGTAAATTATTAACATTTTAGAAAATATATTGTATACTTTAGGCATAATTTTAAGTAATTATAGTGTTATTTCTTAGTATTATAGTCGTTTATAGTTATACTTCAGGGTACTAATATGAATAGTAACTAGTAGTTATTATATATAATTAGGTACTAAGTACTTAGAAGTAGATATAGAATTGCGAATAAAACAAAGAGAAATGAGCCGATATTTGGATGAGTGTCGATGAATTATAGTTTTGGATACGTGTAAAATACGGATAAATTCTCAAATATGGTCTTTCCAATAGCTCATTAGTTCTTTATGAGACTTCTTCATCAAGTATCCTAACTGACTAATCATTTAGAAAATATCATAAATCATCTTGTATCTAATCCAAATTGTTTGAATATATATGGTACATGCAGAATCAATGAGTCGATACTTAGTTGACCGATCATGGATGTACAATCGGTGACATGAGAGTAGTATTGGTTTGACAGATGATTTCATGGCGGGCATTAAAAAATTTCTTAAATACGACCGTAATCAACCTTATTTCATGGATGGAGGCTCATCAAGTGTCCTTGTGTCAAATATCATAATATACCATTCAAAGAGGTGGATCTCGTGAGGGAGCATCTCTACAAGAAGAATTTCGTACCGAACTACAAGGAGTAGAAGGCTCAAGGAGAACCTTTGTTTTTGCAATATCATCATTCCTCCTTCAATACAAAGGTAGAAGAGTCCACTCTCGGAGATAACTTTGAATATCGACCGCGAAACCTAGCACGTGAGTTGGTATTTGATGCGGCCGGTCCAAGTTTTGATCCGGAGGATCCTAATCCTAATACGAAAGAATTCTATGATATGTTCAAGAATGCCGATACTCCGTTATGTCCGGGTTGTGATTCTCATTTTGTCATGTCGGTGGTGATGCGGCTGTTGAATCTAAAGTCTGATTTTAACTTGTCGTAAGAATGCTACGACCGGATAACTAAGTTTGTTAGAGAGTTGTTGCCAAAAGGATCGAAGGAGTTGCCTGAAAACTTCTACAAGTCGAAGATGATGATAAGAAAACTCGGATTGGGCTACAAAAAGATATATTATTGTCGAAACGGTTGTATGTTGTACTACAAGGAGAACAATGATAAAGATAAATGTATTTTCTGTCATGCGGACCGGTACAAGCCAATTCGGGGCAAAGAAAAGTTAACTTCTCGAGCAAGGTTGCGTCCCTACAAGTACATACAGTTTTTGCCGATCGTAAAGAGGCGGCAGAGGATGTATATGTCCGCAAATACAACACAACACATGATATGGCATAGCAAGGAATGATATATGGATGAAGGAGAATCATTTCATCCTTCCGATGGAGAGGCATAGAAATATTTTGATCTGTGTCATCCTGAATTTACTGCGGAGCCCAAGAATGTCCAATTGGATTTATGTTCTAATGGATTCACTCCTTTCGGACAGTCGGGATCTAAATACTCTTGTTGGCCGGTGATTTTGACTCCTTACAATCTACCAACGTGGATGTGTATGAAGACTCCTTACATGTTCTTGACACTTATCATACCCGGTCCAAAAAATTCAAAGAAGAACATTGAATCTACTTGCAATCGTTGGTGGATGAGTTAAAACAATTATGGCAATTCGGCGTTCGAACATATAATATATCGAAGGATCAGAACTTTCAGATGAGAGCGTCTCTCATGTGACCATCAACGATTTTTCAGCATATGGGATGTTATCGGGGTCGAGTACTCATGGTACTTTGTCTTGTCCGATATGTATAGAAAAGAGTAAGACATTATGTCTCTAGAATGAAAGAAAAGCATGCTTTTTTATTGTCACCGTCAGTTCCTTCCTGCGTCGCATCCGTGGAGAAGGAACATAAATGCCTTTAGAGCTGGTAAACATGAACTATCTCCTCCCCCGTTGAGACTGACATGAGACAAAGTTTGGAAAGAGGTAGATGGATTGCCGACTGTGATGGAAGATCTGATATCGGCCGATCACTTTGAAGGGTTCGGACGTAGGCATAATTGGACGAAACATAGTATCTTTTGGAACTTACCTTATTGGAAGAAAAATCTCATAATGCACAATCTTGATGTCATGCATATCGAAAAGAATGTATTCGACAACATCAATACGGTGATGGATATCAAGAGAAAAACGAAAGACAATGTCAAAGCAAGAAATGACTTGAAAATTATTTGGAGGCGTTCAGATTTGCACATAAAACGAAGTGGCAACGACAATTGGGTCAAGCCTCCAGCGCTATTTGTCACTCTCACTTTTCCATTTAGGTGTAATTTACTAATTTGGCATAGTTATTTTATTTTTATAGATCATAATAATTTTATTTTTATAGATCTTAATATTAAATAGAGTGTAATAAATAATTATTTATGATTTGTATTATTTATTATAGTTAGTGGACTAGCCTTGTAAACACCCTAAATTTTCAGATATTTTTAAAAAATTATTTTTGGAAATTAATATGCAATTTTTCAGGAATTTACATAGGTCCTGTGGTGAGTTTGTAATTTTTAATTGCTAATAACTAACCTTAAAAAGAAATGAAAATATGATTTTATGGTACAAAATAGAAAACCGGACTTAGGGTAATTTTTCTGGATTTATTTGGACCTCAGACCTATTTTTAAAAGCCTAAAAACTATTTTCTAATTAAATTAATTAATTATTAGTTACTATTTTTATTATTATTATTATTTATTACTGTTTTTAGTTTTTGGGCCCGGCCCGGCCCAGTGGGCCGAGCCCGTTAGCACCCAACCCAGCCCGGTCGCCTTAGCGGGTCGGGCGGGTCGGCCAGACCCGGATCCGCGCCCGACCCGACCCGGATCCCCCATCTCCCCCAACCCCATGAACCCCCGCGGAATCCGGCCGCGTTCTCCGGCGACGTGGCCGGAGAACCTCCCAGCCTCACCCCCACGACCCCACGTCCTCCTCCCCTGCCGACTCTCCCGGCCACGTCGTCCCCGGCCAGCCCCCTCCTCGGCCACCCTATAAATACCCTCCCTCATTTCCTTCCCCAAACCGACCCCTAGCTTCCCTGAACCCCGATTCCGGCGACCACCACCTCGAACCCCTCCTCCTCTTCTCCGGACGACGCCGCTCCACCCGCCGAGTCTCCTCCCCCAGGCGCCAGCAACACCAGCAGCAGCAGCACCCGCGGCTGCTTTCCCCCTCCTCCGCCCGGAGCCGAGAGCCGCCGTCCTCCCCGGGCCCATCTCCGCCGCCCTGAGCCGCCCTTCCCCGGCGAGTCTCGGTCGAACCCGTCCAGCGTAGCTCCGGACACGCGGACACAGCCCTAAACCCTAGGACACAACTCAGACACAGGATTCGGACACGACAGTGTCGTGTCGGACACGAGGTAAACCCTAACTTTTCCTACTCTGTTCTGGTACTCGTAATTTTCTCCTCGTAGCTCGGAATTCGATTCCGTAAATTGCTACGCGAAGCCTGTATGACCCTCTCGGTGCCCGGACAAACCGCTCGGGGCATCGCGTCCTGTGGTGATCGCACACCGCGATCCAAAAACAGGAAAAACCAGACCCTGTTTCACCCCGGAACTGAGTACGTCCCGCCAAACGGGACGACTTGGTCGCGCACGGTCTTCACAGATATGTGCGCCTCGTCGATACGGACGTGTAGGATTTCGCGAAAGCTGATTCGGGTGTGCGGGCACACCGGAATCAACGCGTATCCGCGGACATCGCCCCGTATTCGCCTTTTCTGCAATTCACCCTAACTTCGTGCACACACGTCAGATCGAGACGAAACTTGTGCCATCGGACTCGTAGCGATACGCTGGTCCTGTGGGTCAAGTTTGGTTCGATTCTGAGAACGTTGACGAAATCGCGTGTCGTGGGCCCCACAGGCCCCGCTCGACGGGCGATTTTGTGATCGGCTCATCGGAATTCAAATCTGAAAGTTCCGTTGGGTTCGTATCAGCGTTCCTGAATTGTTGACACTAAGTTTGGTGAATTTGGAGACCGTTGAGCCCGACACGTTTTTCGGTGCAAAGCGGGCCCACCGGTGGACCCCGTTTTGGTCCGAAACTGTCGTTTTTGCCCTTGTCTCCAAATTGGACCCAAGGACAGGCGTTCCTAGCTAATTGACACCTTCTGAGCGTGATGGTACTGTTTATTTCAGCTTTCGGAGATATCTCTGGAAATTTCCGAAACCAGGACCTAAGTGGAATTCAAACCTCAGACAAGTGCACCTTGCCAAACTTGCAGTTATTATTTTCATATTATCTGTAAAAATACTCTGCTGGATGTCTTGTGTAAATTTATATAAACTGATTTAAACTGCTTAACCTAGGGAACGTATGACGTACCTAGTGTCCGATCATAGTCGCGTGCCGACACCGTACGCGGTGTTGGGTTCGTCATTTAGAGATAGATTTACGATCCCCTTACTCTTGTACTTGACCTATCAAGTACCCTACAACCCAGGACACTTGACACTATCATGGACAGAATCTTCCTGAGATATTCGTGGTGATTCTGTATAGGATACAGGACTTGACAGAGACATTTATTTATAGACAATATAACTTGTTGTATTAGTTATAATTCCGCTGACATGGACATGAGACGTTATGGTCATGACTTGCGTGATTACATTGGGTGGGGAGACACACACAGGCTACAGGCTGTTCTATATATATATCTACTATTATTGTGAGGTTGTAGACTCTCCAGCAGAGCTAGACCCTTTACGTGTTATTGCTGCTACCGGCTCCCCGACACAGAGCTTGTAGCGGTCTCAGCCTGAGTACTAGTGTTGCTCTCATTTGTATATCACATAGATGGTTACTTAGTTTACCCTGCTGTTCATTTATTTATTGCACTGCTTATTCATTTGGCTTGTATTATTTGTGCCTTGCTATGTCCACTGAGGACCTGGAATGGATTATGTCCCCAGGTTTAGCAGAGGAGCAGTACCCCGAGGTATACGGGACCGGAGCTGAAGCTATTGCTGGAATAGAATCGAACACTGAAGACGAGGTGACTGCCGAGGACTTCTCCTGAGTGCCTGTTCCAGTACTATTTCATGTTTACCTCTTTTGTTCCTGGCCTATAGAGCCAGTTATTCAGACTTAAGTCGGATTGTTTCTCCGACTGACTTGCTGTGATTATTGTTGCTACTTATTTCCATTTCATTATGCAGTTATTTCTTTATCTTTATGGATGAGATTAGTGTGACTTGTTGTAGTAGACCTTATTTACAGCTTAAGTACGCCCTGATGGCTCCATTAAATTGGGTTATCCATCGGTGCGTACTGCTGGCCGTTGCCACGTGTCCAGTCCCTCGATATTTTGGGACTGGGGCGTGACAAGCCTATTAGTTAGACTTGACACATATGAACTCAATTAGACTTGTCATAACAAACATTTGAGTCCAGCTCAGCCGGCCATTCCTTGCCCATTCTGTAAGAAGTTGGGACATGGATGGGATGCGTGCAGGATGAGATTAGGCCAGTGTTTGTTCTGCAGATCAGGAGACCACCAGTTGAGGGCTTGTTTTAGGGCTCTAGCTCGTCCATCTCAGGGAGGGTCCCAGGCACAGAGAGCACCGGCGAGACTACCAGCGGGACAACAGAGAGGACCCCGACAAAGCAGCAGAGGTTCGTACAGCACCAGCAGCAGCAGAGACTTGCGCAGCAGGGGTGATATTTTGCCTTGACCGTCGAGGAGGAGGGAGCCAATTGGTGATGTCATCTCTGGTTCAGTCTATCTTAATTCTTTTCCAGCTCATGCTTTATTTGATTTTGGTGCTTCACATACTTTCATATCTGTAACTTTTGCTTTAAAGCATCATCTTGAGACTAAGCCGTTGGCGAGTACTTGCAAGATCATGACCGGAGTTTCTCTGGGATGGCGAGAGTTGAGCGCGTGTCTACTCGTAATGCCACTTCCGAGCTACTACATGGTACTCCGGATGGATTGGTTGAGTAGGCACCATGCTATTATCGATTGTCGTAGAGGCAGCATTTTGTTTTAGGCGCCAGGAGAGCCAGAGTTTGAGTTCGTCAGAGGAACAGAGCAAGGGAGACATCTGTGGAGCTATGGTGGAGGAGCAGGAGCCGCCACATCCATTGATTGCAGAATATATGGACGTCTTTTTGGAGGAGTTGTCGAGATTGCCACCAGAACGAGATGTGGAGTTCTCTATAGACTTGGTGCCAGGCGCAGAGCCAATATCAAAGAATGTTTATTGGGTGAACAATAGCGAACTAGCGGAGTTGAAGAAGCAGGTGGATAAGTTGCAGGACAAAGGCATCATCCGCTCCAGTTCATCACCGTGGGGTGCTCCGGAATTTTTGTACCAAAGAAGGATGGATCTGTACGTATGTGTATCGACTACAAGGCTCTCAACAACCTCACTATCAAGAATAAATACCCGTTGCCATGGATTGACGATCTGTTTGATTAGTTGATTGAAGCAAAGGTATTCTCGAACATAGACTTGAGATCCGGGTACCACCAGGTGAAAGGGAAGAAGGCAGACATTCTAAATATAGCTTTCAGGACTCGGTATGGGCAGTTCGAGTTCTTGGTGATGTCGTTTGGGTTGACCAATGCCCCGGCGGTATTCATGAACCAGATGAATAAGGTATTTCATCAATACTTGGATTAATTTGTTGTGGTCTTAATTGATGATATATTAATATATTCAAAGACCCCAGAGGAGCATGAGAAGCACCTGAGGATAGTTCTGGAGACTCTCAAGAAGAAAAAACTGTATGGCAAGCTTTCGAAGTGTGAGTTCTTCCTTGATAAGGTTGAATTCCTCAAGCATGTGATTACAGGAGATGGGATCTCAGTAGACCCGAAGAAGATATCTGCAGTTGAGTCGTGGTCTACCCCGAGTTCAATGGCAGAGATCATGAGCTTTCTTGGATTGGTAGGCTATTACCGGAGATTTGTTCAGGACTTTCCCAAGATTGCAGAGCCGGTGACTAGGCTGTCCAGGAAGGACGTGGAGTTCGTCTGGACTGAGGAGTGTCGGGCCACTTTTGAGGAGCTGAAGAAGAGGTTGACTACAACTCCAGTGTTGACGTTGCCATCGGAGACATGAGGGTTTTTCATATACAGTGATGCTTTGGATAAGGGTTTGGGATGTGTGTTGTAGCAGAATGGGAAGGTGATTGCCTATGCTTCCAGGCAATTACGTCCTCATGAGAAAAATTACCCTACCCTTGACTTGGAGTTGACATCAGTCATTTTTGCTCTAAAGTTGTGGAAACACTACTTGTACGGAGAGTGTGTGGAGATCTTTACGGACCACAAGATCTTGAAGTATGTGTTTACACAGAAAGAGCTAAACATGAGGCAGCGACGATGGTTGGAGTTGATGAAGGACTTCGACATTTATTTGCAGTACCATCCAGGAAAGGCCAATATAATCGCTGATGCCTTAAGCAGGTATCCAGTTGCTATGTACTTGACGAGGGACAGACATTTATTGGTCGATCTTGATAGTTTGGGTATTGAGGTATTAGTTTCTGGAGTTGTGTCACAGATGTGGGGACTTCAGGTATAGTCAGAGTTGATGGACCGAATCAGAGTCATACAGTTTGAGGATGAGACTCTGAGAAGCATCAGAGCGTAGGTCCGGATGGGATTGGCAGAGGATTTCGGTATTGCAGAGGATGGATCATTACGGCAAGGTACCAGATTGTGTGTGTCGAGTGGAGCGTTGCGCGAGGAGGTTCTTCAGGAGGCACATCGATCTCAGTACTTTATGCATCCATGTGCCAACAAGATATATAGAGATATGAGAGAGCATATTTGGTGGTATGGTATGAAGCGGGAGGTGGTGAGCTTCGTATCCAGATGCTTGGCATGTCAGCAGGTAAAGGCGGAGAGACATAGTCCAGGAGGATTGCTTCAGCCTTTACCCTTTTCAGAGTAAAAATGGGAGCATGTGACAATGGATTTCTTATCAGGGCTTCCGCGTTCTCCAGGAGGGAAAGAAGCGAATTGGGTCATCGTAGATAGGTTGACCAAATCAGCCCACTTCTTTCCATTCAAAGTGGGTACGTCTACAGAGAAGCTCGCGGAGATGTATGTGCGGCAGATAGTCAGATTGTATGGAGTTCCTATGAGCATAGTCTCGGATCGGGATAGTCGTTTCATATCCTACTTCTGGAGGAGTTTGTAGACTAGCTTGGGCACCCAACTCAAATTTAGTACAACATATCACCCTCAGACGGACGGGCAGGTTGAGAGGACTATCCAGACTTTCAAGGATATGCTACGCACCTGCGTTTTGGATTTTGGAGGCTCTTGGGAGGATCACCTTCACTTGGTAGAGTTTGCTTACAACAACAGCTACCAGGCCAGTATAGAGATGTCACCATTTGAGGCGCTGTATGAACGGAGATGCTGCACTCTATTATCTTGGGATAATGTTGGTGAGAGAGCCTTATTGGGACCGGAGTTGGTCGTGGATGCAGCTGAGAAGGTAAAGATTATCAGGGATAGACTCCGGGTGGCGCAGGACAGACAGCGGCATTGGGCCGATAGCCATCGGAGACATTTGGAGTTTGAGGTATAGGTTTTATTTTGTATTGCTTTTGTTTGCCTTATTTTAGATAGAGTGCTAAGGCTGTATTTTAAGCTAGGTTGGTGATCTGGTGTTTTTGAGGATTTCTCCGACACGGGGGCACGATTCCCTTTAATGGAAACGAAAAGCTTAGTCCACGGTATATCTGACCCTTCGGTATTCTTGAAAGAGTCGGTGCAGCGGTCTACAGACTAGACTTGCCGCCTACGTTAGAGGGAGTGCACAACGTGTTCCATGTGTCGCAGCTGAGACGGTACGTGACAGATCCTAGCCATGTATTGAATCACTCGGAGATCGAGTTGGGTCCTACTCTTAATTATCCCGAGCAGCCAGTGGAGATTCTGGATCGCAAGGAGAAGGTGCTGCGGAACCAGACGATTTCTTTGGTACAAGTCGCATAGAGGCATCACTCTCCAGGAGAGTCTACCTGGAAGCGAGAGGCCGAGATGCGCGAGCGATATCCTTATCTGTTTGAGCCGTGAGGTATAATTCTTTCTTGCTTGCTGTGACTGCTTGTTGTAGTTAGTTTCTTTCTTAAATTTTGAGGACAAATTTTTTAAAGGTGGGTAGGTTTGTCACCCTCACTTTTCCAATTAGGGCTAATTTAGTAATTTGGCAAAGTTATTTTATTTTTATAGATCATAATATTAATTAGAGTGTAATAAATAATTATTTATGATTTGTATTATTTATTATAGTTAGTGGGCATGCCTATTAGTTAAACTTGACACATGTGAACCCAATTAGACTTATTTAGTTATAAATAAATCGTATTAGGTAGTTAAATAATTAGTTATTTTTTAGAAATAATTAATGGAATATTTACAAGGATGATGCTACGTGGACTGCGGTTTTGACATGCGGTCCATGTGGCGTCTTTCTATTGGCAGGTCAACAGTGTGCGGACCCTAGCAAATAGGGAAGGAAGCTAATGGGGTTCGGACACGTGGCCTACGGTCACATCCTGTGGACAGAAATTGCAGACCAAATATCATTTTCGTATTTACAAACGATTATTCTTAAGCTATCTCATATTATATATATACACTTGAGTAAGTGTGAGTGAGCGAGTGTGAGTATGAGTGTGTGTTGCTGTAGACATTTTGGCCGCCTCCCTGGTTCTGTTATTAATTGTTGCCTCATGAAATTAATCATGTGATGATGATAAATGATCGATCGTTAATTGTGAAGATTCATGCATGGGTTACAAGCTACGCGAATTAATGATATAGGAACCACCTTAAATATACAATACTTATAAAATTAAGCCACCGTACTTGAGTGGCTCTTGTGATTACCGAAAAAAGGTATAAGATCTTGATTAGATGACAGAAAATCAGTAGATCGAATCACATGGACGTATTATTTCTTCTATTTATAGAATGGTAAAAATTGGAGGACAATGGATCCAAAGATATACAATGATGTGTGCACAAAATTTCGAACGTTACGTTCGAACCCGGAACGCCATGCCAAAAATTCAAACAAAAAATAAAAAAAAATCAAGCGACGTACGTATTTGCTATCAAAATATTGATGTCCAAATTAATCTGAGATGGATGAAAACAAAGGAGTAGCGCTTACGTATTTGCTATCAAAATGTTGATGTCCAAATTAATCTGTGATGGATGAAAACAAAGGAGTACTGTTGTAAAATTATATATTATATGCATTAGCTAGATATGTTGTAGCAACAAGTAGTAAGTAGTAGTAGTGAAGAAGAGCTCTTGTTCCCCCTCCCATTGCACAATTTCACTCCTAAGCCTGCCTATATATGTATACCAAAACACTAGAAATTCTTTTATATATATATATATATATATATATATATGATCTAACATTATTTTGTTTTATATTATGGAATAATTATATGTTAAATAAGTTAAATTTGAATTATGTGGTTGAGATTAAAAGATGGTGGAGTCCACACCTTTTAATTTTACTCACTCAATTACAATCCAATCCATGCAGCATAGGGTATATGAAACCACCCGAATGGTTCTATAGCATTACCATATATATATATATATATATATATATATATATATATATATATATATGCAAATAACGTTTAGTCTAGTGGTTAAGACCGATACATATTATCCAGGTTATATATATATACCAAATGGTAACCACCCAATCTCAATCCAATCGATGTAACATAGGATGGTTATATATATATACTCTAAATCCATGTAACATAGAGTTGTTTCGTACCATTTGGTTATATATATATATATCAAATGGTAACAACTTAATCTCAATCCAACCCATGTAACATAGGATGGTAAAGATTATGATTATGGTTATATATATATATATATATATATATATATATCCCTTCCTCTCTGTCTGGAATTCCCAAGTCGACTTTGGGTAGATTATTAGTATCTACAATATTATAACTATTGTTTCATTCGTTAACTTTACATAGCATTCATCTATTATCATTGGCTAATAGCGTGGTTTGTGCTCTAGCTAGCTCTTTTGTTTGTTTGTGTCAAATTAATTAATTTCTAGTTTAATTACTTGATTTGGATAAGTTTTACAAATAATTTATTTCATCATTTTATGTTTGTCTTAATTTATGTAATAATCTTAACACATTCTTGTCCGAATGCGAAAATGTGATTTTATTATCACCCCCTTGTTGCTTCTTTCTTCTCTGGTTATATATAATTTAACCTAAACTCCGACAGCAATTGCACTTTATGCTTTATTTTCTACCTTTTAATTTATTATGATCGATCCATTTGCTTATACCACTTTAATTATCTTGTGTAAACCTCTTCTTCTTCTTCTTCTTCTTCTTCTTTTTTTACATATCGAGCATTGAATTAAGTTAAGGGTATCATTAATTAATTTTTAAAAATTTCTTACCGATGCATATATATATATATATATATATATATATATATATATATATATATATATATACACGTGGAAGATATAGGATTTAATGTTTTTTGTACTAATCTTAAGCATTATCTGCTAATTGAGTCAATGCATTTTGACTTCATCTTATCCAGTATATTCAATAACAATATTGTTTTAATTTATTTTTATTTTTATTTTATTTTTTTGGTTGGAGTGGGAATAATATAATCATGCACTCTCTACGAATTCAAGATTTCATCCCTTCTCTCCTCTTGTAAGACAAAAAATGCCCTTTCACTTTTGTGGTGCAAGTAAAACAAATATGAACTTTTTATCTAGGTAAAAATATATATAGCACAAAAAATAAATAAAATCTATGGTCTTTATTTTTAAGGGCTAAATTATCCTAATAGTACTATATGTTAAGATATTTTTGGCATCTTAATTTTTTATTGCTTGATTTTGGCATCCGAAATTTATAAATTGTTCATTTAAAACATATCACATCGAGACCACTTCAAAAGAATATATGACAATACAAATATTTAAATTAAGTGTTGTACTGTACAACAAGATATGTATTTGAAGTGATCTCGATGTGCATCAAAATTGATAAAAAAAAATTCAAAAAATTAGTTTATAAAGTTGGAATGCCAAAATCGAACAGTAAGAAACTAATGTGTCAAAAACGTCCTATCGCTATAGTTTCGGTGCTATTAGATTAATTTAGCCTTCTTAAGGACGTCAAGTTTTAAGACTCAATTCAAATCCAATTTTAGCAGACATTTCTCTTTTAAAATAGGGTTGAAGATGGTTTTTTCATGTTGTGGAAGCACTGTGTGTTTTTTTACTTTCTCTTGGAGAACAAATTTATGATCCATTTTATTAATTTTCTCTTCACCATTACAAAATTTCAAAAGAATAACATGCTTTTATTCATCAAAATCTTTCCTTTTCTTTTCTTTTTTGGATGTCCGACGTAACGTTCGGGTCTTCGTGTATGCTGCGTTGCATGTATTTTGGATCCACTGCATCCAATTATTCATCTAAATCGCTTCAGTCCCTTGTGAATCTTCCTTACAAAATTATTCTTCTATACTAAACAATTTTTTTGTAGGATCAACATTGACCAAAGAGGTATACATACATATATAATAAAATTGTTTACATGGATTAACTTGAAAGAAAAAAATAACAACATATATGCATGTATATCCATGCTAGGTTTTAGTTTTTTTGTTACATCTTTGTGACCAATAATAATGATGCTGTACATAAAATTGTATGCCTAGAGTATTTGAGATACACCCTATCATTTATCAAAACATGGGAACTATTTAAATCTTCATGTAACTAGAGAAGATTTTTCTTAAGAAAGATTCTCTTTAATATGATTGAAGAGATTCTCTTCACATAGGGCTAAACCACTTCAAAACAACGAAAAAGAATTATAATAATAAGAGGAGGAGGAGGAGGAGGAGGAGGAGGAAGAAGAAGAAAATTAGAGGCCAATGTTTGGTGAAGGAAAATGAGCAAAAAAGAGAGGCCATTTTGTAAAATTTCTCTACTTATAATATAAGCATTGCTTCAAGCATTTGAGCTCCTTTCTCCCCTTCTTTCACTCTCACATGTCTATCCCTCGGAAAATAAACGTTTGATAACTATTTTTCTTTTCCTTTAACTATATCATTATTTTGGCTCATGCTAATGCATCACATTTTAGCTTCTCTTTTTTATATCTGAAAAATAATAATAATAACAACGGTTTTTTTCTTATAAAGTAATAAATTTATATAAAATTATAAGAAAAGAAAAAAGTTAGAGAAATTGTATGGAGGAGGAGGACCCGCCAACTCAGTTGGCGGGGTGCAAGTGGTCGAGAGTAACTCGCCAACTAAGTTGGCGGGGCGCACTCCTCGAGAGGCCGCTCGCCAACTCAGTTGGCGAGTGATGCTGAGTTGGATTCTCAGCCCGCCAACTCAGTTGGCGAGATGGTTTACGTTGCAGGCAGTAACCGTTGCACTCTGCTCGCCAACTCAGTTGGCGAGTAAGGATCCGTTCCCACACTTGGAAGTCATTATAGCCGTTGCACAACGGCTATTACATTCAACACTCTCCCTCTATATATTTTCTATCTCAACCAAATCATCTCACACTCACTCTATTTTCTCTCTTCCCTCTAGCAAAGTCTCCAACACTCTCTCTGTCTCTCTGCCACTAGCAAAGCTTCAGTCAAAGTTTTGCCTGCAGCTAAAGTTCATTTGAGTTTTCTGTAGCAAAAGTTCTCAACCGTCATGGATCGTAGCGTAAGAATTGTATGCTCGCACGGCGGTAAAGTAAATGGGTTAAATTACGAAGGAGGAGAAAGTATAATTTTTTCAACTTATCCGAATATTAGTTTTGAAAATATATGTAATCATATTATTGAACGTTGTTCTATTCATTATGATTTTATTCTGAAGTCTATTTTTTGTTCTAATTATTTTTTGATAGATAGTGAAGATGCATGGAATTATATTCTTGAGATTAATTCACAATCACGGTATATAAAAATATATGTTATTAAAGTAGCAGCTGTCACGCCCCAGTCCCAAAATGACGAGGGACTGAGCACGTGAGCAATGGCCAGCAGCACGCACTGATGGACAACCCAATTTAATGGATCCATCAGGGCATGCTTAAGCTGTAGTCTAGCAGTACTAAGTACAAGTCTCAGGTATTACTAATCTCATCCACATAATAAACACAGATTAATTGCCAGAAATAATGCAATGGAATTAAATATGCAACATCAAATAAGGTTATCTCGGGAAACAATCCGAGAATTATCTGTTACATTTAAGGAAACATAGACTGGAAATAAAATACTGAAAAGGAAATACTGTGTAGCTGAAGCCGGTGCTCAGGTGAAGTCTTCGGCCACTATCTCGTCCTCGGTTCCGGGTTCTGCTCCAAGGAGTGCTCCTGTACCGTACATCTCGGGGTAGTTCTCCTCGGCTATACCTGGGGACATAGTCCATTCCAGGTCCTCAGGTGACATAACAAGGTACAGAAAATACAAGCCAAAACATATGCAGTGCAACAATAATGAAACAGCAGGGTAAATATGTAAACCAGCTAGTGATATGCAAGTGAGAGTTTTAGTCACACTCAGGCTGAGACTACTACAGGATCAGTGTCGAAGAAACCATAGCAGTATTTTCTCGAAGAGCCAGTAAGGAACCAAAGCTCTGTATCAGAGTCTAAGGCACCGCCAGATAAAAGTATTTATATTATATCATATTCAGCCTTGATATGATAATACTCTCCCCACCCCATGTAATCTCACGTCACAGTTCCAGAATATATCAGGTACAAGTCACGCAAGTTTGAACTAATGCAATGAGTCAGGCTAGAATCTAAGCATGTAAACTGAAAATGACATGAAAATGTAGCCTATACGGAATCACCAGGTATATCTCAGGCAATTCCGTCACATGAAGAGTGTCAGGTGTCCTGGGTTGAGCAGTTAAACAAGTTCACATATGAAGCTACAGAAATCAAGTAAAATACTATAACCAGAAATATCTGAGAATTGGCAAGCTTTACTTGCCCACTGATGTATAACTAAGTCCAGGAGATAGGTAGCAAAGCTGCAAGTTTTGGCAAGGTACACTTGCCTGTGGTTCCGGCTATGTTTGCAGTTCTGACTTCGGCGGAAATTGCAGGCGGTACTTCGGTTGCTGAAATAAACATCACCATCAGATCCAGAAAATATCAATCAGCTAGAAATGCCTGTCCTTGGGTCCAATTTGGAGACAAGGGCAAAAACGGCAGTTTTGGGCCAAAACGGGGTCCACCGGTGGGCCCGCTTTGCACCGAAAAATGCGTCAGGGTCAACGGTCTCCAAATTCACCAAAATCAGTGTCAACAGGTCAGAAATGCTGATACGAACCCAACGGAACTTTCAGAATTGAATTCCGATGAGCCGATCACAAAATCGCCCGTCGAACCGGGCCTGTGGGGCCCACGACACGCGATTTCGTCAACGTTCTCAGAATCGAACCAAACTTGACCCACAGGACCAGCGTATTGCTACGAGTCCGATGGCGCAAGTTTCGTCTCGATCTGACGTGTGTACACAAAGTTAGGGTAAATTGCAGAAAAGTCGGATACGGGGCGATGTCCGCGGATACGCGTTGATTCCGGTGTGCACGCACACCCGAATCAGCTTCTACGAAATCTCACACGTCCGTATCGATGAGGCGCACGTATCTTTGAAGACCGCGGGCGACCAAGTCGTCCCGTTTGGCGGGGCGTACTCAGTTCCGGGGTGAAACAGGGTCTGGTTTTTCCTGTTTTTGGATCGCGGTGTGCGATCACCACAGGACGCGATGCCCCGAACAGTTTGTCCGGACACCGAGAGGGTCATACAGGCTTCGCAACGCAATTTGCGGAATCGAAAACGGAGCTACGGGCAAAAAGTTATACGCACCTGAAGGGGACCCAAAAATTAGGGTCGAACCGTGTCCGACACGTGTCCGACTCGTGTCGGACACAGGGCTGAAGTTAGGGTTAGGGTTCTGGTGGAGTCGCGACGGCCGGAGGCGGCGGCGTGGGCGGCTGGGCTGCGGCGGAGGGGACCGGGGCAGCGCGGCGGCTGACGGCGCGGTGGCTGGGGACTCGCCGGTGGCCGGAGGCGGCGCGGGGAGCTGCTCGTGCTGCTGCTGCGGTGGCCGTTCGTCGTCGAGAGTAGGAGAGAGGGAGGCGGCGCCGCTGGCCGGAGGAGGCCGGTGGTCGTCGGCGAGGCGGCGTCGTCGTGGGTCGGTGGTAGCGGCTGGGGGCACGGCGGCTAGGGTTTGGGGGAACTCGCCGGAGAAGGAGAACGAGGGGGGGGTTAAATAGGCGGACGGAGAGCCGAGCGGGGCGGAGAGGAGGGTGGTCGTGGGGGTGAGGGCCGGCCGGAGCGGGCGGAGGGCGCGGCGGAGGCGGCGCGCGACGCGGGACGGTTGGCCGGGTCGTGCAGCGTGGGTGATGCTGGCGGGTCGGGCGGGTGAAGAAGCGGGTCGGGTTTTGGGCATACCCGACCCGACCCAGTAGGGTAAGTGGGCTGGGTCTGTTGGGCCGGGCTGGGCCGGCCCAACGGGCTGGGTTAATTTTTTTTTAAAATAATAATAATAATAATAATAACTTTTTTTTTATATAATTAATTAAATAAATAGATAATTAAATAAATACTTTTTAGGTGTTTAAAAAATAGGTCCGGGGCCCAATAAATTTCAGAAAAATTGTCCTAAGTCCAGTTTTTCATTTTACACCCAAAAATATTATTTCCATAATATTTTAATATAATTTATTATCAATTAAAAAACATTTAATAATTAAAACCCTGTTTTTAAATTACAGAAAAATCCCAGAAAATTCTAGAAAATTGTGAAAAATCCAGTTTTGAAAATTTTGAAAAATTAGGGGGTTTACAGCAGCAACCTTAAATAGTAGAAATAATGAATATTTTTCTGAATATCAGCATGTTAGTTCGGGTGCTAGTTCTTCTCAACAAATAGTTTCATTTATCCAAGAAGGTCATTCATCAGATGAATCTAACCATGATAATGATAGTGACAACGACGATGGAAATAGTGATGATTTAGTTGAAAATGTAGATTATACGGTAGATGATGATGTTGTAAAAGCTATCACTGATGAAGTATTTAAGGGACAATCATTTCCTAGTCGTTCTCACTTTAGAAGCTTTATAAGTAATTTAGCAATTAAATATAATTTTAGTTGTTCAGCTAGTGTCATGAATAATGCTCATGCAATTATATATAGTTGTGATCAACCGAATTGTAATTGGAGAGTATATGTCAAATCTATTGGAAATGACGATATAGTTAAAGTTAGTACATTAGAAAATCGTCATTCTTGTTTAGGAAGACTTAGTACAGGACGTCATCGACTAGCTACCGCTTCATGGATTAAGACCATGATAATTGACATTATTAGAGATAACCAGTCATACAGTCCATCACAAATTGTTAAAGATATATATAGGGAGCACCGTATACAAGTTAGTTATTCCAAAGCCTGGAGAGCCCGAGAGACAACATTAGCTGAAATTAATGGTAGTTATGATGAGGCATACGCTAGTCTTGAGGAGTATTGTTATAGAATTATGGAGACAAATCCAGGTAGTACATGTTTTATTAAAACTGCCGAAAACAATAGCTTCCAAGGAATTTTTATTTGTTTTAAGTCATGTATTGATAGATTTTTAAGGGGATGTTTACCAATTATTAGTACTGATGCTACATTTCTTACGAGATAAGCCAATAACAATACTTCTCGATGGTATTAGAGCCAAGATTATTACACTTCATGACAATCGTAGAAAGAATGCTGAAAATATAGACACAGATTATTGTCCGAAGATGTTAAAGAACATGGCTTCTATTATCAAAGAGAAGAATCACCTAGAAATATTAGCTATTGATAGTTATAAGTTTGAAATAATAGACCGGGCAACAAGTAGAACCTATATTGTTAATATAACTAACAGATCTTGTACATGTTTTAGATGGTACCATACTTATATACCATGTATACATGCATATTTTGTTTGTAGATATTGCAATATTAGTATTGATAATTTTTATCCTGCAGTATTTTCGACGGAAACCTTGAAAAGTGTATACGCACCAAAAATGGAGCCAATTCCAGTTCCCTACGAGATCCAAGCTCCTTTGGTAAGAGGACAAATTGGGGTGCCAGATGTAAGACGCAAAGCCGGAAGACCAAAGAAGAACCGCATCAAACCCCGGGATTCATCGACGAGAGATCTACGTTGCAGTAATTGTGGTGCTATGGGACACAACCGAAGAAGATGTACTAGTCAACCGAGAGAGTAAAATAGAATTGTTCAATACCCAAATATTGTAATAAAAAATCATTACAAATCATACAAATATTGCAAGCATACAACGTTACAAATTATCTACTCATCCTCGTCCTCGTCTTGTTGAGTTTGGGTAGGCAGCGGTGATGGAGTCGAAAAGGCAAGAGTAGCAGCTCCCCACGCATGTTCAGTAGGTTTTGTCAAATAATCCAAGAATGGTAGAAGCTGCACATTTACCATATTTTTTGATGCATCGGAAAATAGAATTGTACCACATAAACAGAGCAGATACGCTCTAGTGCAACGAATGACCTGGATATATTAAGTGTTATATAGACACTAAATTAAGTCATAAACAAATTTACTAATAAAAATACATACCCGCATTTTATCTACATCAACCACCCCGTCAATAGTGTGATGTAGGTCCATGAAGTTGCCACGGAGCCATGTAAACTTCACAAAATTGTCGTCTTTTATACCTAATGGAGGGCTAACACCGAGATACCTCCTGATCAGATCAGATCCCTTTAATAGGTAACCCTAGTATATTTGTCACATCAAAAAGGGTGATCGTTATCTCGCCGAACGGGAGTTGAAAAGTGTTGCGTTCGGTCCACCAACGCTCTGCAAGACTTACAACTAAATGAAGATCGTGGATTAAATATCTAACACGATCTATATAGTGGAATCCAAAGGATTCCACCAAAGCCTTTTGGACCGAATTTAGCTCCCACGTATGATAATTTCTTTCGATCCGCCAATGTACATGGATCCGGGTTCGTAAACCAAGATCATGGTCGTATAACTATAAAAAAACATATACATTATATTTTGTGTGTAAATTACTAAAGTTGAAAACTTGTAATTTCAAAAATTACCTCGCCAGTAAATATCTGACTAGAAATGTGGTCTTCACGTTGCTTAATAATAAACTGGGTAGTCGGTCCGCCAGGAATACGACCGTTATTGTGGGTAGCCATCTCCAAAAATGTTGATTATAAGATGTGAGTAGGAGGAGGAGGAAGAGGATTGCTGTGAGTAAGGAGGAGGAAGAGGATTGCTGTGAGTAAGGAGGAGGAGAAGAAGAATGTGTGAGGAGGAGGCTTCGGTAGTGGGGGGTGTTTATAGGGAGGGAAGGGGAGGGGATGGGGGAAAGTTGAGGGGATGGTGGGGGTCTCCGAGAGAAGGGGAGCGGTCGTGGGTGGGTGGTCTCCGAGGAAGGGGGGGAGTCAGGAATCCGAAGGGAGGAGAGACAGTGGCCCGCCAACTGAGTTGGCGAGCGGTCTCTCGTAGACTGCGCTCCGCCAACTCAGTTGGCGAGCAGTCTCTCGTGGACTGCGTCCCGCCAACTGAGTTGGCGAGCGGCCTCTCGAGGAGTATACCCTGCCAACTCAGTTGGCGTGTAGTCCTCCTCTCTGCAATTACTTCCAATTTTTTCCTTTTTTTATAATTTTATATAATTTTATTACTTTATACGAAAAAAATCGTAATAATAATAATAATAATATTTGTATATATAATTCATGATGTGGGTCATTAACAAAGAACACAATTTGATTAGCCAGCTATGCAAACATAAGTCAACATCTAAGTACATGTAGAATCCAAGAGATGGAGTGGCGCGTGCGGGAGAACACGTCTTCACAAGCCAAAATAGACAAATCTTTATTTATAGTGTCCAAAAAAGATTCTGTTCACATGTGCCTAAATCCGGAGAGAACTAACAATGAAAATAAACAATCGTCCAAAAGTTTTAGAGCAACCAAAAGATAGATTAGTGAAATTGAGTCGGCTTTCAAAATCTATCTTGTTTCCAACATAACCATTAATGTTTGTTGGATTGTATCTTATTTTTGGCGATGGAGCGCTCAAAAGACGTCAGAGTTGATAATTTAGTGTCACATCGGATAGAAAGTGAGTTCATGAGATGTAGATAATTAAAATCGGTTTAGACATACATGAGAATTATCTTTTAAGACATATGAGTCAAGTCCAATATTACATCTCATGGACCAACTTCGATTCGAATTATACCGTATTTTCAATATTGCTTTTATTCCACTTAGCTGAACATAGAATATCCGGATCTGATTTTAGCGTGATTGTAATGTCTGATTCAATACAAGATAGAGAGTAAGAAAATAGCGAAATCCTCAAATGATTACGAGAATATATGTGTGAGATTCATGTACATGTTTAAGTATTGAGCACCATTTTCGGTTGCAAAATACGTTTCAAAGCTTTGCAAGACGGATTTGTACATATCGCATTTAAGGTTCATATATTGGACACTGCATTTTAATGGTCCTCAAACAAGAACAGTTAAATTTGTTCATATGTAAAAATCGAACAAGACTTATATAATTTTTTTTTTGTGTGTGTTAATTTAATAACTAGACGTAACTTTAAATTACAACAAATATGTACATAAAATTATAATTTATAATATAATTTTAATTTCAAACTCGATTCATTCAATAATAAAAATAATACAACCGAACAAGCAAACAGAATCTAAGAAAGAAAAGATAGGTAAGATTCCTTTGTTGATCAAGCACTACCACTAAAGACTATATATGGATTGATTGTCTAATGATTCAATCCTTCTATTTGGATGGGAAAACGCCGGCCAAAAGAGTTTATGATTAATGCATGCCTAGTTTGACCTAGCTCCCTTTTCATTTGGTCGCTTCCCACCATCCACTCGAGTAGGTTGGATAAGGGCGGAAACATAAATTCGAGCCCAACTAAAATTTCATTTTTAGTTTTGGAGGAGTAGTATGTTGTACCGGGGGGTGCAACTCCGACGGATTGGAGTCCAATTCGAGTCCAATCCGATGAATCATAAGACTAGTCTGAATCCAAGTCCGACCCGACCTCGGGTTCAACATATGTAACCCAAAATCAAGTCCGGAGCATCGGATTAGGCTCGAGTTGGATCAAGTCCATCGGGTTTATCGAACTCTAAAATAATTTTAAATAAGAATAATATTAAACACATAATCAAATAGCAATCAAATCTCAATCATTACAAAATATAAACTGAAATAATATTTAGGGTAAGGAGTTGAAGAGTTTAGTTGGAAAAATTTAGAATTTAAATTTTTATTTAAAAAGTATGAAACTATATATATATATATATATATATATATATATATATATATATATATATATATATATATATATATATTCTACTATATAATGAGGAAAGTAGGCTTCACCGTAAAAATTTTCTTTCCAAAAATACCCTTCATTATATTTACTAATTAAAAATAATACCTACAATAAATTCCAATGTCAACCATTTAATGGATGCATTAATATATTATAGAAATCAAAGAGTTCATGCTACTTGCTAAGTTTTTTAAGCTATTACCAAGAAATTCCAATGGTTGAACTCTTAACCTATATAATTAAAAGTAGCAAAGTTAAACCAACTCATCAAAATCATCCACTCCAAGATACGTGCAAAGCACGTGCATATATACTAGTATATATATATATATATATATATATATATATATATATATATATATATGGGAGGAAGAGGGATACAGGAAGAACAAAGTAATTTACCTTAGCAGCCTTCAATTGAAATTTGAGTGCATTGAATTTTTTATATATATATATATATATATATATATATATATATATATATATATATATATATATATTCTCATATTTTTGGTTTTTTGGGTAACCCGGCACATGAATCTGAGTCCAATCCAATTTTTGATCGGGTTCAAATATTTTAACCCGAATCCGAGTATCTTCAACCATAACCCAACCTATTAACGAGTTTACCCGATCGAACTCGGATTTAGCCCGTCCAAATTGCACCCCTATGTTGTACGATGGTTGAATAATTGGACTAAACTGAGATAAGATAAGTTTCAATTGGAATCATAGTTTGCAGTATTGGCCAATATTGATCCGGTATGGATGATACAAATACGATTTGATATGCACGGTTCGATACCGACTGATATTGTCCGATATCCATACGATTTGGCATGTCATGGTACCGATATTGTTCGATATCGACATTTGTGGTACCTTTTCTAGTCAATTTGACAAAAGAAAATCAACGAAAAATGATATAAAAAGGATATAAAAGCATAGTAAGATTGTAAAATCATGTAAACTAAAAGAAAAAATATGTCAAAGTTAAACCAATTGATAGACAAAGGTGACTATTATTTCATTTAATTTAAAAACTAGTAAGAAACAACATACTGTAAACTGGAATAGGGATGAGCATTATTCGGTTTAGGACCGAAAATCGATCCGAACTGAACCGAATAAGAGATTCAGTTCGGTTTGGAAAAAAATCGGTTCAGTTTCGATTTTGAAAATACTGAAATTTCTTATTCGGTTTTGGATTATCGATTTCGGTCCAAAATCGAAAACCGAATAAGCCTTATACAATTATATAAAAACCCTCAATTCTATACATATGTTGTAATTAAAAGTATGTATATTCTGAAAGGAACAATTTTACGTATGTGTTTTAAAGTCCAACTTTGATAATTTAACAACTAGTCTAACTTTGGACGCAAATATAACAAATGTGTGTATAAATTTTTTAATTTTAATATCATTTAACTATAATTCCAACGTTAGATCATACCCATTAAACAATAGAAATAAAACAACCGACTATACCAATAACCAAATCGTTATTCGGTTCAGTTTCAGTTTTGACTAATTTTGGTTCGATTTGGGTTTTGGGTTTTTATAATTTCGATTTATTCAGTTTTGACTATTTCGATTCGGTTGAAACCGAATAAACCGAACGCTGAACTCTAAACTAGGATGTGTACTGGACAAAACCGGGCTGGACCCGGGCCTATTCAGGATTGGGTCCGGGTTGGCCCTTTTGTTTTTTTGTTTTTTTTGAAAACCTCGGTTTTGTTAAATCATGAACAAATTTGAAGTTTTTTTTTTTTTTTTTTTTTAAATTTAGCAAAATATCAAAATTTTGAAAAAAAAAAAAAAAAAATCTTATTATGGACCGGACCTGGTCCGAGCCAACGACTGTATCGGACCGGACTGGGTTGACCGAGTCGGATACACGTCTTTGACCGGACCGTACTATCGGACCCCAAATATAAACTCAGTCCGAAATCAGATATGCTATGGGCCAAACCGGATCGTCCCATTGACCGAAACCAGGCCATTTAACACCTTGAGCCAGCACATAACGTTTTTTTTAGATATATTACTCTTTCTAATCAATTGGAGAATATGCAACCTCGTGGGAAATTCTGCTGGATTAGAGTTTTGTTATTGTTGTTTCTTATGCGATGAACTCGACAAGGTTTTGGTTGGCTCACTACTGCTCAGTCTTTTAGTTCCTCGTCTTCTAATGGTTTGGGTCACTGCAATCAAATATTGTGGGACAAAATGTTCGACAAACTGAAATATACAAAAACCAACAAAAGAAGGAAGAAGCAAAGAGAAACAAAAAAACAAAAAAATTTGTTTAGATTTTCGGATACTAACAGAAAAATCATATTCAAGGTTGAAAGCACGGATTAACAATAATAACTGTTTTAACTGAAATAAAGAGGACAAAGGGGTTCTTCGTACGAACTTCACTTAGTAGAGCACAGGACATGTACAACTTTTTCGACAATCCTACCAAACGTAATTGCTTGTTTAGCTCTTTGGACTAGTCCTTCCCCAAGGCAGACGATAAAGGCACCACCACAATTGATAGGAGAACAACACATAGTACGAGACAACACATTTAAGTCAAAATTTTGTTAGGAACTAATAGGACTGCAAATGGGTCAAGTCGTTCGAGAGCTGTTCGAACCTCGGCTCGATAAAAACTCGTTTGAGCTCGGTTCGTTTAGTAAACAATCCGAACTCCAGCTTCATTTTCGAGCTCGTATAATAATTAATAAACGAGCCAAGCTCAAGTTTAGAAGTACTCGGCTCGTTTGAGCTCGCAAGCTGGCTCGTTTAAAAGCTCGCGAGCTAACTTGTAAGCTAGCTCGTTTAGGAGCTCGTTGCTGGCAGTCTACCAATTTATTTTGTTATTTAAATTTAAATTTCTTCTTTGTTGAATTCTAATTTTATGTATGTTTGTATAACAATGTGGTTGTGCGCATTATATATAATTATATGTCCTTAATAATTAATATTAAGGAACCTTTTTAATTAAATTTTTATAAATAAATTGTTAATATTATAGGTACTTGAATTCAAGCTTAACTAGCTTGAAATCGAGTTTGTTAAGCTTGAAATCAAGCTTAACGAGCTTGAGTTTAAGCTTATAGCTTGTTTATCAAGCTTGAATCAAGATTGGTTATCAAGCCAAGCTCGAGCTCTAACCAAGTCAATTGTAAATCAAAGTAGCACCAGAAATGAGTTTTCAGCGCTATTAAGCTTGAGAATTTGGAGTGCCAATTCTATCAACAACAAAGGAGCACATACGAGACAATTCATGTTGTTGATTTCGCTGTACTGAAATAGGATCATCAAGAACTAGAAAGCACGGACACTACAACCACAGTCATTCCAAAATACATTAGGACACCCAAAACATATCACTGTTTCCATAACGTGTCGTTTCCTATCTGTGTCCTAGCAACATAGTTGAGAACGAAAGTGTCATACGATAAAACTCAAATTTGGAAAGGCCTAATTAGAGAAGGGCAAAAACTAAACCCTAATTTGGACAGTGGCAGTTTTTTCATGGCCAACTAAATATATTTATGTTGGAGTGGATGAAATTTTCAACCTATGTAGAGAATATCCCGGAGTGCGACGAGCGCCATCCGTGTGTCGGAAAAGCTCGAAAAGTGCATCGAGCGTCGTGTATTGGAACATTTATGGTAAGCAAATATTATATTGGATTTTCATCTTTGACTTTAATTATATATTTATGATTGGATCTTTCATATATTAATTTTACATATAATTGGATTTCCAATTTATGGTAAGCTAATTTATTATTTGATTTCCATTAAATATATGATTGAATGTAATTGAATTTTCGTAAATATTTTTGGCTTCCATATATAGATTTTCATATGGAAACCATAATTCATGCAAGGGTTTATATAAAGGCCCATGCAATATACAACAACATGAGAAAAAAAATAAGAGACAGGAAAAAAATGTGGCAAGAGTGTCATTGCAACTTTGGAGAGGAGAAAGAATGATTGGAGGCCGTTTCGGAGAAAGAGATCAATTTGAAATATTTTTCATTGTCTTTTTTTTCCGTGGTTGTAATATATTTTTTTATCCAAAGAGTTGCGGTGATCTGTGTTGGATCGGTGAGTAGCTTGTAGATGGTGTAATCTCTATATTCCGTTAGTGGAGGTTCTTCAGGGTTGGATTTTGATCGTCCCGTGATTTTTTTCATATGGATTTTTCACGTAAAAATCTTTGTGTCTGCTATTTGTGTTTGGTATTTTTTTGGTTTGTGCGTTTTGCTCCGTTCTCTCGCAAGTACTCTCTGGTTTGGAGAACGGTTTCTGCGTTTTGTTCCCAACGGTGTGGTATCAAAGTCAGGTTATGAAATTCCAGAAGGATGTCAGGAGTTGACAGACAAACCAGGGAGGAGAGATGGACGCGAAGCCGGTGCGCATGGTAAACCTGAACGGTACCAACTATCACTACTGGAGGAGTAAGATGAAGGATCTGGTATTTGTCAAGAACCTGCATCTGTCGGTATTTGTAAACCCCCTGAATTTTCAAAATTTTAAAAAAACTGAATTTTTCACAATTTTCTGGGATTTTTCTGTAATTTAAAAACAGGGTTTTAATTATTAAATGATTTTTAAATGATAATAAACAATATTAAAATATTATGAAAATAATATTTTTGGATGTAAAATGAAAAACTGGACTTAGGACAATTTTTCTGGATTTATCGGACATCGGACCTAATTTTAAAAGCCTAAAAACTATTTTCCTAAATTAATTAATTAATTTATTATTATTATTATTATTATTATTTACTGTTATTATTTTTATTTCTATTTTCTGTTTTGGGCCCGGCCCGGCCCAGTGGGCCGAGCCCGTTAAACCCAGCCCAGCCCTTGGCTTAACGGGTCGGGCGGGTCCTCTCCGTCCGGATCCGCGCCCGACCCGGAACCCGCGTCACCCCCACCCTCTCCCACGATCGACCCGATCTTCCCGCCGCCCGCCAGAAATCGCGCGCCACGGCCACGCCCTCCTCCACGTCGCCTCCCCCTCCGGATCCCTCGGCCACGACGCCCCAGCCAGCCCCCTATTTATATCCCCCTCCTCCGTCCTCTTCCACCCCTAAATCCGAGCCCTAACCCTGACTCCACCCTACTCCGGCGAACCCCCGTCCGGCGACCCTCCGCCGACCTCCTCCCTCAGCCACCTAGCTCACCCCCTCACCGGAGCCCGCCGACCAGCGCCCCTCCTCAGCCGCAGCGCCCCGCCCGAGCCGCTGCTGTTCTCCCATCCGCCGGAGCTGCAGCCACCGCCCAGACCCTCTGCCGGCGCCGCCTGCCTCCCGAGCCCTCAGCGGTGCCTCGCCGACCGTCGGCCAGCCACCACGACCCAACCCTAGTCGGACACAACCGAGGACACCCGGACACGCCGCTGGACACGTGGACACGTCCAGGACACAGAACAGCGTGTCGGACTCAAAAATCTCGGTTTTTTCGGGTCCCTTCAGGTACTCATAACTTCCTGCTCGTAACCCCAATTTCGATTCCGTAAATTTTTACGCGAAGCCTGTATGACCCTCTCGGTGCCCGGATAAACCGCTCGGGGCATCGCGTCCTGTGGTGATCGCACACCGCGATCCAAAAACAGGAAAAAACCAGGCCCTGTTTCACCCCGGAACTGAGTACGCTCCGCCAAACGGGACGACTTGGTCGCGTACGGTCTTCACAGATACGTGCGCCTCGTCGATACGGACGTGTGAGAGTTCGCGGAAGCTGATTCGGGTGTGCGTGCACCCCGGAATCAACGCGTATCCGCGGACATCGTCCCGTATCCGCCTTTTCTGCAATTCACCCTAACTTCGTGCACACACGTCGGATCGAGACGAAACTTGCGCCATCGGACTCGTATCGATACGCTGGTCCTGTGGGTCAAGTTTGGTCCGATTCTGAGAACGTTGACGAAATCGCGTGTCGTGGGCCCCACAGGCCCCGCTCGACGGGCGATTTCGTGATCGGCTCATCGGAATTCAAATCTGAAAGTTCTGTTGGGTTCGTATCAGCGTTCCTGACCTGTTGACACTGAGTTTGGTGAATTTGGAGACCGTTGACCCTGACGCATTTTTCGGTGCAAAGCGGGCCCACCGGTGGATCCCGTTTTGGTCCGAAACTGCCGTTTTTGCCCTTGTCTCCAAATTGGACCCAAGGACAGGCGTTTCTAGCTGATTGATATTTTCTGGATCTGATGGTGATATTTGTTTCAGCAATCGGAGTACCGCCTGCAATTTCAGCTGAAGTCAGAACCGCAACTGGAACCGGAATCACAGGCAAGTGTACCTTGCCAAACGCTGCAGCTTGCTATATATTTTTCTTGGTTAATTTTGCATCAGTGAGAACATAGAGCTTGTAAATTCTCGGTAATTTCTGTTATAGTATTTTACTTGAATTCTGGTAGATCCATATGTAACTTGTTTTAACTGCTTAACCTAGGAAACGTGTGACGTGCTTAGTGTCCGATCATAGTCGGGTGCCAACCCCGTACGCGATGTTGGGTACGTCATTAGAGATGGACAATCGATACCCTTATTCTCGTACTTGTCCTATCAAGTACACCAGAACCCAGGACACTTGACACTATTTCATGAGACAAAGTCTTCATGAGACAATCAAGGTGATTCTGTATAGGATGCACGTTTTATGACATAGACTTTACATTCTTAGACAATTGATTCATAGCTATCAGACTTGCTGCATTAGTTATAATCGTGCGTGACATGGACATGAGGCATCGTGGACATGAGACGTGGGATTACATTGGGTGGGGAGAGACACACAGACTACAGGCTGATATTATATATAAAACATAGTATATAACATAGTGTAGTTCATAGTTATTGCCGCTACCGGCTCCCCGACACAGAGCTTGTAGTGGCTTCAGCCTGAGTTCTAGTGCTGCTCTCATATTGCATATCACTTAGCTGGTTACATAGCTTACCCTCTTGTTTAATTAACTGCTGCACTGTATTTATTTGGCTTGTATTTTCTGTACCTTGCTGTCCCCTGAGGACCTGGATCCGGATTATGTCCCCAGGTACAGCTGAAGAGAACTACCCAGAGGTGTACGGTACCGGAGCGCTCCTTGGAGCAGAACAAGGAACAGAGGACGAAGTAGTGGCCGAAGATTTCTCCTGAGCACCGGCTTCAACTACACAGTATTTCCATTTCCAGCATTTCATTTCCTGTCTTTTCCTTAAATGTAACAGAATATTTCTCGGATTTGTTCCCGAGACAACCTTATTTGTTATTGCATATTTATTTCCATTGCATTATTTCTGGCAATTAATCTGTGTTATTCTGTGG
The DNA here is from genome assembly GCA_036927795.1 of Iris macrosiphon. Lineage (NCBI taxonomy): Eukaryota > Viridiplantae > Streptophyta > Magnoliopsida > Asparagales > Iridaceae > Iris > Iris macrosiphon. The sequence goes on from JAYESA010000008.1 coordinate 204,458,616, forward strand.
ATAAGATTAGTAATACCTGAGACTTGTACTTAGTCCTGCTAGACTACAGCTTAAGCATGCCCCGATGGATCCATTTAATTGGGTTGTCCATCGGTGCGTGCTGCTGGCCATTGCTCACGTGCTCAGTCCCTCGGCATTTTGGGACTGGGGCATGACAGTATTTGCTTCCGAGAGACCTAATAACAAATATGAAGAGGGCTGAAAGTTAGAACATATACATGTGTGTGGGTACATCAGGCAGTTCGTTGATGAGAACGTGTACAACCACGTTACCAATATTGAGCACGCGAGGACACTGTGGGATAAGCTAGAATCTATGTGTACGAAGAAGACCGGGATAAATAAATTATTCCTGATCGGGATGATGATGGGTCTGCAGTACAAAGATGGGGCGTCCATTATGGATCATTTGAGTGAGTTCCAGAGCGTGGTTGACCAGCTATCCTCGATGGGAGTCAAGTTTGACGACGAGATTCAAGGACTATAGTTATTGTGTACATTGCCAGACTCGTGGGAGACTGTACGAGTGTCTATGATCGCTTCTACTCCTGAAGACGTGGTCAGTCTGGAGTTGGCCAAGAGAAGGGTACTGAATGAAGTGATACGGAGACGTTCTTAGGCCACTTCATCCACATCCTACTCATAGGCGCTTGTTTTAGAGAGCTGCGGAAGGGGTAAAAGTAGGGGTCCAGGCGATGGCAGAGACAAAAGTAAAAAAAGGTCCAAGGGTCGGAACGAGGACTCGGAGTGTTACCATTATGGAAAGAATGACCACATCAAGCGGAACTGTTTCGCTTGAAAGAGAGAGAAAAATGGCGACAAGAGGAAGCAGGGCCAGAACTCTACAATGGCGGCCTCGACACATGGAAGCGATCTGATAATTGTAGATGATGAGGTAGTTATGAACCTCGCTTGCGATGACAACTCTTGGCTGGTGGACTCAGGTGCTTCAACGCACATATCTCACAACAGAAAACTATTTGCTACTTACACAACAGGCGACTGTGGAGTATTGAAGATGGAAAATAGAGTATTGGGAGGGACGGTATCCCGAGATCGTGCATGACGAGCCATCCTCAGATAATTTTTGAGGTGTGAAAGTTTGCCACCACGAATATTATATATCATCCGCACTAGTGGAGTGCAATATTCGACCATTTTTATATTTAAATCGGACCAATTTTTCCTATAGGAATGTTGGAACTGTTACTGATCTATCTTAGCAAGGCCCTACGGGGGACCGGTACATATTCTACGTACTACATATTATTATTGGTTTGGCCAGTCGTGCTCACCTGTAGCACGATTTGAGGATCCCTATATTATTGCATTACTAGGATAACTCATACTTCACATATCAAGCCGTAGGATTGATTGGCCGATTAAATGAGTATGTGCTGGTAGTATAGGGACATGAACTATTGTGGTGCGATGGTTAAACCCTTGTCCTTGTTTGGTTGTAGGGTTACGCCAATGTGTCGCAATAGGTCATGTACCGAAGCTGCATATTATATATATACTTTAGCTTGTATTGTGGCATGTGTGTTCTGGATTATATTGATGTTTTGTATCTTCGTCGTGTTCATAATTGGTAAGTCGTACCCTGTTTCGGAGTAGTACGACACATATTTAAACCTGTAGGGACAAGTCTGGATATCCTTTGCCTCAAACGAGTATTTTTGCCTGAGCAAAGCGGGTCGGGACATTGCACTTTTGCCATTTGAATCGGCAGTCCGCTTGAATGGAACGGGATGTTACATTAGTTCCTCTACATGATTGTATATTATTCAGACCGCGGCTGACTTGACAATGTACTAGTGTACCATCATGTATAACTAGTTTCGTGATCATTCTGATAGAGCGTCAGGGACGCCTAACTGCTTTATCTTACATGCCCATTCTTACTGTTTCTTGGTTGATGATTGAGACATAGAGATCATTGACCCTAGGTGACTTGATTGTACCATGCACCCCTTGTCTAGTTACAGACGTGATCGTCGTACGACGTATAGTACCTTGTACGTGGTAGCTGGCCATGTCCGTCTCCATATTTCAGTACTGGGGTGTGATAATTCGGGTGGCGCTAGCATTGGCAGCCAGTTTCAACTTGGAGGTTGAGCAAATGGACATGAATACGGCATTCATCCACGGTGATCTTGAGGAGGAGTTGTACATGGAGCAGCCAGAGGGATTATGTGAGAAGGGCAAGTCACACTTGGTCTGCCAGTTGAGGAAGAGCTTGTATGGTCTGAAGCAGGCTCCGAGGCAGTGGTACAGGAAGTTCGAGTCGTTTATGGGGGAGCATGGTTACGCAGGACGACGTCGGACCACTGTGTATTTGTGAGGTACTTTGCCGAGGATAATTTCATCATTTTATTGCTTGCTCTATGTTGATGTTATGCTACTGGTGGTCAGAATGCCACTAGAATAGCGGAGTTGAAGCGCCAACTGGGCGCGACCTTCTTTATGAAGGATTTGGGCTCAGCGAAGACTATTCTTGGGATGGAGATCAGCCGAGAGAGAGAGTGTCCAAGCTGCTACACTTGTCCCAAAAAAAGTACATTCACCGGGTACCTCAACGTTTCGAGATGGACGGGTCGAAGAAAGTGAGTAACCCCTTTCGGCTCACTTTAAGTTCACTGAGGAGCATTGTCCATCTACCGAAGACGAAAAGGAAGATATGGAGCGAGTTCCATATGCCTTAGTTGTAGGAAGTCATATGTATGCTATGGTGTGTTCGAGGTCAGACATCGCTCACGCAGTTGGTACAATTAGCATGTATACTTCCAATCCTGGAAGGGTACATTGGAGTGGGGTCAAGTGGATTCTATGATATCTTCAAGGCACTGCCGATTGGAGACTTTCTTTTGGTGGTGACGAGCCGAAGCTAGTTGGGTATATCGACGCTGATATGGCTGGAGATGTAGATACGAGACGATCAACTTCGGGCTATGTGATGATGTTTTCTGGTGGAGTAGTATCATAACAGTCGCGGTTGCAGAAGTGTGTTGCCTTGTCGAAGACAGAGACAGAGTACATTGCGGCGACGGAGGCTTTCAAGGAGTTGTTGTGGATGAAGAAGTTGTTGCAGAAAATTGGGCTAAAGCAAGAGCAGTATCCTTTGCTTTGCGATAGTCAGAGTGCTATTCACCTTGTGAAGAACCAGACATTTCATAGTCGGTCCAAGCACATTGAGACCTGGTATCATTAGATACGGGATGTTGTGGAAAAGAAGGAAACGACGCTTGAGAAGATTCATACAGATGACAACGGAGCAGACATGTTCATAAAGATTCTTCCAAGAAAAAAGTTTGAGAACTGCAGGCGGATCGTCAGGATGACGACCCCCTCCACATAGTTGTGAAGGGAAAGATTTGTTGCAGTGGGTGGGGTTCCCAACCTGTGTGGAGAATACCCCAGAGTGTGACGAGCGACATACGTGTGTCGAAAAAGCTCGAAAAGTGCATCGAGCGTCGAATATTGGAACATTTATGATAAACAAATATTATATTGGATTTCCATCTTCGACTTGAATTATATATTTATGATTGGATCTTCATATATTAACTTTCCGTATAATTGGATTTCCAATTTATGGTAAGCTAATTTATGATTTGATTTCCATTAAATATGAATGTAATTTGATTTCCATAAATATTTTTGGCTTCCATATATAGATTTTCATATGGAAACCATAATTCATGCAATGGTTTATATAAAGGCTCATGCAATATACAACAACATGAGAAAAAAAAGAAAAAAAAAAGAAAAAGTGGTAAGAGTGCCATTGCAACTTTGGAGCGGAGAAAGAATGATTTGAGGCCGTTTCGGAGAAGGAGATCAATTTGGAATATTTCTCATTGTCTTTTTTCTTCGTGGTTGTAATCTATTTTTTGATCCAAAGAGTTGCGGTGATCCGTGTTGCATCGATGAGGAGCTTGTAGAGGGTGTAATCTCTTTATTCCATTAGTGGAGGTTCTTCAGGATTAGACTCTGATCGTCCCATGATTTTTTTTTTAATCTGGATTTTTCACTTAAAAATTTCTGTTTCTGCAATTTTTGTTTGATAATTTTTTGGTTTGTGCGTTTTGCTCAGTTCTCTCGCAGGTACTCTTTGGTTTGGGGAACGATTTTCACGTTTCGTTCCCAACCATTTATAGCTTAAACTTACTATTCTTTCATGGTAAATCTCGACATATAGGCGGCCAGTCCAAGTGAAACATTAGCCTCCGTTGTATATTTGATAGCTGACGGGAGAATACTGTCAAAACTGCTTCAGCTGCTTAGAAAAGTAGCAACAAAAGTCGGGCCTAAATCGAAAATGATGGATCAGAAATTCCGAAGATTTTCATGGGCCCAATATGTTTTTTTGTTCATGGGCTGCTTTTCCAACTTTTCTCAATTCCCATATCCAAAGTTTAAATTGGAACTCTGTTGATCATGTAAACTAATTATATGGTGAATTATATGGTTCTATTGCAGGCTCTCTCTCTCTCTCTCTCTCTCTCTCTCTCTCTCACATTCTCTTCTTTTAAATGCTGAATAAACTTTGAGTCATCTGATGTCTGACTTTTGCTGGAAATGCCCAATTAGCCCTTCTGTTTATAGATGGAGCTGTCTACAGCTTCACATTGTTCTAAGATTTATGTTTTTCTGAACAAACAAAATGATCCATATATTAAAGTATGGTGATCTTCCTTGTGCATGTAGTTTCTTCTTTCTTCCCTATGAGCTCATTTGTTTTAAAAAAAAGTAAATTAAAAAAAGTCAAACAGTGGAAAGTTAAGATGTCAAAAACATTTCCGCGGGGTGCCATTGGGATAAAATAGATTTTGGTTGTTAAGAACAGCGGAATCTCATCTTATTTCATAATCCTGTGGTCGATCATATGTCCTGCATTGCTATGCAAGGAAATCAAATCAAGTGCTTGTGTTCGACTTAGATTTGGGTTCGACTTAGATTAGTACCTTTTGTTGTCTAGCAAAGATAAGAAAAAAAATATATAATCAAACTAATGTACTGTCTGGTTGCTTGTAAATGGTATTGTTACAGCTTTTGTTGCCAACACTTGCGTCAATTTTGACATTTGTTTTGTTGTAAATAGAGTCAGCTTATTGTAGTTAGAATTTTGTTATGTAATTAGCAATTTTGTTACTATCTTTCAGCTAGTTATTAGGATTTGTATCGTTGTTAAAACTATTAGCAATTTTACTTGCTTGTTTTTTTGTTTTTTTTTCTCAGCCTTTTTCATAGATTTATATGAATATATTCGAGATTTTGACAACAGCTGAGATGGACCGACGACAAACCAAACCTTCCTTTCCTACTCATCCACCCATCCCTCAACTCTACGGGACGTCACAATATTTTCTAGCATAGTTGCAGTCCCACCGTGAACCTACTAGCCATGATCCAAGGTCTCGATTGATTTTAGAAAGAAAAAAAAATTCAATTTTATTTTTATTTTTTTTAAAATTTTTATTTTTATTAATTTTTCTTTTCTGTGTTTGGAATAGCTAAAAAATTTGAATAAGTGAAGAAAGAAAAATGAATCCATGGGATGAGTGGAAAGACCATTTTATTTTTTTATTTTTTTCTGCTCATTTTTTTTTTGCTCCCAAACACAAAATATATATATATATATATATATATATATATATATATATATTTCAAAGGTTTTAGCCGAAGTGGGCAGGACCAGAAATGATGACCTAGAAGTAAGTATCCAACCAAGTACGTAGTCCATTCCATTGTCCTAAATTAGCTGCTGCATATATCCGTCCTTGTTGAGCCATGACTGGGGAGAGTGGGGATTGTGCTTGGTCAATCCTGATCAATGAAGTAGTTTGGATTTGTGATGAAAGCAAAGGAACCAAATTATTGGCCTAACCTTGATTGAAAGAACAATATTTCACATTCGACCACCGCAAAATGGCTCAAATGATATGATAAAATATATTTTGATTTTAACATATTCGTGCACCCCCCAAAGCTCCAAATTGACCAACAACTGTAAGTAGGGTATACTCGTTGAGAAATATATTATCTTCATCGTAAAGATAACAAATAAAATACGTCGATGATCTTTATCCATTGTAGCACATTTGGACTTGCAGGAAGATAGAGACAAGATGGTTAGGCTTAACATCCAAGGACATACTCAGAATTTTAGTTTATTTCAGACTAAACTTAAATTATCTTAAAAAAAATTACAAAATAAATATTGTGTCAGTATCGTCATGTCCATACCGAATCGTGTCTGACCAATGTAGAACCATGTCAAACATACTAGAAAAAATAAAAATCTAACAAAAAATATTTAGTTTATAAGACAAACTCTTTTAGGCATAAATTCAAACACTAAGAGTCTTTGGTATCCTCTTTCACCATCAACAAACTCGACGAGGGTACAGGAGTTTGGAACAAGGAAAGTGCCAGCGGTAGGACTTAGACGTTGTTGTTGCAACTCTTCACTCGGCTGTCGTCGCAGTCCGACAATGATGATACGGTCTCGGTTATGATGGATTTCTCGATTAAAAATGAAGCAGACGAAAGGAGAGAATGTAAGTTATAGAGAGAGATTGAATGAGAAAGAAATGTTCGCACGAGAAGATAGGATAGGAGGGAAGAGGGCGCTCAATAGCAGAATTCTATAAAAGGGAGTATACGTTGTTCTATGTACTCAAAATAGTGAAAGAAAAGAGCTAGAAAATTAAAAAAGAGCTAGATTGCAGGAATGTGGATTGTTGTAAATTTGTGTGAACTAAAATTAAAGATAAAAAATAAATATAAACTGACTTGTAAAAAAATTATATTATTTTTTATTTTTTATTTTATTGAATGGGCTAGAGTACATCTCAAGCCTATCAGTGCTAAGATCCCCAGACCGAAAATAAATACAATTTTGTTATATGTAGCCACAATGGAGATGGTGGTAGAGAACGTCCGTGAACCACATCGCACTCCATTGAATTGTCCATCTCGGTAAATCCAAAAATTGATAATAACAGGGTTACGTGGAAGACCAATGAATTTGAATTGATTTTTAGAGAGTATGTTTTCCAGCTGGAAAAAGATAAAATAAAAAAAAAATTGACAATTAGCTTGAATTGGTCTTAGTCGAGGCTGAGAGGGGCTGTTGAAAAATTGGTCAGTCATGACTCATGACAAGCCACTATCAAAGTTGGTGTATTTATAACAAAAATGATCCTTGCCTCGTGCAGTACTTGCGAGTCACCGTCCGTTCGTCACATTTATTTTCCAGTTTCCTTACTCCTATTTTGTGTCCGGCGGGTTAGCCATCACGTCCACACACGTGCCGGTCCTATCCGTTCCTCCCACCCCTCCCTCCTCTCTTGTTCTGCGTCTGACCGTCACGCCGCCGGCCGGACCATCGTGTGCGAGCACTGCACGTGCAAGAACACGTGCAGTGCAGCACAGTTGTATTTATAAAGTAAGAGCATCTCCAACCCTATTGCAAGTTTGGAAAAAAATTGTTTCCACATAGGAATAACAAATCAAAAGCTCTTCTCCAATACAAATGTTAGATAAATTATAAAGGTGACATAGCATAACATAATAAAAATATTGTAAAATTGGTTATCTAGTTCTAGACAATGCACTTCATAATAGTTTTACCTTCACATCATCAACTATGAATAAAAATATTTATAAAAAAAAAAAAGAAAAAAAATTGTCATAGAAATAAGAAAAAAATACTTCTTATTGTATTTTCAATAGTTTTGCATTGAAATTTTTTTATCTTATTGAATTATTGTATAAATATAATTTTACCACCTAAAAAAAATATTATCTTATATTTCGTATCACATAATAATCATAACAAATAACAAGACAAAAGAGGTGGAGATGCTCTAAAGTATATATTTCAGATGCAAAGTGCTTCATGTACTTAGTGTCGTTCTTCCGGAAAATTCAAAAACAACTCCTTGCAACTTGCAAGATATTTCCGTGCAATTGACTGTACAGCAAATTAACATATACGTCTATGCTATATGCAAAAAGAAAAAGTTGGAACATATGATACGGCACAAAGTCTTTGTTGATAAGGCTTCATCGTCGTGGACGCAGTTGTTAAATCGAGTCATCACTCTCTGACAAATATCTACATTGTATGAACCGAAACAGTAACAATCATATACTTTTACTTTGCAGCTCGGTTTTTTAAATGTTAAAGAATAAGTTAATAACCATTAGGTCTGTTTGGTTCGTCGAATTATTCACCGGAACTGTCAAAATTTAGGAACTTCTCGCTAGGTTTTAAAGTTCAGATGTGTTGGTTAGAAATGGAGGTGACAAATGGAACTCAGTGATTGGACAGACTGAATTTCTAGGTTCGGAACTCCTCGATACATTTCTTCCCATCTGACTTCTGAAAAATTTGAGAGAAGTGCATAGAAGTAGGGAGTCATCGAAGCCGGACTTCGTGAGCGTCGTGACCCTTGTCAAGCTTCGTCTCTCTCCCCGCGACCTCTACATCGAAATTTCCTACGCTCCTCGACAAACTGGAGTCAAAATCTGTCGAGGTAGACGACCGCCCGTCGGACCTCCGTCGAGCTAGTAGACAACCTCCGCAAGCGTCATCGACTTCACGAGCGCCGTCGTCAACGAGGGACTCCTAAAATAAATGATATTTATAATACTTAATAATAGTAATTAATAAATGTTATTAATAATAGTTAATAAAAATATTATTAATTAATAAAAATAAAAATAAATCTGTGATTAATAATTATTAATAAAAATGAAAATTTTGTGAGAAAAAGTAATTTATAATAATAATGTTAATGATAATTAATTTATATTATTTATTAATAATAATTAATTAATTTTGGTTGTAATATACACTAATAATATTTCAAAAAAAATTTATATTTAAAAGTGGAAAACCATATCACTTCTCAACTATCACTTTTTTACAAACCAAACATCGGAACTACCAAAAGCATGCATCTTACAACTCACTTCAACAACCATCTAAACAAAGGAACTCATAAAATATGCATACGCATGAGATGCATATACAATATGTATGCAAAAGATTCACTTATAGATTTTTTACTTCTTTCTACTTTTCTGAACCAAACAGCCCACAGTAACAAGAATAAACTTCTTTCATGGAACAAACAAAATAGACTTATTATTATATGTTTGTGTTAGTTCACATCTTTATTTATTTTTAAGAATAAATATCAGTTTCTATCCTTGAGTCTGATCTGATCTGCAGATCTGATCTCAAACCACTTGCTAGTCAAGATAAAAAGAAAAAGAGTAACGACAGTTTCTATCCAAATATAATTTCTTCCTTTCTTTCTTTCTTTCTTTGTTGTTTGGAGAGACGAATAAAAAACAAGGATTTTTTACTTATCAGCACAAGGATATAGAGAATTATTTGTTCTCAATAATTAAATTGTTTATTAGTTGTTCTTGTGGGGGAGGCTAACTAATACAAAGACAAAGCAGAAGCCCGTGCATCCCATTTATTAATTCACCTATCTAAGAACTCCTGCCCAAAGATAAATGTCTAATTTCTAAATATCTTATGCTAATAACAAAAATAAGACACGATATTTAACAAATTTCAACCTTACTCATCATGATCTAAGCGGGCCCAAGGACCGAGATGCGAGCATAGAGGCCGAGAATGTCCCCTTAGCCGCTACTGACAGAGAATATGCCGTTCCGGATTGATTTGTATGAGTTGGTGGAAGTGGGGGCGGTGGCTCCTAGCAGTAGCGATAGGCCAAGTAATATTAAATAAAAAATTCATACGAAAAATGCAGAGTTTCCAAGTTTCCTAAAGGATATCGACCTTTTTCAATAGTTCAAAACCTAAGGATGCCAAAAGAAAAAGATTATAAAGCTGCCGAATAAAATTAAATTTATAAGACCAGCTTCCAAATCCCAGAATCGGACGGTGGAGAATATATTCCAAGGGGACCAGCCGCGGAAACACGGAGCCGCCCTCACTTATATTTTTACCCTCTCCTTAACAATAATGTTAAGTTTAATATCAAATGCTTACAACCCTCTCAAACCCCCCCCCCCCCCCCCCCCCTTTTGTATGGGCTACTTTTCGGTTTCACCTTTCATCTAATGAACGACAGTCGCGTGACGTTTTGGTCACATGACAACCATTCGAACAGTCACTAAATTCTACCTCTTTTCTTTTCTCCAATAGACGACCATCACGTAACAGTTGTAAAAAAATTGTAGACATTTGGTTGTAGAATTGTAGACATTTGATTGTAGTCATAGCATAGCTCATTTCCTTAAACACACTAAAATACCCCCAAAATCCTTGGAACTTCACACCGGTAACCATACCTCCCCCCCACGCTACGCTAACCCTACTTTAACTAAATCCTAGCAAGGTTAACCTAACCCAGCCACTCTCTCCTTCCTTATATCTAACCCTCCTCTCTCTCACCCTACTCTCCGCTTCCTCTCTCCTTTTTGCGATTTTTCTTCTCCATCAAGAAATCGAGTAATTAACAAAAATAGTAACATATTTCCTGACCTGTGGGTTTGTTTGGTTGATGCTCCGAAACTCTTCCTTGAGTGAGTGAAGAATGAGCTGCAATGGTTGCCGAGTGCTCCGCAAGGGCTGCAGCGAGAGCTGCGTCCTCCGCCCCTGCCTCCAGTGGATCGACGGCGCCGACTCCCAGGGCCACGCCACCGTCTTCGTCGCCAAGTTCTTCGGCCGCGCCGGCCTCATGTCCTTCATCTCCGCCGTCCCCGAACCCCAGCGCCCATGTAATGATAATCAATCATCATCTCCACCAAACCCTAGCTACTTCTCCAAATTCTCACAGTTCTCTTATTCTTTTGCAGCACTTTTCCAGTCGTTGCTATTTGAGGCGTGCGGGCGGACGATCAATCCGGTCAACGGGGTGGTGGGGCTGCTCTGGACCGGGAACTGGCACCTGTGCCAGGCGGCGGTGGAGACGGTGCTGAGAGGGGGGACTCTCCGACCGCTGCCGGATCTCGAATCCGTCGAGCTCCGCGACGTCGACGGCGGCAGCGGCGGCGGCGGAGGAGGAGCCAGGAAGAGGAAGGGGTTCGGTCCGCTCGGATCGGTGCCGGCGCCTGCGTCGGAGGAGTGTGATCTCGATCTCTGCTTGACGCCGAGAGCCGACGGGAGTAAGCGGCGCCCTACGACTCCGTCGATGAACTCGGAGGGGTCGGTGACGAATAGTACTGCTGCTGCTGAGAATGGAGGAGTGGATGGGACGCCTAGACTGCTCAATTTGTTCGTTTAGAGGGTGGGTTTTTTTTTTCTCTGGTTCTTGATCGAGATCTCAGGATTTCTCCGGATGCTTTTTTTTTTCTTGTAATTTTTGGGTTCTTGGTGGTGATTTCCGACATGGGATTCCTTGTTTGTGGAAGATGACACTGTCGGTTATTACTTTTTTTTTTTTTTTTTTAAATAACTTAATATGAGGAGCTAAGTGTATTATTATCGTTTGGAAATAATTTACCCCTTTTTTTGGCGGTTGGGATGATCCGGTTGGATTTGCGAATTTGTTTCTTTATTTTTCCCAGGGGCAGTGTCATTTCTCCCACTCTTCGGCACCGGCATCGCGCCGCGTTTTAGTGACGCAACATCGCACCAGTTCTTCTTCTTCTTTTTTTTTCTGGACTTGGAAGAAATCGGGGTGGGGTCCAAATGTGTAGACTTATTAAAGAAAACAAGTTGACAATATTTATATTGGACGAACTTGTGCTTATCCAAAACTTGAGGATTGGTATTATTACTTTATTTATTTAATTTTAAATGGGCAAACTGAAGGTCTCTTAGTAAGTGGAATGTTTTTTTGTTTCTTTCTCGAAGCATATTTAAGATCATTTTTAATGGTAAAAAAAATTTCTCAAAAAAATCCCTTCCATCCCTAGTTTCTATTATCATTTCTATCCCATCTAACATTGATAGAGGATGATGGAGAATTTTTGTATAAGAGTTTGTATAGTTAAAAACTCTTATTTAAAAATTTTACGGATTTTTTCGTTTTAAGTAATAATTTATTATATAATTATATAAAACGGGATAAGTTATGGGTAATTGCGGGGGGACCACTCGCCAACTCAGTTGGCGAGTTGCTGAGTTGGCGAGGGGCTCGCCAACTGAGTTGGCGGGACACCCTCCTCGAGGGGCCGCTCGCCAACTCAGTTGGCGAGCCATGCAACGTTGCAACCGTTGGCCAACGGCTATAATCTCACATTCCTATAAATACACCCCCCACCCAACACTCCTCTTACAACATTCACATTCTCCTCCTACCCCAAACACTCTTTACACCAAATTCTCCTCCTCTTGATATTTACTGGCGATGGCTACCCGCAATGACGGTCGTATTCCTGGCGGACCGACTACCGAGCTTATTCTTAAGCAACGTGAAGATCACATTTCTACTCAGATTTTTACTGGCGAGGTATTTTTCGAAATTACAAGTTGCTAACTTTATTAATGTATATATTTTTTAGAATGCCTATGTTTACTTTATTAATGCATATAATTTTTATAGTTATACGATCATGATAATGCTTTACGAACCCGGATCCACGTACATTGGCGGGCTGAAAGGAATTATCGTACGTGGGAGCTTAATCCAGCTCAAAAGGCTTTGGTGGAATCCTTTGGATTCCACTATATAGATCGTGTTAGATATTTAATTCACGATCTTCATTTAGTTGTAAGCCTTGCGGAGCGTTGGTGGCCAGAACGCAACACTTTTCAACTCCCATTCGGCGAGATGACGATCACCCTTTTTGATGTGGCGAATATACTAGGGTTACCTATTAAAGGTAACGCTATATATTTTGATCCGCACTTAAAGGGATCTTGATCTGATCCGGAGTTATCTCGGTGTTAGCCCTCCTTCTGGTCTAAAAGATGGCAATTATGTAAAATTTTCATGGCTCCGTGGCAACTTTATAGAATTACATCAAACTATTGATGGGGTGGTTGATGTAGATGAAAATCGGGTATGTATTTTAATTAGTAAATTTATTTATTACTTAATTTAGTGGTGCAATTTAATAAATTTGTTTAACACTTAATAAATCCAGGTCATTCGTTGCACTAGAGCCTATCTGCTCTGTTTATGTGGTGCAATTTTATTTCCCGATGCATCGGGAAATATGATAAATGTGCAGCTTTTACCATTCTTGGATGATCTGACCAAACCTACTGAGCATGCATGGGGAGCTGCTACTCTTGCGTTTTTATACGCCAATTTGACAGAATTTGTGAGATGCAATCGCAAGAGTATTTGTGGATGTATTTCACTGATACAGGTATGAATGAAAGGCCCTAAAAAGTTAGAGTAATTTTATACGCAAATTTTGTTTGTACTAATGTCATATTTTTGTTTTATAGTTCTGGTCCTACAAGCACTTCTATATTGGTAGGCCTGTTACCAGTGTTCTCAGTGATGTTGGAGTATTTCCAGTTGCTATGCGCTGGCCTACAGATGTAGTGGATTATCAACACTACCAATACAGGACTGTATCACTATATCGAAGCCAATTTGATACACTGCGGTCTAATGAGGTAATTTTTAAATATGCAATAAATATCTTTAAATTATTTAAGTTTTGATCGTAGATAAACATCACATCTAATCTCTTAAAATATCTTTAAATAGGTAACCTGGTTACCGTACATATGTGAACTCGATGCTCCAGAAATCAAGATGACATCCTATGCATTTAGTTTACACAGATGTCATATTATATATGATCGGTTCACCATGTACCATCCGGCAGACCGTGTTCTTCGGCAATTCGGAATGGCCCCAATAATTCTCGATGATCCACCGACAGTCGGTTATCAGACATCAAATGCATTCCAACGAATCATTGGTCTCGTTGCTGACTGGAATAATCGGTTCGAGAATTATAGTGTGAGGGACATGTCTCCTAGACTAAATTCTCATGAGGAATGTAAGTTATAAGTTACTCATTATTCGTATTGATTTAGTGTAAATAGTTTGCTAAAATTTTGTTTATATTTTGCAGACATAGGTAGCCTGGACTACAGACAATGGTGGGGATGCCCTCTAATGAGCAACCGAGTATACCACTATGAGGAGCCCAGGTTCAAGACTAGATCCCTAGACGATTCTACTATGCGTGCTTTTATTGATGGAATGAATGATTTGGTATGACTTCATTATACTTTAACTTCATTATACTTTAAAAAATACATATACATAGATATGATAAATATTTTAATTTACATGTTTCAAATTTCAGAGTGGGGTATACGAGCAGCATTTACAACAACCTCATATGAAGGAACATGTGACTCGTCGTCTTATGGGGGAGCTTGTTACTCGTGTTCGGCATCTGGGTATTGGACCGGAACCGGAAATGCCTCCGGTACAATCCCGTCTTCCACCGGACTATCCGACCGGCTTCGTACGACAGAGACACTCTCGTCGTCGTCGACGGGATACTGCTGGAGCGGGACCGAGTGACCAGTATCTGGAGCGGGCCCGAGTGACCAGTATGCTGGAGCGGGCCCGAGTTACCAGTATGCTGGAGCGACCCCGAGTTACCAGTATCCTGGAGCGGGCCCGAGTTACCAGTATGCTGGAGCCTACCCGACTTACGAGAGTGCTGGAGCGGGACCGAGTTACCAGACTCCTGGAGCCGGACCGAGTTACGAGACTGCTGGAGATGAAAGCTACCAGATATTCACACAATTTTTTTCGACTCCATCAGCACCGCTGCCTACCCAAACTCAACAAGACCAGGACGAGGAGTAGTAAAAAATTGTAAACATTGTATTATTGCAATTTTTGTATGATTTGTAATGGATTTTTACATAAATATTTGGGTATTGAACAATTATATTTTACTCTCTCGGTTGACTAGTACATCTTCTTCGGTTGTGTCCCATAGCACCACAATTACTGCATCGTAGATCTCTTGTCGATGATTTCCGGGGTTTGATGCGGTTCTTCTTTGGTCTTCCGGCTTTGCGTCTTACATCTGGCACCCCAATTTGTCCTCTTACCAAAGGACCTTGGATCTCGTAGGGAACTGGAATTGGCTCCATATTTTGCGCGTATACACTCCTCAAGGTAGCCGTCGAAAATACTGCAGGATAAAAACTATCAATACTAATATTGCAATATCTACAAACAAAACATGCATGTATACATGGTATATAAGTATGGTACCATCTTAAACATGTACAAGATCTGTCAGTTATATTAACAATATAGGTTCTACTTGTTGCCCGGTCTATTATTTCAAACCTATAACTATCAATAGCTAATATTTCTAGGTGGTTCTTCTCTTTGATAATAGAAGCCATATTTTTTAACATCTTCGGACAATAATCTGTGTCAACATTTTCAGCAAACTTTCTACGATTGTCATGAAGTGTAATAATCTTGGCTCTAATACCATCGAGAAGTGTTGTTATTGGCTTATCTCGTAATTTCTTAATCCAGCTGTTGAAATATTCAGCAAGATTAGAAGTGTTAATATCTAATCTAGGACAAGTAGCATACGCTGTTATCCAATGTTCAAATCGACGACTTTCATCGTTTACACCAATAAGCCAATCGTACAACACTATGTTCTCGGCTTTAATTATATCAAACACACTCTCTGCATCCGTTTTATTATATGATCTAGCAAGCGAGTCTAACAAGCGTTGAAATACTGGTTCTTTTGTAACTTTTTTCATGTTTTGTTTAAAATGTTGAATACAAAAAAAATGAGAAGATGCTGGAAAAATAGCACGAACAGCATTTATTAAACCCTTTTGCTTGTCAGATATAAATGAAATTGAACTCCAATCATTAAAACAACTTTCAAAAGATATTTTAAGAGAATTTAAAAACCAAGACCAAGAATCACTATTCTCACCTTCAGCAATAGCATAAGCTATAGGATATAATTGATAGTTAGGATCGTGAGCACAAGCAATAAATAAGATACCTTGATATTTTGACGAAAGAAATGTAGCATCAGTACTAATAATTGGTAAACATCCACTTAAAAATCCATCAATACATGCTTTAAAACAAATAAAAATTCGTTGGAAGCTATTGTTTTCGGTAGTTTTAATAAAACATTTACTACCTGGATTTGTCTCCATAATTCTATAACAATACTCCTCAAGACTAGCGTATGCCTCATCATAACTACCATTAATTTCAGCTAATGCTGTCTCTCGGGCTCTCCATGCTTTGGAATAACTAACTTGTATACGGTGCTCCCTATATATATCTTTAACAATTTGTGATGGACTGTATGACTGGTTATCTCTAATAATGTCAATTATCATGGTCTTAATCCATGAAGCTGTAGCTAGTCGATGACGTCCCGTACTAAGTCTTCCTAAACAAGAATGACGATTTTCTAATGTACTAACTTTAACTATATCGCCATTTCCAATAGACTTTACATATACTCTCCAATTACAATTCGGTTGATCACAACTATATATAATTCCACGAGCATTATTCATATCACTAGCTGAACAACTAAAATTATATTTAATTGCTAAATTACTGATAAAGCTTCTAAAGTGAGAACGACTAGGAAATGATTGTCCCTTAAATAATTCATCAGTGATAGCTTTTACAACATCATCATCTACCCTATAATCTACATTTTCAACTAAATCATCACTATTTCCTTCGTCGTTGTCACTATCATCATCATGGTTAAATTCATCTGATGAATGACCTTCTTGGATAAATGAAACTATTTGTTGAGAAGAACTAGCACCTGAAGTAACATGCTGATATTCAGAAAAATATTCATTATTTCTACTATCTAAGGTTGCTGCTATTTTAATAACATATATTTTTATATACCGTGATTGTGAATTAATCTCAAGAATATAATTCCATGCATCTTCACTATCTATCAAAAAACAATTAGAACCAAAAATAGACTTCAAAATAAAATCATAATGAATAGAACAACGTTCAATAATATGATTACGTATATTTTCAAAACTAATATTCGGATAAGTTGAAAAAATTATACTTTCTCCTCCTTCGTAATTTAACCCATTTACTGTACCGCCGTGCGAGCATACAATTCTTACGCTACGATCCATGACGGTTGAGAACTTTGGCTACAGAAAACCTCAAATGAACTTTAGCTGCGGGCAGACAGACAGAGAGAGTGTTGGAGACTTTGCTAGAGGGAAGAGAGAAAATAGAGGAAGTAGATTGAGTGTGAGATGAATGGGTTGAGATAGGTAATTTATAGAGGGAGATTGTAATAGCCGTTGTTGTTAATAGTTGTTTTGAAACGGATCCTTACTCGCCAACTCAGTTGGCGAGCAAACGAGCGTTGTGCAACGGGTCTAAGCCAACTCAGCATGCGGTCCGCCAACTGAGTTGGCGAGCGGCCCCTCGAGGAGGGTGCCCCGCCAACTCAGTTGGCGAGCCCCTCGCCAACTCAGCAACTCGCCAACTGAGTTGGCGAGTGGTCCCCCCCCCCCCCCCCCCGCAATAACCCATAACTTATCCCGTTTTATATAATTATATAATAAATTATTACTTAAAACGAAAAAATCCGAAAATTTTATCTCTTATAACAATTAATATTGGATCAACCATCATTAAATTGATATTTTTATTTTGTGACGTCCAGACTAAAAATAGAGAATTATAGAGAGTATTTTTTATATGTGCAATTTTTATGTAGAAATTTTATCGACTAGGATAAAAATTTTCTTAAAGTACAATGTGAAACTCAATTTTAAAATTTTCCATAGGAAATGGTCCCATTGTGCTTTGTACAGAACAAGTCTATGAAGTTACCCATAACCTAGTTTACATAATCCTTGTTGTGGTGCTGGAAAAGATAGTGGGTTGTGGGTAAGAATTATTACATAAGTGATATTTTCTATTATTTTATGTTTCTATATTGAATTGTTTAAAAAAAATCTAAATCAAGTAGAAAGATCACTTAATAATGTTGTTTGTTTTCGTATGATTACTTGTATAGATTTAGGTGAGTGAAGTTGATACCGTTCACCAGTACATTCTCCAACGTATTAATCCACATGTCAACATGTAAAGGGAGACATGAGTATATTCATAGGCTATAGAAACACGTCCAAACTAAGTGTAACATTACGTCTCGAAACATTTTAGCTAAAGTTTTACATTTCAAGGTATTTTATCAAAATTATTTAGTAAAACAATATGATGTATGGAATATTGTACCTTCGTTTGTTTCTGAAAGATTAAAGTTAAGTTTGACATTTTTAGTTGGCCAGTAAGAGCATTTTTTTTAATTATAATACAAGTTATAAATATATAAAAAAAAGTTTCATTATTGTTGTTTGGTCTTCTGCATTAATTATCTTCAGTTTCAATCTTAACTTAATCTATTTTGTTAGGGTCCAGCTATACACATCCCACCCTCTACTTAACACACCACATATTAAATTAAATAAAAAGTAAATATATATTAAAAGACATGATTATCCATATTTCAAACACCCCCACCTAATATAATTTTTAAACATATCACAAAATTAAAATTTTCTCTCTTTTATCCAATAGACATCTTCTTCTTCCTCTTTTTTAAAGTTCCAAATACACTCTAAACCCAAAAAATTCTAGAAATCCTACATTATTTTGTGAAAAAAAAAGCACCATGGAGCATTAAAAAATACTTGGAAGGAACAATGTAAGTTCTATCATTACGTTTTTTGTGATTTTAAGTAGTGTATGGAAAGATTTTGTGTGCTAAAAAAAAAATTATGCGATGAACACGACCAATACAGGTAGAACGGAGCACTGTCCGTTCGATCTGAACTGGCCAAACATTAGAGTGAAGGTTCGACTTACGGGGGCCGAACAGTACATAGAGTGTTTGGCTTACGTAGGCCGAACAGTGTAATGTCCCGCTCCGCGTCGGCATTATGTATAAGATGAGTGGGCAGAACATCGTTCTCTGATTCTTGCACGCCTTAATAATAACCTGAGTTTTTGCTTGCAATGTTTTCATAAGAGAATGATAGAACCTGCCTTGCATGTTAATGAACGAACTCACCTAGCTTGTCTTTGAAATGATAAGTCTGCTAAACGAGAATCCTGAAACGCTTGCCTAGAGTGCATGAACATGTTCACTATCGTCTATGCTTCGAGAGAATCATATTGTGCCTGAATGTGTTCAAGTGATAAGGCGGATTGCCCCGCAACAACGATAACTGTTCTGATGGTTCGTCTCGTCTGCATACTAGAGTTTATTTGATAGTGTTCATGCATTCGCATGCGGTCGGACAATGGCTATTGGTGGAGAGCTGAACTGCATGTGTCACGGCTGCTACAGAGATAGTGGAAAGCAACCATGAGTCACAGTTGCCTCTAGCATCAGATAAAGAGTCATTGGTATGCCGTACAACCAGCTGCCGATCCTGAGATACTCGGGGACCGCCCAGCATATAGCTAAGTCATTGTGTTAGCTTGGATAGAGGACTGCCCCTAAGATCGTGCATGTGTGTCTAGCTATGCATTTGACCCTGGAGTCTCACGAGACACGCTGCGCACACCTTGAAACATGAACGATTGCTTGTCTTGCTTATTGCATATGAAACTCTATTTCCAAACATGTTTCCAAACAATGTAATATGACTCTGCTAGCGAACTGCATGAAACGAATCTAGGTAAAACTAGAAAGATCACTAATAATGTAATATTTTATAACATGATTACTTAGTGTTGGTTTTAGTGAATGCTTGCTTCTGTTCAGTTATTTTATCTCACCAGTATTTGTATAAACTGCTGACCCACCAACAGTTTACTTGCTTGCAGGTACTGGATCGTCCGAGGGAGCGATAGGCGTGCCACGGTCCCTAAGACCCGGAATCCTGGTTTCGATTGTTGCCCCGAGATGTTATCGTATAAGGGGGCATAATGTATGGAACGAACGAATGCCTTTGCATAAGAAACCCAAGTTGCCTCGATTGTCCCGTATACTCAGTTGGCTAAAATGTATTACATTGCAACAAGTCCCTTTTCGCTGCTTACTCGATTGATGCGATGATAGCCAACTATCAACTTAAATGATTGGTCTTGTGCGGGTGCAACCCCAGGCTCGCACGACATCACGTCCTCGAAAGCTCGATCGGGCCATTCCATTAACTCCCTTCATTCCTCGCACCCGCGGGACGGACGCGGTGATTCGCGTCCGGCGCGCCGAGGCACGATGATTCGTGCCCGATTCGATAATCCGGCTACACGGGGGCGAGGCGAGGCGGAGCGACGGCCCGGGCGAGTCCGGAGCGTGACAAACAGTACATATAGTGTTCGACTTACATGGGCCGAACAGTACATATAGTGTTCGACCTGTACTAGTCGAACTGTTGATGTGGAGTTCGGATCGATCTCAAATGCAATACTTGTTAGAAAAGTTGGAGTTGAAAAAGTACCAATACCTGGATAGGAGATATGAGCAAACGGATAGGGTGAAGGATCTTTTTTATGCTCACCCGACTAGTGTGGACTTGTTGCATGCATTTTTTGATATTTTATTGATGGATTGTACCTACAAAACTAACAGGTATATGATGCCACTTTTGCAAGTGGTTGAGATCATATCCACAAATATCACATTTTCTGTAGCATATGTTTATTTGGAGGCCAAGCGCGAGGATAATTATAGATGTGCGATTACTACGCTTAAAGGATTAATGGACCAATCATGCTTACCAAAGGTGATTATGACTGATCGTGAGATCGCACTGATGAATGCTATAAGCGTTACGTTCCCTAGTGTAAAAACCCCTTCCTAGAAAATCGTGTATACCCTTTTATTTATTAATTATTAATTAAATTATAGTAATTAGGTCCAAATAGGAGAAATAGATTTTTTTATAATTTTTATGTTAGGTGTTCGGGCACTTAGATGACTTGTGGTACCATCAGGAATTTTTCAGAATTTATTCCATGTAGGAGACCCCTTGAGTAGTTGCTAGCCTAACGATGTGCAATACCCTATTATGTAAATTTTCTTATGTGTGAATATATATATATATATATACAAATATATATATGTATATATTTATTTAAGGAAAGAAAGGAAAAGAAAAGAATCAAATAGTATATAATAATAATACTAATAATAATAACAATAATAATAATATAATAATAGTTACTACCATTTGACTTAAGTTCCTTAGGAACTTGATACAGCAGGATTGCTGCTGGAACCCGCCATCAGAATTCCCAACGGAGCCCGCCCCTTAGCCCTCGTGTGACTTCCCAGACCCGAGACCGGCTTACTCTCCACCCGCTCCTATATCTCTCCCTCTTCTAATATATATATATATATATATTTGCTCTCCAAAACCCTAACCTAAAACTCCAGACTTCCTCTTCCCATCTAGAGCCGTCACCGCAGCCAGAGAAGCCTCCCCAAGCCATCCAACCATCCCGTCGACGCCGATATCGCGAACTGCAGTTTCCCACTCGAGACACCTTCGCTCCGGCGTGATTTTCCGTCGACTCGCTCGACCAAACGCCGTTCCGTTTTCATAGGTATGATCTTCCCTTAACCCTCTCCAATACTTGTTTTATTGTCAACCTCGGATAACGTGTGTCCCTAGGTGAAAAATAGCGCCCAAGTCAGCGCGAGCAGACAGAATTCTGCAATCGCAGAATTCCAGAATGACCACCCATATTGCCGAGTTCGTATCTCCCACCACAGAGATCCGAATTCGGTGATTCTTTTTGATACCTGTAGATTACATGACCTAGTTTATTTTCTGTATAATAACTTTGTGCTATTAGTTGCTGTGGACAAAATTGTATTCGTCACAAAACTGCACGCACCCACTTTTTCCGGTTTTCTAAAAGTTGGAGATCGGAGCGCACCCCGCCAAACGGGACCGCCCCGCCGGGTGCCAAGTATACCGAATGGTGCACGCAGCATAATCGGACACGTGAAAATTTGTGTGGACTGATTTGGACGCGAGTGCGCGCCAAAATCAGGCCGTATCCGCGAACACATTCCGTGTCGCCACTTTTGTGGAACTCGCACGTATTTTGTGCACGCTTGTCAGATTGCGACAAAACTTGCGCCACTGGACTCGTGGTAATACGCTGGTCCTGTGACCCAATTTTCACGCATTTCTGAGACGGTTGACCAGATCGCCAATTGGCGGGTCCCACAGTTGACTTTTTGGACCAAATTATGTTCGGCTTATCGGAATCTAAATTTGGACATACCGTTGGGATCGTATTGACATTTAGAATTATTTGACCCATAGTTTGTCCCATTTAGAGACTGTTACCCTCGGCACGCTTTTCGGTGTAAAGTGGGCCACATATGGAACCCTCTTTGGCCCGGAAATGACCTTTTTGCCCCTGTGTCCAAATTGGACGTAAGGACAGACGTTCCTAGCAGTTTGATACCTTCTGAGACTGTTGGTGATGTTTATTACAGCTTTTGGAGTAGCACCTACCGGATCCACCGATACCAGGACGACAATTGATATTCAAACATCAGGCAAGTGTACATTGCCATCTCTGCAGTATTGTTACCTATTTTCTTATCTCATTATATTACTGTGCATGCTTAACCTAGGACCGTTTGACATACTTAGCGTCCGATTATCAGTCGGGTGCCAACATCGTACGCGGTGTTGGGTAATGTCATCTAGATATGGACATACGTGACACTTTATCTTCTCGTACTTGTCTTACCAAGTACACTTTGACCCAGGACACTGGACACTGATTATGAGACAGGATCTTCCCGAGAGGTTCGAGGTGATTCTGTATAGGACTTGGCATAGATTCTATATTCTAGATACATTATGACTTGTGCATTAGTTATGACCCCGCTGACATGGACGTGAGACGTTAT
This sequence comes from Iris macrosiphon, assembly GCA_036927795.1. NCBI lineage: Eukaryota > Viridiplantae > Streptophyta > Magnoliopsida > Asparagales > Iridaceae > Iris > Iris macrosiphon. Next base: position 204,481,497 of record JAYESA010000008.1, read on the forward strand.
GTTCATGATTTGCGTGGTTACATTGGGTGGGGAGAGACACACAGACTACAGGCTGATTATATATATACACCCCTACTATTGTGAGGCCAAGACTCTGAAGCCCGAGCTTGGCCCATTACTCATTATTACTGCTACTACCGGCTCCCCTACACAGAGCTTGTAGTATGCTTCAGCCTGAGTTCTAGTGCTGCTCTCATCTTGCATATCACTTAGCTGGTTATTTTAGTATTCCCTTATTGTTCCATCTATTGCTGGATAGATTCACAGGCTACAGGTTGATATTATTATGTCGGCTACTCAGTCTCCCGCTGAGCTAGACCACCTCATGATACCCCAGCTACAGGCTCTCCTACACAGAGCTTGTAGATGTTCAACCTGAGTACTATTGATATTCTCTCTTGCATTTATACAGATGTTACATACTTACCCTGCTTATCTCATTATTTGCTGCACTGTTTATATTCTGGCTTGTATTATTTTTTGTACCTTGCTATGTCCCCTGAGGACCTGGATATGGATTTTGTCCCCAGATTTTGCAGACCAGGTTTACCCCGAGGTTTACGGGACCGCAGCAGGAGGAGCCGATCCAGGAGCCGTACCACCATCTGAGGACGAGGTCTTAGTTGAAGACTTCTCTTGAGCATCCATGTTCATGCTCAGTTTTATTTATTATTTCTGCCTTTTATTTTCTGGTATGTGGAACCATTGTACTAGATATTTATCGGGTTGTTCCCGAAGTACTTTGTGAGACTTGCTGATGATTTACATTCCTTATTTATTCTGTGGATCATATTTCATATCTTGTGTGGATGAGATTAGTGGTGCCATGATTGTCGTAGACTTGTTTTACAGCTTAAGTATGCTCTGATGGGTCCATTATATTGGGTTGGTCCATCGGTGCGTACTGCTGGCCATTGCCACGCGTCCGGTCCCACGGTATTTTGGGACTGGGGCGTGACATGGTTTTTGTGGTGGCCCATGCAGGTCTACGACAAAATTGTTCGGTTTCAACTTAGGGACCGAACCAGCCTGCCCTGAGGATAGGATAAGTTATAGGATCTCATCCATTAATTGAACCATTCTTGAACTCTATATCGAACTCGAATTTGTTAATTGATTTGCATCCTGTATTGATTCCTCTGAGCGTTCTTATAGTTTATCTTTTGATTTCAGAGCAATGGATTCCAGGAATGGAGACGAGACTCCTTTGGAGACACCACACGACGCTGTGGTTACTTATGGAGATGGAGTGACTCCTGGAAGTAGAGGACAAGCATCGCAGAGCGATCAAATCGGTCAGCCTAATCCAAGGTTCCGGAGAGATGACATCCCACCTCCACCACAGTTCACTCCCCAGATGCCAGTTTTCCCGCCAGGACAAGCTATGGACGGGCAACAGATGTTCCAGATGATGTATGCTATGATGCAAGCACAGCAACAGATTCAGCAAGAAGCACAACGTCAGGAGGCCGAGAATCTGAGAACCAGCCTGGTATCCGCATTGGAGCAGGCAAATCCACCAGCAAGGCGATCGGCGACGGGATCTATCACCGACTTCCGTCAGCTCAAGCCTCGTACCTTTTCTGGTAAAGAGGGACCAACAGAAGTTCATGAATGGCTCACAAACATTCAGCATCAGTTGGAAGCCGCAGAACTTCCGAGAGAGAAGTGGATGACTGCAGTCAGAATGCAGTTAACGGAGAATGCACATCACTGGTGGTTAGCAGAGGAGATGAGGCTCGGGCAGGACCGAGTCACCTGGGAAGAGTTCTCCAGACTCTTCAAAGAAATATACATTCCGGCAGTTGCACGATCAGAGCTCAGAGACAAGTTCCACCGCCTTATCCAAGGCAGCATGACAGTGGAGGAATACAACGCGGAGTTTATACGCCTCAGTCGCTTTGCCCCAACCTTGATTTCGACCGAGGAAGAGAAGGCTGAGAAGTTCTTTGATGGGCTGAAGTTCGAGCTTCAGAGATTGATTGGCTCAGTCGCACCTACATCTTATACCGACGTTCTCGCAGCAGCCCGACGCATGGAGCGCGTCACCAGAAGGGAGTCGACCCTAAAGAGGCATATCACATCAGCACCATCGAGGACAGGACATTGGGAAGCAGTGAAACGAACCCAGAGGAGTATGCCTGAGAGGACAGCGCACAGAGCCATATCTCTCCCTACTTGTCATCACTGTGGCAAGATAGGTCATATTGAGAGAGAATGCAGACGCAAGTTAGGACTCTGCCTAGCTTGCGGTTCCAACCAGCATCAGACCAGAGAGTGCACCGAGCGCAGAGAGGGAGCCCCGAGATTAGCTTTGCCTGCACCACGACCAGTTTACCCGGCAGCAGGAGCACAGCAGGCAGGAGTTGGAGGCGTCAGGCTACCAGCCCCAGGAGGGAACCAGCAGAGACCACCTCTGGCACCACAAGCAGCTTTATTCCAGCAGGCTCAGCAGCAGCGAGGCCAAGCACAGGGGCGAGGACAGGCATTCACTTTAGCTGTTGAGGAGGAGGCTACAGCTGGCGAGGTCATCGCAGGTACTATTTTAGTAGCTTCATTACCAGCAGTTGCATTATTTGATTCTGGAGCATCGTATTCATTTATAGCAGCTAGCTTTGTAGCCACCCATAGAGTAGCTACCGCACCCCTTCCGAAGATGAAGAGAATTCTTACGGGAGGTGGAATTATTCCGGTTAGTGACGTCTGTAGATCATGTTCTGTAGTCGTTTGTGGCCGAGAAATGCGAGCGCAGTTTCTGATATTTTCTATGCCGGATTATGATGTCGTACTTGGTATGGACTGGTTAAGTCAGTACCATGCGACTCTTGATTGCCGACTTGGGCGGGTTATATTTAGACCGCCTGGACATCCGGAATTTGAGTTTCTCCGAGGAGCAGTAGAGCAAGGAGCTCAGCCTACTCTTAGGGTACTATCTGTAGAAGGGGAGACAGGTTACCTAAGAGTCATATCAGAATTTGTGGATGTATTTCCCGATGATCTTCCAGGTTTACCGCCTGATCGGGAAATAGAATTCACAATAGACTTAACTCCAGGAGCAGAGCCAATCACTTCAACAGTTTATCGGCTAGCACCCAAGGAGTTGGTGGAGTTGAAAGCACAGGTTGATGATCTTTTGGAGAAGGATTTCATTCGGCCCAATGTTTCACCTTGGGGAGCACCCATATTATTTGTGCCGAAGAAGGATGGAACAGTACGATTGTGCATTGATTACAGGGCACTGAATGCTGTAACCATCAAGAACAGGTATCCCTTACCACGCATTGATGATCTATTCGATCAATTGAGTGGTTCAAGGGTATTCTCAAAGATCGACCTTAGATCCGGCTATCATCAGATCAAGGTAAGGAAGGAAGACATCCCGAAGACAGCTTTCAGGACAAAGTATGGGCATTATGAGTTCTTGGTAATGCCGTTTGGTTTAACCAACGCACCAGCAGTGTTTATGAGCTTAATGAACAGAGTCTTTCATCAGTTCTTGGATAAATTTTTAGTGGTATTCATTGACGATATTCTCATATATTCCAAGAGCCTGAAGAGCACGGGGAGCATCTCAGAATCGTGCTGGAGACCTTGAGGCAGGAAAAGTTATATGCTAAACTTAGTAAGTGTGAGTTCTGTATGGACAAAGTACCTTTCTTGGGACACATCATCTCAGGAGAAGGACTTTCAGTGGATCCAGAGAAAGTTGTGGCAATAGAGACTTGGCCTACACCGACATCAGTTGCAGAGGTGAGAAGTTTTCTCGGACTTGCGGGATATTACCGAAGGTTTGTAGAGAATTTCTCGAGGATTGCAGAACCGATGACGAAGCTGACACGTAAGGACCAGGAGTTTATATGGACAGAAGACTGCCAGAAGGATTTTGAAGAACTGAAGAGAAGATTAACAACAGCACCTATCTTGACTCTTCCTTCAGGGTCAGGAGGTTTTGTGGTTTACAGTGATGCATTAGGCAGTGGACTAGGATGTGTTTTGATGCAACTTGGCAAAGTCATTGCTTATGCGTCGAGACAATTGAAGGTCCACGAGAAGAACTACCCAACACATGATCTGGAGCTAGCAGCAGTGATATTTGCGTTAAAGATATGGAGGCACTATCTTTATGGAGAAAGGGTAGAAATCTTTACTGATCACAAGAGTCTGAAGTATGTGTATACTCAGAAGGAGCTTAACATGAGACAGAGACGCTGGCTGGAACTGATGGTGGATTTTGACATCGATCTGCAGTATCATCCGGGAAAGGCGAATGTTGTTGCAGACGAACTCAGCAGGAAGCCTACGGCTTATTTCTTGATGATGCAGCCCGAGTTATTGAGAGATTTACAGGAGCTACAGATAGAGGTCGTCTTACCGGGACAGACTGGATTGATGGCTAATCTTGAGATTCAGTCATCACTCGTAGAGAAGATTAAAGAGGCATTGCCCACCGATGCTAGATTCCGAAGACTCAAAGAAAGGACAAAAGCCGGCATGCAGACAGGACTTCGCATCCACGAAGACGGGACATTGAGGTTTGGAAACCGCTTGTATGTTCCAAATGGAGAATTGAGACAGGAGTTAATGACCGAAGCACATAGCTCTATGTACTCTGTTCACCCAGGAGGAACCAAGATGTATCGGGACTTGAGACAGTATTACTGGTGGCATGGAATGAAGAGAGAGATAGCTCGCTTTGTAGCTAAATGTCTGGTATGTCAACAAGTGAAGGCGGAGCACCAAAGGACAGCAGGATTATTGCAACCACTTCCGATTCCAGAGTGGAAGTGGGAGCACATCACTATGGACTTCGTCACGGGTTTTCCCAAGAGTCCAAGTGGGAGAGATGCAGTGTGGGTAATAGTGGACCGACTCACCAAGTCAGCCCATTTTATACCTTTTAGAGTGGGTCAGTCTACAGAAGTTTTAGCTGATTTATATATGAGGCAGATCGTGAGATTGCACGGCATACCAGTCAGCATTGTATCGGACAGAGATTCGCGCTTCACATCGCACTTTTGGAAGAGCATGCAAGAGAGTCTTGGTACTCGTCTGAAGTTCAGTACATCTTACCACCCGCAGACAGATGGGCAGTCGGAGCGTACTATTCAGACCTTGGAGGACATGTTGAGGGCTTGCATGTTAGACTTTGGAGGATCATGGGAGGACCACCTACATCTTATAGAGTTTTCTTACAACAATAGCTATCAAGCGAGTATTCAGATGGCTCCGTTTGAAGCATTGTATGGAAGAAAATGTAGGTCTCCTGTGTGTTGGAGTGACGTGGGAGAACGTCAGATTCTGGGACCCGAGTTGGTGGTCAACACCGTAGAGACAGTCAAGAAGATTCAGGGACACTTGCGAGCAGCGCAAGACAGGCAGAAACAGTGGGCAGACCTTCATCGTCGACCCTTGGAGTTCAAAGAGGGCGATCACGTCTTCTTGAGGATATCACCGACCAGAGGCACCATCCGATTCGGAGTGCGCGGCAAGTTGAGTCCAAGGTATATTGGACCATTTGACGTGCTCTAGAGAGTTGGAGAGGTGGCATATCGACTTGCGCTACCACCTTCACTGGAGGGAGTACATGACGTATTCCATGTGTCGCAGCTCAGGCGATATGTGGCAGACAGCAGTCATGTTCTCGACCATTCAGAGATCACCATTGGGCCGAGCTTGTCATACCAAGAGCAACCCGTGGGAATCCTTGATCGTCGAGAGAAGGTATTGAGGAACCAGTCTATTCCCTTGGTTCGCGTAGCATGGAGGCATGGCGCGCCAGGAGAATCAACTTGGGAGCGCAAGGACGACATGTGCAAGCGTTTTCCGAACCTATTCGCAGACCAAGGTATGAATTTATATTGTTAATTTATATCTTATACCATTCTTGCATTCAATCGTGGCTTAATTTTAATTTCGAGGACGAAATTTTTACAAGTTGGGTAGAATGTAAAACCCCCTTCCTAGAAAATCGTGTATACCCTTTTATTTATTAATTATTAATTAAATTATAGTAATTAGGTCCAAATAGGAGAAATAGATTTTTTTATAATTTTTATGTTAGGTGTTCGGGCACTTAGATGACTTGTGGGACCATCAGAAATTTTTCGAAATTTATTCCATGTAGGAGACCCCTTGAGCAGTTGCTAGCCTAACGATGTGCAATACCCTATTATGTAAATTTTCTTATGTATGAATATATATATATATATATACAAATATATATATGTATATATATATTTAAGGAAAGAAAGGAAAAGAAAAGAATCAAATAGTATATAATAATAATACTAATAATAATAACAATAATAATAATATAATAATAGTTACTACCATTTGACTTAAGTTCCTTAGGAACTTGATACAGCAGGATTGCTGCTGGAACCAGCCATCAGAATTCCCAACGGAGCCCGCCCCTTAGCCCTCGTGTGACTTCCCAGACCCGAGACCGGCTTACTCTCCACCCGCTCCTATATCTCTCCCTCTTCTAATATATATATATATATATATATTTGCTCTCCAAAACCCTAACCTAAAACTCCAGACTTCCTCTTCCCATCTAGAGCCGTCACTGCAGCCGGAGAAGCCTCCCCAAGCCATCCAACCATCCCGTCGACGCCGATATCGCGAACTGCAGTTTCCCACTCGAGACACCTTCGCTCCGGCGTGATTTTCCGTCGACTCGCTCGACCAAACGCCGTTCCATTTTCATAGATATGATCTTACCTTAACCCTCTCCAATACTTGTTTTATAGTCAACCTCGGATAACGTGTGCCCCTAGGTGAAAAATAGCGCCCAAGTCAGCGCGAGCAGACAGAATTCTGCAATCGCAGAATTCCAGAATGACCACCCATATTGCCGAGTTCGTATCTCCCACCACAGAGATCCGAATTCGGTGATTCTTTTTGATACCTGTAGATTACATGACCTAGTTTATTTTCTGTATAATAACTTTGTGCTATTAGTTGCTGTGGACAAAATTGTATTCGTCACAAAACTGCACGCACCCACTTTTTCCGGTTTTCTAAAAGTTGGAGATCGGAGCGCACCCCGCCAAACGGGACCGCCCCGCCGGGTGCCAAGTGTACCGAATGGTGGACGCAGCATAATCGGACACGTGAAAATTCGTGAGGACTGATTTGGACGAGTGTGCGCGCCGAAATCAGGCCGTATCCGCGAACACATTCCGTGTCGCCACTTTTGTGGAACTCGCACGTATTTTGTGCACGCTTGTCAGATTGCGACGAAACTTGCGCCACTGGACTCGTGGTAACACGCTGGTCCTGTGACCCAATTTTCACGCATTTCTGAGACGGTTGACCAGATCGCCAATTGGCGGGTCCCACAGTTGACTTTTTGGACCAAATTATGTTCGGCTCATCGGAATCCAAATTTGGACATACCATTGGAATCGTATTGACATTTAGAATTGTTTGACCCATAGTTTGTCCCATTTAGAGACTGTTACCCTCGGCACGCTTTTCGGTGCAAAGTGGGCCACATATGGAACCCTCTTTGGCCCGGAAATGACCTTTTTGCCCCTGTGTCCAAATTGGACGTAAGAACAGGCGTTCCTAGCAGTTTGATACCTTCTGAGACTGTTGGTGATGTTTATTACAGCTTTTGGAGTAGCACCTACCGGATCCACCGATACCAGGACGACAGTTGATATTCAAACATCAGGCAAGTGTACCTTGCCATCTCTGCAGTATTGTTACCTATTTTCTTATCTCATTATATTACTGTGCATGCTTAACCTAGGACCGTTTGACATACTTAGCGTTCGATTATCAGTCGGGTGCCAACATCGTACGCGGTGTTGGGTAATGTCATCTAGATATGGACATACGTGACACTTTATCTTCTCGTACTTGTCTTACCAAGTACACTTTGACCCAGGACACTGGACACTGATCATGAGACAGGATCTTCCCGAGAGGTTCGAGGTGATTCTGTATAGGACTTGGCATAGATTCTATATTCTAGATACATTATGACTTGTGCATTAGTTATGACCCCGCTGACATGGACGTGAGACGTTATGTTCATGATTTGCGTGGTTACATTGGGTGGGGAGAGACACACAGACTACAGGCTGATTATATATATACACCCCTACTATTGTGAGGCCAAGACTCTGAAGCCCGAGCTTGGCCCATTACTCATTATTACTGCTACTACCGGCTCCCCTACACAGAGCTTGTAGTATGCTTCAGCCTGAGTTCTAGTGCTGCTCTCATCTTGCATATCACTTAGCTGGTTATTTTAGTATTCCCTTATTGTTCCATCTATTGCTGGATAGATTCACAGGCTACAGGTTGATATTATTATGTCGGCTACTCAGTCTCCCGGTGAGCTAAACCACCTCATGATACCCCAGCTACAGGCTCCCCTACACAGAGCTTGTAGATGTTCAACCTGAGTACTATTGATATTCTCTCTTGCATTTATACAGATGTTACATACTTACCCTGCTTATCTCATTATTTGCTGCACTGTTTATATTCTGGCTTGTATTATTTTTTTGTACCTTGCTATGTCCCCTGAGGACCTGGATATGGATTTTGTCCCCAGATTTTGCAGACCAGGTTTACCCCGAGGTTTACGGGACCGCAGCAGGAGGAGCCGATCCAGGAGCCGTACCACCATCTGAGGACGAGGTCTTAGTTGAAGACTTCTCTTGAGCATCCATGTTCATGCTCAGTTTTATTTATTATTTCAGTCTTTTATTTTCTGGTCTGTGGAACCATTGTACTAGATATTTATCGGATTGTTCCCGAAGTACTTTGTGAGACTTGCTGATGATTTACATTCCTTATTTATTCTGTGGATCATATTTCATATCTTGTGTGGATGAGATTAGTGGTGCCATGATTGTCGTAGACTTGTTTTACAGCTTAAGTATGCCCTGATGGATCCATTATATTGGGTTGGTCCATCGGTGCGTACTGCTGGCCATTGCCACGCGTCCGGTCCCACGGTATTTTGGGTCTGGGACGTGACACCTAGCTCCGCACACTAGCTATGTCGGTGGCATATTAACAAGAATATTTTGGCCAAGTATACTTCAAAATAGAGGTGCTCCTAACGCCTCCTCGTCTATCCACTAGCGTTGCACCGCCTGAGTGCCTGAAATAGTTGCCCACAACGTGGGTCAGTACTCAACTTGTACTGGGGAGCGGGATGAACACACTCGACTAAATCGACACTAGCTTATTAGGGGCGAGCATGTATTAAGATGATCTTCTATAAAGAAGTAAGTGAATTCAATTCATATCAGTTGCATGCTTTGATAGGAATGAAAATAACATTGAATCCAACAAGTACACTGGTTGCTTACTCAACCGATGCACGCCTTCCCTGCAACGAAACACAAGTATACTTACCATCTGCACAAGACAATAAATTAGCATGTGTTCTATTCTATGCGGTCATTGGTGTGATCGACACCTTAGGGACTCATTCCAAGCATTGCGGCATGTCCTGTCAGCCCGGGTAGCAAGCCCTGCTGAAGGTCCCGCAATGCATCGCGACTAGCACGATCAAATATTCCCCCCGGGTCGATACGGTTCCAGTGCCCCAGAATACCGTTTCGAGGAAAGACAAACCTTGTGCACAAGTTGTCCCAGACCATGCAAATACATGAACAATTCATATATCATACAATGCATTGAAATGAAACAGAAGAAGTAAAGCAGCAATATATTCTCATGCAACAGTTCATATTTTCTCAAGCCAAGTTCCGATTTTGGTATCCCGTAGGTCCAAACTCTATACGAGGCACCAGCCCGTAACCAACAACAAATTTTTTTTACAAAGAAACTCAAGTCATAAGGTGTGCAAGCATATAATTAAGTTAGTCTACAATCCCATGTTCCTTTCTTAGTGGCTTGGCATGCGTTGTGGCTAAGGATTTCCTAGACGTCCAACCGGGCATCATCTAGTGAACGTTTGAAACATTAGAGATGTGGGCCTGAAGATGTAGGAAAGAAGGGTCCGAACCACTCACAGGTTAAGGAAAAAATGCTGAAACAAGGAGTCCCGCCTAGCGACGATCAAACGCCAGTTATGCGGACCTGCAACAGCACGAGCACCGAGCTAGAATTCTAGCCTATCATTCCTGCCGAACTCCCCAAGAATCAAAGCTCCAAACGAGAAAGCCAACAGCGAAAACCAAGCAAATCGAAAGCAACACCAAATCAAAATCCCAAAGCGGCAATCAAGAAAACCAAGCAATAAGTTTAGGACAAGCCCTGCCAGAGGTAATATGGACGTGGTAGTTTTTTGTAGACTCAACACCACTGGCGTACTTAGAGTTAAGTACGGGTGTTAAGTTGAGATGACAACCGATATCAGAGGTAATATGGACATGATAATCGATAGACGGACCAGGAAGGTTTGTTCAGAGGTAATATGGACATGACAAACTTTTGTGGTGATAGATTTACTCTGTTGGAGAAAGTGGCGAGACGTAGTTCAGAGGTAATATGGACGGGAACTGATCTATAGCCACAAACTGGGAGGTTTGCTCAGAGGTCACTTGGACATGGCAAATTCAGCTGGGAAAACAAAGAAATGTTTGGACAATAGTTCAGAGGTAATATGGACGTGAACTCATGTCCGAAAAATTCACTGTGGAATGATTTTGCTGAGTGGGGATAGACCTGAAGAATCCGCTGGGAAATTTTAGGGACTCGTCATCTGGTACTCCTTGAGGGGAAAATTTGCCAGATTGGAGTGAAGGCCATTTGCAGTGATCGTCCTCTTGCTATAAATGCAAGGTGATGACTTTGGCGTCGATCAACTCCTGGATTTTCCTTTTCAGTACATAGCATGTCCTTGTGGAGTGATGAATGTATCGATGAAAGAGGCAATATTCTGGGTCATCGACCTTGTCAGCCGTTTCAGGGCGTCTGATGTTGGGTAGCCGAAGTTTGTGTTCTTTCATCAATATACTGAAGATTTCAATGATGTCATCTTCATTGAAGGATAAAGTCCCTTTTTGCCTTCGGGCTCCCGACGCCTGAGTTTTACGGCCTTCCGGGAAGATGGTCATCGTTGCATCATCTTCAGACTCAGAGAGAATTCTACCCCCAGCTTTGGATGCTGCCCTATCTTGTCGAAGTAGACTACCCCCAGCCATGTCGTAGCGTTTGTCCACAGAAGTTGATTTAGAAGGACATGCCTCTGGTATTACAGGCTCAGACTCTGGAGGTTTGGAGTTTGCAAGAGATGCAGTATACCCTAAACCAAAACGAGTTTGTTGACAATAAGGTTTACTATGCAACGGTGTTCGTCTGCCTTTTCCATAGTTGAGGCCTTGTTTCAACTTCAAATCATAACTCATGCTTTGTATAATCTTTAAATCCTGTGGGCTATATCTGTGTATTTGCATTTTCCCAGCATCGGACTCGTGAGAGTCTTCTTGTACAATCGGTCTGTTCCGCATTCGACCGAAGATTATTTGATGCTGGTCGTTGCGAGTTGGTGGAACAATAAAGATAGAATCTTCATGTGGCCTATATGTCATGACGAAATTAGATGTTGACGCATCTTCCCACATGATCTCTCCATGCTTGGAAGTTAGGGGCGCTAAATCTTGATTTTGACCCCTGTCTTTTCGTTTATTATTGGGCCTGTGGAGATTAGGAACCAGAACACTTTCTCTACCATATGAGTAGAGCAGTTCAGCCATGTGAGTAGCACATGATCCATGAGGAGCGTATGTTCTCGTGCACCGGGTCTTCTTTACGCTGAGGAGCTTATCCTGGCGTAATCTGTAGCTTTGCACAGGTTGGCATAAAACTGAGGAAGTCCTCAATCGGCCGTCAGCATTTCGCATAATCTGAAGAGCAGGCAGATTCTTCTCTTGATGGCGTAAGAGCCGAGAGGTCAGGAAATCCGCCACTTATTTTTCCTTGCGGTAATTGCAAGGACCATCTACCTCGTTGTAGAGGGGAGATGTATTTTTACGCGCGGGGCGCGGAGTAGACTTCTGGATTGGCACTAAGGCATTGTCAGAAGCTTTGTCTGCCACGTCACAGACGGGAGAGAGAGTTTTACGCGCAAGGCGCGATATAGACTTCTGGATTGGCGCTAAGGCATTGCCAGAAGTTTTGTCTGCCACGTCACAGCCGGGAGACAGAGTTTTACGTACAAGGCGCGATGTAGACTTCTGGATTGGCACTGAGGAATTGCCAGAAGTTTTATCTGCCACGTCACAGACGGGAGACAGAGTTTTACGCGCAAGGCGTAAAGGTTGCGATGTCACAACCTTGTTGATCGGAGAGAGAGAGTCTGCAGGAATGGTAGAGGATGTCTGGGGCATCCATACTTTACGCAATTTTCTGTTGTCTTGGACAGAGAGGGAATGAGAGCTACCCCCTGCTCGAAGCATGTCTTCGTAAGCCGATTGGTCGAATTGGACAACCAAGGTCTTCTTCGTTGATCCTACAGATACAACATCGTGTTGAGCAATGGCTTTCTCGTCAGATGAGAAAGTATTTCTCCAGCAGAGTCGCCATCTTGTGTTTGATAATAAACGAAAGAAATTGAAACTAGGTTTATACGAAACATTTTCTTTGGTTTACAAACAAGAAAAAGAAGTATAATTAATCTTATACGAGAATATTAAGTACAAAAATTTGATTCTGGGGAAATATTAATATAGGAGTTTGATCTGCGGTCGATCACTTTGTCCCTTGGAAATATTAATATAGAAACTTCAAAGACTGCAGGAGGGGTTGAACTCTCGTTGCCAAAGCTCTCTATATGTGCTCTCTTGACCTTGATCTGTGTTATTCTCCTTGACCCTCTGATCTCTTCACCCTGGACCTCCGTGGCCGGAGGTCTCTATTTATAGAGTTCAGCTACAGTCGACGTAAAAACCGAACAACGGAGAGAGATGCATCTTTTACGCGACGGTTATAATAATTGCTACCCACGTATGAATGATCTCTTGAATTAGCGTATGACGCGTGTCCCATTATGTGGTAATGCGTATAATCGCTTATCGAAGATCATGGCATGCAAGCCACGTAGATAACTGCCCCTTGCGTAGAGATGGTTGGCATAAAAGCCAAATAACTGTCTCGTAGGCGTAAAAGTCAAATAGCTGTTTTGATGGCGTAAAAGCCAAGTAGCTGTCATGTTGGCGTAGAAGCCAAGTAGCTGTCATGTTGGCATAGAAGCCAAGTAGCTGTCATGTTGGCGTAGAAGCCAAGTTCTGCGTAAAGCTTGATGCTGCATGGATAGGTAACCAGCGTAAAGATAGCCAGTTATTCCTCCTTGACTGAGGTCTTGAGCGTATTCTGGGCCAAATAGCCTTATCATGTACCTTTGCAAATATAGCCTGGGTTGGCATATTTCGAGGAGATAACATACGGCGTACTCCTATAGCTAAAAATAACCGGGTCGACGTATTTTAAGGAGATAGCGTACGGCGTGCTCCTATAGCTGAAAATAGCTTGGTTGGCGTAATGTGCGGGGATGGTGATGTGGACGTATTAGCTCTAATTATAGCTCACCCAATCATTAAAAGTAGAACCAAATCTCATGCATTAAATGCAGTGATCTGCCCCCATCTCGCACATTAATTACAGAGGCGTGCCTCGAGTTCTGTACGAAGAACAGCTTTTGACGTGGCTGTTGGTTTCGTCTCATCCTGAGCGTAAAGCTCATGTCTGCATGTGTAGAATAGGCAGCGTATTCCTTGAATGCGTAAACGACGTCTTATATCAAGGGTTATGTCACTAGACGACAATCTGGGGCTCTGTACAGAATCATCATTACAGCCGTCCTCTCGATCGTCGTGCAGTACTCTTTGTCAGGAGTCAGGTTCACTGCTTCACTGATAGGTTCATTCGAGGAATACGAAGAGTTCCTCGTACAACTTTTTGCTGCATTAAAAGCAGACAGGTTTTATGCCGAAATGGCGATGTAGCAACCTTCTTACGCCGAAGCAGTCTGGAAATCCTGCATTACGCGGGTTGTTCTGGAGCTATATTTTATGTTGAATAGCGTTGAAGCTCTGTTGTACGCCAATGGCTCTGCAGGCATGTTTTACGCCACCCAGTGCTGCATGTATGTTAGGGGTTTTACGCGTATGACCACCCAGCGTATTTTTCATGCTTCTACAGCCATGTCTGTGTAAATGTAGTACCGACGGCAGTCGAGACGTTCTCCAGATTCTGGATGATAGGATATGAAAATATCCGATACCAATCCATGTAATCGGGTGAACACTCTCATGCGGGGTGTGCAGCTCTCCCACGGGCTTCGGAATACAGTACATGGCTCCTCCAGAATCGGAAGTAGCCTCCCAAAATATCTCAGGTCACCTTATACTTCAAGCTCGTATTTTTTCGACAGACAATGCTTGGAATCAAAGGCCAATCAGGTACCTTCTGGACTAGACCAAATTGCCAAATCACACAGTCGGGATGATAGGGTTCCACACAGTCAAAGGTTCGTACGAATCCATGGTAGAAAGTGACTCGTCACAAGGATGATAGCGCCGCATCCCATTATAGGGTGTCCAATTGACCTACATTCTAAATTAAAAAAATTATTTATAATATATAGAATACATAAAATACTTGCGTAAAGGGTAACACTCACATTATGTACTTGAAGATTGTCCAAGGCCTCCCTCATGGCAAAAATTCGGTCAGTAGATCCTCCAGCATGGGATCTTTGGGCCCACCTCATAGCAAGTGGTTCGCCCTCCTTATAATTGATATTATGGGTTGGTCTTGTGACGAAAAAATACTCCTATATCCAGGCCTGCAAAAAAATAGGAAGCATAGATGATGTGCATATAAGAACATAAAAACGGTACAATTAATTGGCAGTTCTTTACCTCCAGTAATATCAAGTATTCGCAAATTTGTCGCACCCCACTCCGCGATGCTAATTCGAGCTGTCGATACAAGTATGCTAGAGCAGTTGCTCCCCAAGGATACTCATGGACGTGGCTGACCTTCTCTAAAAGACCCATATTTTTTTTGTCAACCCGTGTGCCACTTTTGTCCGAAAATATTGTGCATCCCAGCACAAACCATAAGATTGCACGGGCTGCACACTTTTTTTTCTTCTCATCGGGACTAGTGACATCTTCACTAAACCGAGCCCTAAGTCACTCCAATCGGACCCGGGAGCTACCTCTGTGGTCCTGAACGGCATCAACTACCTCCTTTTCTGTCACCCCCAACAACCTACTAATCAATTTCGTAGAGGCCTCGGGTCTCCTTCCTGTTTTTGGTGCAACCACCGGTAATCCACTCACTGGCAGTCTTGTCAAAAAAATACGTCATCCAACGTAATTCATCTCACTGAATGGCATATGGAATGAACTGGTCTCTGGTTGCCAACGCTCCACAAAGGCACAAATGAGATTTTTGTTTGGCGGTTTGTATGAAATCCACCTCAAGTTCAAAATTTTGGAATGATGAACCAACATTTGAAAATTACTAAAATCTCCATCATACATCCATGTATCTATCTTGGTCGTGTGGCACCAACACTTCAACACGTTCCTCTCAATCCCATACCAAATCCCGAAAGCCACATGAGTCTTGAAACTTGGGATAAGTCGGTGATCTGTGGGTCCACCGGGACAAGGGTCCATCAATACATTCTTGTCTTGACCCTCTTCTCCCCCTTCTTGTTCTTCTTCATGTTCGGACTCAACTTGCTCGTTCAAATCTTGCACGGAAATTTGATACTCAACTTGTTCGTTCAAATCTTGCTCGAGAATTTGATCCTTAAATTACTCGTTTATTTGAATTGGAGCATTTGTTATTGCTTGTGGACGAATCGTACCTTCAGCTCCCAACGTTTCAGCCCGACGCCTCCTACAAGAAGCGATAGGTCTCCTCCTATATGTCACTCCTGCAAGATTTATTCAAAATATCAACACTTAAAAATTAACGGGGGAAGACGATAACAAAATATTAAAGAAACTAAACTAATGAACAGATCAACACTGTTCGACCAGAAGTGGTCGAACTTGAAGTCTTCTGTTCGACCAAGTGTAGTCGAACAGAGTAATAACTGTTTGACCAAGTGTAGTCGAAGAGAGTAATTAAATGTTCGACCAAAGGGGGCCGAACAGTTTTATTGTTGTTCGACCACGGTTGGTCGAACATTATGCCTTCTGTTCGTCTGTCGTGGGGCGAACGGTGCGAAATATGTTCGACCCTGGTTGGTCTAACCTGTCCGCGAAAACACAAAAAATTCTCCCAATTTAAATTGGTTTGAACAATATTTTATTGTATTCCAATCACAAACAGTGATTCACAACAACAAAAAAGGATCGTTTCAACTGATTTGGTGTTCGATTTAAACAAAAAAAGTAAGACCATGATTAAAATCACTCACCCCATCGATCTTCTACGGGTTGCTCCTCCATTGTGGGGGTGAATCCTTCTTCTGAATTTGCTGTGATGGTCGAACAATCCGAGAACTCCACGCCAAAAGTGTGTCGAACAATCTGAGAGCTCCACGTCGAAGACTAGGGTTTGTAGAGAGGGGACAGGATGGGTAGTGTAGAGTGGGGACCTGGTGGGGTGTGTTTAAATTTTTTGATAGTTTAGGAATTGATTATTATGTTAGAATTGAAAAAGGTAAAATGGTAATGTAGTGGGGTGTGTTTAGAATTTTGGTAATTTTAAATTAGTTAAATTTTGGTGTGTTTAGTATTGGGGGTGTGTTAAGTAGAGGGTGGGGTGTGTATAGCCGGACCCATTTTGTTAATGTGCAAGTTCATATTTTTTACAAGCAAAACTTAGACTTGTATGACATCACGTCCAGTAACGACATATCGATCCTACGGGATCGGAATTGACAAGCACGACTATCTATCCCGACTATGGTCCATACATAGAACCGAAATTATTGAAATTAGATTTATACTAATTTATCTGTCCAGTATATTATTTTTATATTCTGAGTGGGAACATGAAATGATAATTTTTTTATTTTTAACTTGTAAGAAAAAAAATTGATAAGAATATTATATAAGAAAAGAAAAAACTAAAATGACAAATTAACAACTTGCAAATTTTGACCCGGGAAAAAAATCTAGAAAAAATCACGGTGCAATTTTGACCTGAATTTTTTTTTTTTTTTTTAGAAAAAATCAAGTGGGAATAAACAAAATGTTTTTGAAGATTGGAAAAAAAAAAAAAAAAAGTGACCCGTGGCGTGGGGAAGAGGCAGAGAAACCAAGAGAGGGGTTGGGATAGAAGAGCACCAGCGTAAGAAGCAAAGTTGTAAGTTGTAGCCCTTGATGTCAACGTCAGCCTCATCGGACCCCACTGATTCTCTTGTTGTGGGGCCCAGAGAGAGAGAGAGAGAGAGAGGAGAGCAAATGTGCGGCCGCGGCTGTATGTCAGCGTCATTTTCGGTGTATTCCTTCCTACCTCCTTCCGTTCCGTTCCGTTTCGTTCCGTTCCGTTCGTTTTCATCCTTTCATTTCATCTCTTCGTGGGAGATGTCGGTTGGTGGGTCCCACCACCTCCCTATCCTGCTCCTGTCTATCTTCGGTCTACATTCTTTTTTTTCTCTCTCTCTCTCTCTCTCTCGTTTTGCTTTGCTTTGCTTTACTTTACTTTATTTTTTTGATGAATTATAAGACAATGTTCAATTTGATACCTTCAACTTTAATAATAACTAACTTAATATTATATCTCAACAAATATTTTTAATTTGATACCAAAAATTTATTTTATTCCTAACCCCACACACACACCTCACGTACCCCCCGCTCTCGTCCGCTAGCGCCATCGTGCGTCTCCGCGTGCCCAACGCGCTCCCGTGCAGCCCCGCTCGGCCTCGCAAGTCCCCGCGCGTCCCCACGCCTGCGTGCGCAGTCCGTCTGCGTGCCCGTCGACCGCTCTCGTCCGTCCTACTCACAGTATGAGAGAGAAGGAAAAGAAAGAAAGAAGGAAAGGAACATTTTGGTTCAAATTATTTTCAGAATATCAAGTTGAAACCTATAAAAATTAAGATATTAAGTTAAACATTATCAATAGTTGAGTGTATCATATTACAATTTAGCCTTATTTCTTAGTTCTCTCTCTTCCTTTTATTTTTATGTGAAGATTCGTCTGCTCCCTCCCATTAGTTTGAGATCTTCCTTTTGTTTTCTTTTTTTTCGTTTTTTTCTTTCTTTCAGTTCTTAGAAAAATTCTCTTCTTTATCAGTTGGCTTCGCCTCGCCGCATTCGTGTAGGTGGGTCCCACCGCCGCACTAAATGTGTCCTGTCCATCCATTCCTCATCTGGTTAGCGGAAAGGAGAATTTCTTTGTTTTTCTTTCTTTGGACAATGGTAAATTTAATTTGAAAAAAATTTGAGTTGAATCCTACTTTATTTTTTTTTATCCAACTTTATCTCCATCCAATTACCAGAATGTATGATATATTTTATTTTTGATAAAAACTATCCTACATTCACGGTCAATTTCTTTGATCAAACTTTTTTGACCATAATATTATTTTCCATTTCTTCTTCCCAGTGCGCTCCCCTTCTTCTCATGTCTCCTTTCGCGCCGCGACTGCTAGCTGCTGATGTCAGCTGCATGCACCCATCGACAACAGGCGGTGCTTGCAGATCAGTGCGGCGGTCCCATATTAGCGCTTGCGTGACGCGACAGTGCTCGCGAGGGGCTTGATGGTGCTCACGCGAGGCGTGGCGGTGCTCGCTGTGGGAGCAGCAACAGTGCTCGTGCGGGACACGACGTTGCTCGGTGTCCTCTCCTCCCCCCTTCTTCGCACGGCGAGGAGGGGACAGCGAGAGCAGCATCAGCTCCCGTCGAAGGAAAGGCGTTGAGAGGGGATGGGGGGGGGGGGGGCAACTAGACGGGAAAGATGATGATGACAAGGGAGCACTTTTGTCCTAAATATTTGGTCAAATAAGTTGAGAAATTTGTATATTATGGTAATTGGGTGGGATGTAACTTGAATATGGATAAATAAAATATCGTGTAACTCAAATTTTCTCATTTAATATTTTTATATTTTAAAAAATAAAAGAAATTAGAAGAAAAAGCAAAAAAAAAAATAGAAATAGAAAAGTGAATTTCACAAGATTAGTGGAAAAATTATTTTCTTTCCTACTTTGAAAAAGGAATTTATTTTGAAAGAGTTGTTTCTACATTTGTTTTTTCTGAAATGTAGCAAAACAATTCCGGGAGGGTTTGGGATTTAGTCATCATAGCCCATTTTGCTATTTTTTTAAGACAATTTTTTTAAAAAAATATTTATATTTACCCTCCCAATTCTAATTATTAAATTTTTTTTATTAGTGTTAATCCTCATTCATTTCTAATCACATATTTGTATTTGTAGTTACCTAAAAAAATGACTAACTTTTGAACAATAGGGGTAAATTGAAAACTAGTTTCCCAAACGAAGTTTGGGTATTTATTAGAAATTTTTGTTTTATCGAACTTGAGTGACCCTTGTGGTTACCGAGCAGAGATATAAGATTCTGACTGAGTGGCGGAAGATCAATGGATCGAACCACGAGAACGTATTATTCCTTTCATTTATTAATGGTAGGAGTTAGAGGGACAGTAGTCCCATAAGACGTACAACGCAGCATACGCAAAAAGTCCCATATAAAATGCCGGACCACATAAAAAAAAAATTGTATGTTTTTTCTGCTAAAACTGGAACTGCGTGACCATGCTCAAAGGTTCTTTTGTTAGCTTCAAATAAAAATGAGGTAATTAGCGTTTAGCTCATGAATTTTATATCAATTTAGTTCTGACATATCCAATTGAAAATTTTGTATGCTTGAATCAAATCGTTTGTCTAGAGAGGGTGTAGCGATAACCAACCATAAATTTTAATTTTGGTTAATTTTTTTTTTATTATATTAAGAACATAAGTACAAAGACAACTATGATATAACAGAAGAAGAAACAATTTGAAAAAAAAAATCTACATACCAGGACTTAAACTCTAAGTTGGATAATTAGCCCTAAAAATATTCACTTCATCTGTTACAATATTTAGGTCACTTTTAATTTGTTTAATATAAATAGTAAAATTGGTGTAACAAATAATGTATTAATTCTTCCAACTATTGCTGTTTTTGTTAAGATCAAATTAATGGTGGTGAATATTGGTGTTTTTCACTTTGTTTTGGAAGTTTTAGTCCCACGTTGAAAAGAAAAATCACCAATGTGTATATCTCAATATATAGCTTTGTATAGTATTGGTATATGCATATGGGGTGGTGGCCAATGTGGATTGACTTTTCTAGAGAGATTAAGTGTGAACTCCATTATGACAATCTTTATTTTGTCACCACATTTGAAAAGTTTTTCTTAGGAGCTAAGCGACTCGGACTCGGACTCAAGGGCGCAAAGTGGCACTTTGTTGGCGCACTTTGCACTTAGCATGGAGCGCATGCAGACAGGAGCCATGCGGTTAAGTGCGCATGCGGACAGGTGTGCATGCGGACATGTGTCCATGCGGACATGTGCACATATGGTCAGGGGCCATGCGGTAAGGTGCACATGTTGTCAGGGGCGCATGCGGCCAGGTGTCCATGCGGTCAGGGGCCTTGCGGCCTGGAGCTATGCAGCCAAGCGCTATGCCGCCGGCAAGTTAGCTTGAGCGAGTCAAGTATGGAGGGGACAACGACTGCTGTTGGCAGGTAGGTGCGGCGCTGTCTGCTTTGTGCAGTACAGCGGACATGCGGCACAGGCGGCTCGTGGCTCTCTGTGCCACGCGGCTGCAGCTTTCGACGCCTGCGGCGTTGTCTGTAGTGTGTAGTACAATGGCTTAGGCGGCTCATGCGGCCTGATTTTTTTTTCTCAGGCCGCATGGAAGCCGAAATCCCTTTTATATAGAAGCTCTCATTTTTCATTTAGTGCGTTGGAAAAAATTGAGAGAAAGAGAAAAATCGAGAGCACCAGCCGGACCTGCGGCAGTGTTTTGCATCCTTCCAAAGGAATCTTCCGAGTGATTCGAAGGTGACCAAGAGCGTTCCAGAAGTTCTCGTGTGAACTTGCTGGATCCTTGGAGCAAATCGTTGTATAGCGCGAATCTTTCCTTGACCTCTGGTGGTTTTGATCACCCCGACAAGAGTTTTCGTCTTTGTATTTCTGTTCTTGTCCCCGTTCTTCTCGGTGTAGCGTCTGCGAACGTAAAGAGAAGAACGATTTTCTGATTCTTGTTGTATTTTTATTTTCTTTGGATTGTCAGTTTGTAACATGTTCATTGTTTAGTACTTCTGTGGAGTTGTATGTCACTGTAGATGAACTCTTGTGTGAATCGCAGTCACCAACTTATCTTCTGGAGTTTGTAGAAACGAACTCTTGTGTGAGTCTCTACTTTGTGGCTACCTCTTATTCTTTGATCTGACTACGGAAGTAACAGTAACAAAGTACTTGCGACATTTATTGCACAATTTAAAATAAATTTATCTCATTATGTTTCGACTGTCTGTTTTTCATCATCGTAACAGAATATCATCACCCATTCATTTCCAGGATTGGGATGACAAAATAAAATTAATGCAATCCTACACATTGTCCCAAATTAATAACTAAATTATATTAACAGATGGGATTGTAATTGAAAAAAAAAATATTCAATAGTTTAAATGTCCAAGATAGATTATCAAAACTAGTATTAATTTATTACAGTAAAAATAATTTGTATAGCTTCTCTTACAAATAAGAAGATTTTTACAATAGTTTAAATTTTCAAGATAGATTATCAAAACTAGTATTAATTTATTATAGTTAAAATAATTTGTATAGCTTCTCTTATAAATTAAGGATAATTTTAAAAACTCATTTTAGAAATTCGTAAATATTGTAAAAGTTCTTTTGACAATTACAGATCCGGCATCTCCAACCCTATTGTGACTTACGAAAAAAAGTTTGTCAAATAGGAATGACAAAAAGTTATTTAAAAATCCTTCACCAATGTCATTGTCAAGTAAATTATGAAACATACATAAAAAAAATTATAGAAGACATTGTGAAGTTTGTTGTCTAATTTTACATAATGCACTTGACAATATCTTCATATTCATGTCATCAATTATGAATAAAAATATTTAAAAAAAGAAAAAAAATGTTTTCAATTTTTTATCTTGAAAGTTGAAAAATAAAACATTTAAGTACTATTGCATTAATTTTTATTTTTTTATATAATTTTTGTCATATAAAAAAATATTATCTTGTATTTTATATGACGTAAAAATTATAATACATTACAAGATAATAGAGTTGGAAAATATAAAAAAAATGTATGATATAATCTAGTATCCACCCATTTAAGCTGCTTCCGTATTCCATCCTAATCTCCTAAAGAGATGGAACTATAATGTTTTTTTTTTTCCTTTGCTAAAGGAATGATGATGTTTTGAAACACCGAAAAGCCACCAAAAGCATTGGAAGGGTTGTGGAAAGTTGGAGATATCACCTCCCATAATCATTTTATAATCTCTACTTTTCCATTGTGCAACTTCCTTTCATTTCTCAAAGTTCAAGTGCTTTTGGAGTTGCGTCATCCCCCAAGTGCATCCACCCTCGCTCTTAATTAATTTTTCATTGATACTAATAAAGGGGGTTATGTTTAGTTTAGGGTTTTGGTGGTGCCAATGCCTATTGTATAATAATTAATGAGAGCACTTTGCTTTGTTCTTTCGTTGGGATGACTCAGATTCCACATTTGCTTCCTTAGTATGTTGCTAGCTCGTGACCCTTTCCTTTCCATCTCTGATTGCGTCAGAAGGGTTCAATAATTAATGAAATGTTTTAGCAAATATTTCTATTAATATACTTTTACTTATTTAAAAACTAATAAATATTTATATTCTTTTGTATGCAAAATTTTAAATTTTAAATTTCTTTCCCCACTATTTATATCAAAATTTTAATTATTTTACACAAATATTTGCTAATTTTTAAATAAGTAAAAATATATACTTGTTTATATATTTATAATGAAAATATTTGATAAAATATTCCATAATTAATTCCGACCGAAGATGTTGCTCAATCAATTCCGACCGTTGAGCCATTTCATTTGTTTTGGCTTAGGTAGGAATCCAGTGCACGAGTGGATCAATCCATGTTCTTGAGATGGAGCTTTGTCTTGTTTTATGCAGGACAAAGTTATAAAGCTGAGAATAGTTAAGAAAGAAAATTAAAGAATAAATTTAGGGCTAATTAGCCTTTAGATCCTGAATTTTATACCACTTTAGGATTTAAGCCATAATATTTCAAATCGGAAATTTTGAATCCTATTTTTTTTACTTTTACTTTTACTCTTCTTCTTCTTCTTCTTCATTTTTTTTTTCATTATATCTTTTTTTTCAACATGGGTTAGTTGTTACACTTGTATTCATGTTGAGGATATAATAAATATATATATATATATATATATATATATATATATATATATATATATATATATATAGGATCTAAACTTTTCAATTGGACAAGACTTAAACTCTATGTTGGTAAAAAATCAAGAGTCTAAACGCTAATCAGTCAATATATATATATATATATATATATATATATATATATATATATATAACTCATTATATATATGTCTCGTTTGGTTCGTAGAAAGAAAGAAAAAAGTAATCAATTTTTTTAATTTTTTTTCTTTTCTTTGGAATATTATAATTTCTATTTTTTTTTTCGGTATTTGAAAAAGTCCAAAAAATTGGAAGAAAAAAATGAATAATGGGAGGCAGAAAAGTAAATTCATGAGGGGGAATCATTTTCTTTAATATTTCTTGAATTTTTTTTCCTAACTCATTTTCTTTGGCATCTAAAAAAAAAAAAAAAAAAAAAAGACTTTTTCTTTCCAAAGGTCCAAATACACCCCTCATTTCACCAAGTAATTTTTATTGTTATATTGAGTAGTTTGATAAGAGGAGAACATATCAAGATTCAATTGAGCAGTTAAACATTTCAAGGGCATGCGTCTTGTTAGCAATTCAACAAGCGAAAAAAAATCGGAACGATAAATGTATGAGTATAAATAGGCACATCACAAGTAAAATACGTTAAAAATTTTCGGTGAAATATTGGTCAAACGAGAAACATTCGGATTAGATTTTATTTGTATTTAGTAAGTTTTATATGAACAAATTCGACACTAAAAATTTGACATATATTTATTTTTTTAATACCTAATAAATAAATAAATAACTCATTAAACACAAATTCATAAGTTCACATTTTTACCTGTCTCACAAAATAATTATTGATATTGGCAACAAAACTGTTGAATTTCTTTCTTGATAAATTTAATTGGTTGTATGTGAGGATTTTTTGTATAGACATTTTTTTTATTGTGACAGGTTGGTTAAAAGCAACAAGACTGCAAGAGTTAATGGAAGACTATTAGAATTTTTTTTTGATTAATTAAATATATTGTACTTCTAGCCACGTTTTCTTGAACAAATTTTTTTAATTATTAGTAAGAAATTTTTTTAAAAAATACGTTTAAAACGTCAAATCATTAAAATTTATATATTAATTTAAAAAATTTAAAATTAGGTAAGTATTATATGTTTGTAGAAGATAGGTAAAAATTTATATATTATACTCATTTTATTCAGGTGATTGATAATGAAGGGCATGCGTCCAAAATCAATAAAGTAAGGTTTTGATTAGAATATTGCAATAAAAAAAAAAGATTAGAATATTGCAATGGCAGTAGAATGGAAATTTTGAACATAAGAATTATTAATAAGACAAAACAACTCACGCTGATTGGACTGTCCCACGTGTCGTCCCAGAACGAAATCTCCTGAACACTTGTCATGATCTTAAACCCACCGAACCGATCACCCAATCATTCACCAAACAAAGGTGGGACCCATGCAAGCCTAGGTGGTCGTGCCAGAGGCGGGCGAGAAGGAAAAAGTGGGCGATCCAGCCAGCCTTCACAACACGTGTCTAACGGACAAGACGGCTCCACCTCGCCGCTATCATTGACTTTTATTCCAAACCCAATCCTATCCTCTTGCAAGCAACGGACGCATGGAAAATTGTCGGGACGATCACGTGAAACGCTGTTTTTCCTTCTCTTCCTCATTTATCATGTGGGCCCCGGCTACATAACGGATGACGACGACGATCCTGCGGTCCAGTCTTCCTTTGGTTCGTTTCAATGCCATGGCTGTAAGTCTCCGTTTGATGTTTCGTAATGTAACGGTAGGAAGGATAGAAAAGTGAAGAACAAAAGAAAAGAAGAAAAAAGAAAAAGAAAGAGGAGGTAATGATATACATTTTGTCCATATGAATGAAAAATGGCGGTATATTATTTTTTTATTTGGTTAATCCATTTTTTTATCAATTACTAGTTATTTTTACTTACGTTGTATGTAAAAAAAAATATTAAAATATTATATCAAAAGTTAAATATTTTTAAAATATAATTTGAATATATTTTATTTAGAATTTGTTACAGATATATTTTTATAATTTTGAATATGTGATGTACTTAGTTCAAATATTTAAATATATTTTAATTAAGATTTGCTAAATAATTTTAATATTTATGATATATTTTTTCTTTAGATTAATTTTTAATTTAATTTTTAAACTGTTTTAACTTTAGTTTTTAAAAATATGTCTAAGCGGAAGAAAGAGAAAGTTACTTTTTTTTGTTCCGTATTTTTTTTTTAATAAATAGTGGAGAATTTACAAACGACACGGTTCAAATTTGAACCGTTTTCAAGCCTCATTATAACAATAGATATATTCTCACCTAAAAAATATTTATATAACATTTGACTTCATTAAACAAATTTTAAATAATATAACTATTATAAGGTATACTTGTAAATTATAAATTAATAAGTCTTTATTTTTTTTTCATTTTTTTCTTTCACTTTTGTAGTGATTAAATTTTTTCAGATTAAGAAAGAAAAACAATCCCTCCACTTTCTTTTCATATATCAAAAAAAAAATGTATCATCCCTACTTTTTTTCCCCCTCCCACTCTTCCCTCCCAAACGGACCCCAACTGAATAATATAGCCTTCTATTTAATTTTCAAAAGAGAAAAGAGGTTGCTATTTATTCACACTCTTGTACAAATTTTGTATTTACCAAAAAAATATACAATAATATAGCCCGAGGTCCGGTTTGACCGGGTTCGGATCAGTCCGGGTCCAATCCGGTGCAGAGAGCGGGTCGGCTCGGTCCGGCTCGGTCGAATTGGCACCCGACCTAGCCCGGACCCGTGACCAGGTCCGCGGTGGACCCCGGGCTGGCCCGATTTTTTTTAAAAATTTATTTTCGTTTTTAAAAATTTTCTTTTCGTTTAAAATTTATAGGTTAATAAATTCAAGTTAAAATTTATAGGTTTTTTGTTACTAAGTTGTTTTTGTATAATTTAAAATTTATAAGTTATTTGTTAGATTTTTTTATAATTTATGTAAAAATTTATATAAACATTAAGTAAGAAAATTTTATTTAATTTCTTAAATATTATATGCATAGCTTCCTTGTAAAGATTTATAAGTTAATTTTTTTATTTGAATTCAAGATGTATAATTTATATAAACATTAAGTAAGAAAATTTTATTCGATTTCTTTATGTCAATATTTATATAACTTTAAGTATAAATTAAAATCTGTGAGACTCGTCTCACTGTTTTATATACGTACCCGAGATACGTGTTATATGTGTATAGCTTGCTTATTGTTTATTTGCTTACTTTATGCTTTATGTCATTCATACATTGTTTAGTTTATTTTTTTAAATTTTTCTTAGATGCATGATTTGGACCGTTTGTCCCTTGATTTTCTTGTGTGTGGCTGTGATGAACCCGAGTGAGGGGTCTGGATTATAATCCAATGGCCTACAATCCTAGTTTTTCCTATATATACTCAACATTTCTCTTCCCTTCACTTTTTTTTTCCTTTTATTTCTCTTTCATTCTTCACGTACTTCTTCCCCAGCAGAGAGCAGCAGCCGAATTTGGCCTTGACCATTAGTGACCTTGGTAGTATTGGTTTTAGGCTAGAACTTGACCATAGGCAAGTACATCTTGCCAACCGAGTGAACCTATGAATTGGGAGCTTCTTGATAAATCTAAGATTATATTTATTTGCTAGCTTAGTTATCTGCATATCTTTAGTAGCTTAGAACTGTATTATAGACTCTTTTGTAACCTTGGTTTTGTTGCGCTCGTATTTGATCTTGAACGAAAAAGTTGAGAACAACAAAGTTGGAGCACAAAGTGTGCTGGCCGGAGAAGAATGAGCAATTCTACGAAAAAGTGCGCATGAGACCCTTGAAAACTTAAGCGCATTGTGTGTTATCTCATAAAAATACTTGCGTTTCAGCACAACATTCAAATCCTTGTAAACATGCTTGCGTTCAGCACATCATTCAAATCCTTGTAAACATGCTTGTGTTCAGCACATCATTCAAATCCTTGTAAACATGCTTGCGTTCAGCACATCATTCAAATCCTTACAAAAGTGCGCCAATATATGTTGAGTACTCTGGGCGCACTTTACTCCTCATGCGTACGTTTTGTACGAATGTTATCTAATCAAACCCTTGCAAAATTGTGCCAAGGCTATCAGAAACTTGAACGCACTTTTGAGAAAAATCCTCAACGACGCACGTTTGAGAGTTCAACCTCGTCAATCAAGAGAAAGTGCGCCAAGCCTTTGTTGGCACACTAATTCCTTTCTTTGAGTATTCTTGATAGGTGAGCCTTGACTTTGGCATCGTCTCGACTATCGTGTTCTCGAATGTCGTGTCTCGACTGCTGTGCAATGTTTTGAGACTTGTGTTTTATCTTTTAGTAGATTTTTCTACGCTCGTTGTGTGCCAAATCTCTCTGCTGGCATACTTGGTGAAAGTCGCCAAGTTCATAGCTTGTGTACTTTCATCATTGTGCACCAAACCTCCCTACTGGTAAGATTAATGAAAGTGCGTCAAGCCCCTGGCTCGCGCACTCTATCATTATGCACCAAGGTTCTAGAAGTGCGCTTAGTATCATTTGTGTGCCATCTTTTGCTCGGAGCACTTTTTGTATCAAAGTGCGCCAGAACTGTCCGGACTAGAGATTTGTGCGCCGTTGTTGTTTTTGGCCATTTGTACGCCAAAAGTGATTTTGGTCCATTATGCGCAGATGATTTATTTTCTTGCCTGATTATGCGTCAACCCTAAATTGTTGATTTATGGCCCGTATGCCATTATTCTTTTATTAGTAACGCTTAGCACTTGGTGTTTCTCGGGTTCTCTTTTATCCAATTATTTTAGTTAGTCCTGATTATTTTCTGAACGTGACATTATTTATATGGATCATGATTTTCTGACATGAGCTAAGTGACTATACATTATAAATAAACTCCTGAATCTTGACCCGGAACTGATAACCCTGATACTTCTGATCCCGATACTCCTGACAGTGGCTCGACGTAGCGAACTCATGACTTGAGAATTCATGAACTGTCCTGATCAAGGCTAATAGTAGCACCTATATTGCATGTCATGTATCCTCGTGGTTGGTTTTGATTGTGCTCATCAAGCTATTGTCCTGTCTTGCATCATGTCTAAGACAGAATCCCAAGCAACACGGTCGAAAATTCTGGATAATTGTCCAGGCTAATAACTAGAATAATAATTTAGAAAGCATCTAGAGAGATTTTCTGGCTACATACAATCCCGGTATCCCATCGACACCTGATGGATTTGGAGCTCTCCGTCGTGAATGTCACACTTACAACACATCGACGAGTGTAGCACTACCAAAAAAGACAAGAAAATAATTATACTTGATAAACCTATAATATGTACCCGTTCGTTTGGATAATCCGGATAGTCTGCAGTGCATGTGGCTGTAAGAAATCTCAAACTGCATGTGTTAGTAACTAGGATTATGATAACCCTAGTTAGCTAATGATAGCAAGCCATAGGACATGATTGGCCGTGATCGCTTGATTTTCAGTTTAGTCTAGTCTAGTCATGTCCTGATTTAATTAACAGTTGACCCGTAAATGGTACCTCTACTGTCTGCGTGATCATTTCAGGGCCTAACATCTTTCGCTCACCAATATCATCTCAAGCCAACGGTAATCTACACTTCTTGCCGTTTAGTGCTTCGAAAGGTGCTATCTGGATACTGGCCTGATAACTGTTGTTGTACGAGAATTCTACCAAGTGAAGGTGATTCTCCCAAGATCTACCAAAATCTAAGGTATAGGCTCGTAGCATATCCTCCAGGGTCTGGATGGTTCTCTCTGATTGTCCGTCTGTCTGGGGGTGGTAAGTTGTGTTGAATCTTAACTCGGTGCCTAAACTTTGGTGTAAACTTTTTAAAAAATGAGAAGTGAACCGTGTGTCTCGATCTGATACGATACTTACTGGGACACCGTGTTGCCTTACTATCTGTCGTATATACATTTCAGCCAATTGTTCTGTAAACTGGCCTACTCAAAAAAGAAGAAAATGAGCTACTTTTGTGAGACGATCTACTATCACCCAAACTGCATCTCGACCAGTCGAAGATCTAGGTAAATCGGTCACAAAGTCCATCGTAATGTGTTCCCACTTCCACTCTGGAATAGGAAGCGGTTGCAACAATCTTGCCGATCTCTGTTGTTCTGCCTTCACTTGCTGACATATCAGAAATCGTGATACGAAGCGTGCTATTTTCCTCTTCATTCTGTTCCACCAAAAGTTTTGCTTAATATCTTTGTACATCTTCGTGCCTCCCGGATGAATGGAATACTGGGAGCTGTGTGCTTCAGTCATAACTTCTTGCCGAATATCCCCGCTTGGTACGCATAGACGATTCCCAAACCTTAGCGTCCCATCCGCATGTCTTGTCAACTCCTTCCGAAGACCTGACTCGCATTCTTCTCGTAGCTTTTGAATTTTCGGGTCCTCTGCCTGAGCTAGCTTGATTCTATCTACCAAAGTTGACTGAATCTGTAGGCTAACCTGAACTCTTGTACTCTGTGGAAATACTATCTCGATACCCATCTCTCGTAAATCTTCTAGAATGTGCTTTTGAGTAGTCAACATAAATTTGTCACCTCTTTTGCTAAAGTGCATCAGCTAAGTATGGATTCCAGATGTCTTGTTTAATTACTCCAGAACTGTTTAAATATTCTATTACCTGCTATTCTTACTTATTTGTCTGCATGCTGGTTTTATTTGATAAGTTTGGCTCCCTTGTGGTTCTTGTTATTTGGGGTCCGACCCCACTGGTTTTGTATGGCCAAATTTTGGAGCAGAACCGCAGGACCTCCCGTACTTTCCTCCTCAATATAGTGAACACGAGGAGCACCCGAGGACATGAGTGAGTTTCTCTTTCATCACCCACTTGATCTTGTATAATTATTCTTTTGAGGCATTTAGCCACTGAGCACGTGTTTAGCTCGTGTTCTGTGATCTTGAAACTGCAGCCTGAGGGCCTACATGTAAAGCATATTCTAGGCTATAGGTAGAGCTGATCATGTAATATTGTACTCTGTTAGTTCTTCATTTTGGTAACTAGCTTCATGATCATCTGTGTATGTATAGTTTGAAACGCCTTACTATTATATGTTTGGTGATCATATATCTTGTAACTTGTTGCTTGTTTGAGATTGAGACACCTAAGATTTCTTGACCCAGGAATGACTGTTGGATTGTATAGTAAACCATTACATGTCTAGACAGTCGTGACCGTATATCGGGGTATATAGTACTCTGGTATACGTAGCTAGCTTTGTCTGCCCCCGCTTTCCAATATTCTGATTCTGGGACGTGACAAAATCTAAATATTTATAAGTTAATTTTTTTTAAAAAAAATTTATAACTTTTTTTTACTTTATATAAATTTTTTATATAACTTTTTAAGTATAAATAAATATAAGTATCAATTTTTGTAACTTTTTTTTAATCTTTATAAGTATAAATCTTTATAATATTTATAAATAAATCTTTATAAGTATAAATATTTATTAACTAATATAAGTTTATAAATTCAAGTTAAATTTATAGTTTTTTTGTTACTAAGTTATTTCTGTATAATTTAAAATTTATAAGTTATTTGTTAGTAAGTTTTTTTTTCTATAATTTACGTAAAAATTTATATAAACATTATGTAAGAAAATTTTATTTGATTTCTTTATATCAATATTTATATAACTTTAAGTATAAATTAAAATCTAAATATTTATAAGTTGAAATAATTTGTTATTATTTATATAAATTTAAATAGAAAATTATTCTTTCGATAATTAAAAATTTTAAATGTAAACAACACTAACTAGTCTAAAAAAACCCAGTAACACTTAACTAAAAAAAATTTATTGAAGATAATTTTTAATATATATTATTTTTGTTACATAAGTCATGCAACATATATTTGTGTCTTAACTTCTCAGCACTTTTTCAAAATTTATTTGTAATACTGCAAATAAA
Organism: Iris macrosiphon; assembly: GCA_036927795.1. Taxonomy (NCBI): domain Eukaryota; kingdom Viridiplantae; phylum Streptophyta; class Magnoliopsida; order Asparagales; family Iridaceae; genus Iris; species Iris macrosiphon. The sequence goes on from JAYESA010000008.1 coordinate 204,512,925, forward strand.
GTTTGTAGAGAGACTGCAAGCTAAGACTCAAACATAAATTGCAATTAGATTTAAATATACCTATAACTTATGTAACAATAATAAAATATATTAAATCGATAAATTTTTCTTTAAGAAAATACAACATTACTAGATATCCATACACATTTTCAGATGTATGCGTAGCTTTCTTGTACCACAATTATGGTCCCATTTGAGTCATTTTCTACAATGCAAGCATTCAACAAGAACTATATTCGAAGATCTTCTTTCCGTATCAACTCAAATTTGAGTTGTTTAAGTCTTAAGTATATCTTCAATTAAATACTTTTAAAAAAATAATATTACTTAAAAAAAATTAAATTTGTTATAAATAACATTTTAGGGATTTGAACTCAACAAACAAGAAAGAATAACTCATACCTTAACCATATGAGTTAGAAGAGGAGTTTGTTATAATTAGAAAATATTACGTAGCTAAACAATTGCTTACATTTTTTAAAAAATTTAATTATGTGATGATAAATGTTTAGACGGCTAACCGTTTTCAAAATTCTTTATGAAAAGTAAAAAATGTTTAGACGGCTCAAGTGGCTAATGTAGAGGTATAAGACCCGAGTGAACGATGGTTAATTTTCCACTGGAAACAATTACCTTCTTTCAATATATATATATATATATATATATATATATATATATATATATATAACCTGCAAGTTCTTTTTTTTCTGGACAAGGAAAGTCTGGGTCGTTAACCAGAGATGGGCTTCCTTGAAATCTTTTACATCATTACACAATTAACATCAACCGATATATTCAACTGTAAGTGCATTTTTTGAGGTTTCGGTCAAATCGGTACATGCAAATGGCATGAACTGCCTAAGAAAGTTATGCAAACTAAACAAGGTTAGTCCCAATAATATTAAAGTCAATATAGGGTTAGCAGAGACTAATCGTAGTGATCCAAGGTTCATTATACAGATTTTTTGGTCCAACTGTTACTTTGTCCAGAAGATAGCCCACTTGAAAAGAAAAGGGTTTTCTTTCACTACACAGCTTTAATCACAGACTTGCTAACAATAGAAACGTACAAAAACAAGAGAACGCTAGACGTACAAATACATAAACTCTCAATTTGCACAGAGTATCACCAAGAGTTCGAGAGTAGGTTAAGAGACTCGTAAGAGAGGACGTATAATACACAACCAGATGACACTAAACATCAAAAAGGAAGGGGGGAAAAAGGACTTCCTTTGATACAGAGGAGTTGATTGTCACCCTAATAATAGGAAGACCATAAACATTAAATAATATATACAAAAGCTTCGCTTTTGATCAGTTAAAAGTAGGTGTCCTGTATACAGACAAAAGGTAATTACCGCGAGGAAAAAAGATCATCACGTATGGTAATATACATACAAAATACATGAATCAGCTAAATTACACTTCGACCGAACAGGGCAAAGAGCTAGCTTCTCAAAAAAGCAGTCATGCTTTATTACCACTGGCGCAGACTCCAGTTAGAGAAGAAAAAGAAAGGTTGCTGTGGTGTTAGTAGTCACAGTGGTAGTAACAGACCTTGCTCTACACTTGCATCTGACTTGGTCTGCATTTTACTTGTAAGAAATGGCCATGTAGGCTACACTGCTTTACCTGTTTCGGGTGTTTGTGACTACGTAAATAACGAGGAAACATATACAGAAGGAACAAAACGTAAAGGTGATAGGGCAACTTACATGCATTGCTGCTACGCTGGATAAGAGATCTCTGGATTGATCCAACAAAGCTCGCTCTTGTGCGGCTACTTTCGCAATTTCAGACACCAAGGAACTCGTTCCTTCTACCTGTAATCACAGAAGAATAATGCTACATGGTCATTAAATAGTAACATGGGTTTGACTTTTGAGTCGGTATCTCTGCTGGTTAAATATTTCTACCATTCCAACTCTTGTACGATAAATCCTAATATGAACACTCAAGCAGACCCACAAAATAAAATAAAATCATTTAGTATTGAGATAACTTCAACTTTTTACCTGCCGAAATTGAATATGTAAGAACAAATTCATGGGTTTAACTATATATTCAGATTGTGATTGAATTTATCGGGATAACCTTGTCTAGCAGCTTCTTTTCTGCATACCATTACGGTATTACCAAATTAACCCAAGTAAATGGAAGATAATATTAACATATTCCTGAAGAACTAACTAACAAAGATGCGACAATTGTCTATAAGATATTTTCCTTTCAACTAACTAGGTAAGCCCAGATCCTCCAACATTGGTGTCTTGTCCACGTCTCATGGACAGAAAATACACTAGCATGCACGAATAGAAGTCATGCCCACTATCATTGTATCCGTTCATACTCATGTATTTGATATTTCTAATCTTGCCTCTATTAACTAGCAGGCAAGGAAACTCATAAAAAGGTGAAAGACCCATGTCCTATCGGGCACGTTAAAACCCATCACTTGAAAGAGGAATATAGACTGGTGCACTTGTAAAATTACAACTTTTTTTTTCTCCGACTGGCAACTAGTGAATCTTTTGGATAAAACTGACTTACTCTATTTTCGCCAGTGAATACATAAAGAAGAATAAAGAAAAAGTTATAATTGTAAGTTCATAAGAACATTATATATAGAGTAGTGCACTAGTAAATTTAGAACTTTTTGTTCCTTGGCTAATTATTTTAGACTTGTATACTTTCAATAACTTGCTCGCTCTAGTTTCCTTGTATAGCACTAAGAACTACAATATTTTAGTGATACTAGCATATTTTATTTGTATGTCGAAGAACATACGTCTGCAATTATCATTCAAGAGGTTAAAAGTGCTATATCATTTCAAATAACTATTAATTTTGTGTATATATGTATATTTTAATTATGGAAATTGAGAACTTGGTGATCCCATGCAATCATTTTCCTACAAGTAGTGTTGAGCCACCACTTATTAGAATGAAGACTTAGAATTATATAGTTGGCAAAATGTTGAAGTCTAGATATGCAGGGTCTGCGATACCAACTCTATATCATTTACAGGAACTTGCATGTAGTTGGACCAATGGAAAAGGCCCATGGTTCAGCCTAAATCCCGAGGAGCAGGTTTGGGCCTAGGTGTTTAAACACTAAGGCTAGGTTGAGCCAAAGAATTTGACTGAAATATTTTGGGCAAGCTTTGGCCCTTGCTCGGCCCGAATCAATCTGACCAACTAACATCCCTTTCACATCTATCTCCCAGCCTGGACTTGAGCCAGGTTCCTTGCACAATGACCCTCAATCTTCCCAAATCTATCTCCCAGCCTAGGCTCCTTGCATAATGATCCTCGATCTAAGATCCTTCCTCGATCCACCACTCAGTCCGAACTCCATCACATGTTCCACTTTGGATGATCGTTGTTCCCATGATAGTTTACAAGGTTAGGTACGGCTCTTAATCAGCCGCTACCTGAATATCTCAGTTCATCCCCCCACAATTCATGTGCATAGCACGTCCAAGAGGGTTTAAACCTCCGACTTGGTTCATTATATATATATATATATATATATATATATATATATATATATATATATATATATCGGTTCGACTACAGAAACTCAAATATGAACTCATAATAACAACTTGCAATCATGTGATGACATGTGTACAAAATTTTGCATTTATGTCCTTGTTTTTTATGGTTTTTGCAATCAAAACATGATATGCATGTGATCCAACGGTTGTTAATGGCCGAGTTCTTAAAATTAAGAACTCATGAGTTCCCATAGGGATTTTGTGTATATATATATATATATATATATATATATATATATATATATATATATATCCGTGTCCCTGTCCCTGTCCTCATCCAGTGTGTGAAGTTCGTATCAATAGTTATTGGTCTAACATTACTGTAAATAAACTATCATTACCATAAATAAACACCATGAGGCAGGGAATGTTGATATGAACGAGTTAATGGGATGTCTACAGATCCTAATAAATTCTGTAAAATACACTGCCCTCGAAGGATCCCAAAACTCATAAAAGATGTCCAACATAAATGCATCTAGACGTGCAAGATTCGCATCACAACAGCAATTAAACACCCTGTTTTGCATAAACGCTTGGAGATGATGTTCACTAAGCAATTCTTTGTCTAGTTGACTAACTTCTGCAAAGCCTTTATGAGGGACAGGACATCGGCAGACATATTGTGGTAAAACCCTTGTATTTTTATCCCTAGGACCTCCAAAATATTGACCAAACATTCTGATTAATTGATTTTTATCCTTGCATTAGCATTTTGCAGCAGTTCCTAGAGAATCCATTGTTTAGAGAAGTGAACCTACTCTTAAGGTAATGATCATGAATGACAATGAAAACTTTACGCCTGAAGCCAGCTAATGCATTCTACTACGCAACTATCAAACAGAAAATTTTATGATTTTATTGATAATTTGATTTTATGAGCACAGGGTTTACAGATAAATGCATGTTCGTTGTTCAATTCCTACAAAGGCTTACATGTGGTAGCAAATTTAATGGCCATCCTATTTGAAAATGTATGTCCATCTAGACAAAACCATATAAATGGTATCACATGCTAGATGTTTAAAATTTCGAAGAAGATTCATACCATGGGAAGGAGCTGTTAAAATATTATTATATATGGTCACACTGGTCAAGGAAACAGCCTAGCAACATAGACGTGAAAACACAGTTGTAAGAATTTCCATGTTTCTGTGGACAGACTGAAAATGACTTGTTATGAGGTTGATGTCTTATTCAGAATTTAGGAGATGCGGTCTACTAGGGTCTCGGTTACGCAAGAAGGATAGAAACAAGGAGCACTTTGTGGTTCTGCTATCAAGTCCCACCAGGTTTTTATGGGGAACGACTTTGATAAACTGAATATCATGAGTTTGAATACCGGTTGTGCACCCAAAGATGTCATATAAACAGTCATGTTGCATTCTGATGTGTTGGGGACTATGTTGCATAGACATGTACACAGATATGGATATGCCAATTCGAACACGATATGGATTCAAGACATGGCATTTTTAGAAAATTTAGAACATGTGTCCTACGTGGATACGATTATATACACACAGGACACATCTATATACAATATTATATATGAGATCTAAATAATATCTATAAGATTTGACTCTCGTTCAGATAGCTCGTAGTGAAGCTGCAAATATTACCACTTTATCCAGTTATTTTAATAACCTATTGGATAGATGCTTCTGAAATTAACTTCTTGAACAAATTCCTTGTCACTGCTGATACAACATTGTCGATGTGCAAATTCCACCAAGTCAGGGTCTGCGATCATGAAAAATATCAAAGTTTGGTCATATGTAAGTGGGTTAAGGCTGTCAATGGTAACCGGTTATTTTAGAATTACATGGTATAGTCTCCCAAAGTAAACTCGAAATCCTTAATGGTTAGTGTTGGGTATCGCCTCAACCAAACCCGAAACCTGATAAGAAAGCCAAAACTGACTTACATATGACAAATATCAAGTTTCCAACATTGACTGTAATGGAAAATTTGAATGCTCTCAAACTTTAGAAAAACAATCTCAACAAAATTTTATTAGTATGTATCTATGGGAAAACAGTGTTCTAAATGGCGGCCGCCTCGACCGCCTAGGCGGTAGGCGGTCTCTCTCCGCACCGCTTTTCGGTAGGCGGTGGAGTAGGCGGAGCAATAGCTAACAAGATGTTTTGGTCAAATGGTTTTGCAAACATTATGGGACTATGGTTCACTTTTACATGACTAAAGCTTAATAAATCTTTGTTCTACAACATAGTTATGCATGAAATATCCTTAAAATATGTATATAATACAAAAAACTGTAGTAAAACAGTAAAAAAATATCCAAAATGTATTAACCGCCTAGGTCACGTCTAGGCGGACTCTTTCCGTCGCACACCTGCCTACCGTCATTTAGAACCTTGTGGAAAAACCATCTAATTGTTGTTGAATAAGTAAAAAAAACGAAATAAATGATAATTTAAATGTCTTACGTAAAATCTGAAACCCAAAACGGATATGCATAGAAGGAAAGGAATTTTACCAAACCCGATTATGCCCCCCAAAGGCTTATAGGGTTCGGGTTCGGATATTACATAACCCAACCAATATCCGATCCATAGGCAGTCCTAGTTGTGGGGTCTATGTTCACTAGAATTTTTTTTAATAACCCCTTCCATTTTAAAATTTATTTGACAATAGGACATTCTGGATTATAGTCATGGATATGGATGATATGCACATTCACAAGATCCTATCTCATTTAACCAATAATCTGGATTTTCTCTCTACTGAAAATGGATCTTCCATGTCTACTCTAATCTATATACAAATGCTTTGTTTTTTCATTTCTATAAAGGAGAAAGGAGATGCTAACGACTCAACTAATTGCCTTACAGATTTTGGATATTAGCTGCACTTGCAAAGCATCTAAAGAATTTAAATGGCTAAATCCCAATGTCCAAGGTCATGGTGGAACCGGATGAAGTGGCCAGGTGGTTCAAATGAATCTTGGGCAGGTTCAAAGGCCTAGGACTGAACCAGCAATTCTATGAAACCTCACTATTTTTATGGATTCTTGGGCTCAGGCACAAGGTTAATGGTTGGGCTTGACTAGAGCTCAGCCTATTCTGGTCCCGGCCCATTGTCACCTTTACCTAGGACCTACGAATCTCAGCAAAGGTACACAAACTATGTTTCATGTGAATACACGGATATGGATAGAAGAAATGGAAATTTTTAGATAGGTACAAAATAGTGACCTATATTGATACCAACACGGAATACATGTGCCAGACACGATAAGATGTGAATCCGATTTTCCAGTATTCATGCAACATGACAAGTCAGCTAAGTGGACGAAGATATCTAGGTAAGTTTGTAACTGTAGATATATTAATGAAATGAAAACACAGTTCGTGGAACTTGTGACAGTAAAATGGGCTTTAGTTAATTGAGTTCCAGACGAGAGAGAACTAGGCATTAGTAGAATTTGATAAAACTTGGGATCACTACTTATTTTCGAAAGCCTGTATTCTTGTAATCCTATTTGAAGATATATTTTGGAGTTGGTTAGAAGTACCCTTAACTTCTTTTTTTGTTGAACTCTCACCCCATCTAATAAGTGAGTTATGATGGGTGAGCTAGAGTCCTATTTGATCAACGTCTCTCATTTTGATAGCAAAAGACAAAACAAAGTGGTCATCTTTATTGCAAAGTTTCTTGTACGTCACATTCAAACAATAAATTATATACTCCAAAAGCCAACACCACCAAGCATGTAACAATTTATGTGAAATGAAATTCTACCACGATTGTAACTAAAAGGAACAAGGCAATATGTAAAGTATTAACTTCCTTAATCTGATAGGATTCAAGACAAGTGTCTCCATGCAGTCTGCATACGACTATTACTCATTTGGCATATGACAAAATTATGGCATGTAACTTGTACATGTCTAATGGACTATTAACATAATAACACACACTGCAGATAGCTCAACTTAATAGATTTATTTTATTAGGGCTCTTGGAAATTTATAGAGAATACAAAAAGTGCTAACGACAAAAAAAATAGACAAATAAATTATGCTAAATGGTGACATTGCCCGTGACATCACTAGAACTACAATGGAGGACATTCTTTTCCACCCCCCCCCCCCCCCCCCCCTCCGCTAGCGCAAGATGAAGCGTAGATGCCAATCAAATCCATTTGGGAGAGAGAGTGGGTAAGGAGAGCACTCTTGGGAATATCGGCTAACTAAGAAGTAGTAGGGACATGATCGAGATGAGCCTGCCGAAACTAGACTTGTCCTTATGAATTGGTAAACCACCTCAATGGTGTGCTCACGGAAGAAAATTCTTGGCAAAGTAGATGGAGCTTTATTGTCGCAATAGAAAGGCCGAAGAAGTGAGCAACCTAGATCCGTCAAAAGGCTTTTGAGCCAAGTAAGTTCGAAAACAAAATGTGCCACTGAGCGGGTGCTCAACCTCAACAAAGAAGCGAGCACCCACAATTGTTTCTTGCTATGTCATGTGACTGTTGGCCCAATGTTTAAGTTGAGTTTTTGAATATGGCTAATCGATTAAGTTTAGCATTATGATAATCGATCAATCACTATAGTATCTTCTACTTAAACTCAACATTGTCCAGATATACATTAATGTTTTGATATTTGCTTTTGTATATTGTTTTGTTCGTCTAACATGCATCTGCAGAAAGCAATAAGCAAGATAAGCATGGACATATGCTATGAAGAAATGATGATGAGCCAAAGACGACATTATACCAGAAGATATCTCTGAACCGCCTACGACTTATCCGGAACCTCGCACCCGGGGGTTCCGCTGCCCGTTCAGCGGACGGGGCCAGTGGGGGTTCGGGGGCGAAGCTTCCGAAAGGTATTCAGATTCCCAGATCTGTTTATCTTTGGACATCTGCAGTCAAGGTAAAATGCGTCTTTAAGTCAGCGGATGTTTCAGAAGAATTGACGTCATCAAGTGCTCTTTGTTTTCAGCAATGTAATTTGATGTTTATTGAGTCTAGGACTTATGTACATCGAGTCGCACTGGCATAACCTAAGTCCACTCAAAATAGCCTGAAACACATCCACTTATACAAACCCAAAATCAGACCAAAACTAACCTGAACCAAAGCTAAGACCATTCTGAAATAGGCCAACCGAACTCGGTCCGAACTCGGACCAAACTCGGTCTGCCTTAAATATAGAATCTGGCTAGTTGTTAATTCCTGATTTTGTGGTTCCAACGTTCGAAAATTCAAAATATCTAGACCGAACTCTGACCGAATTTGGTTTGCTAATACCCTATAAATAGCCTTGAATTTTCACATACCAACTCACTCATCCATTCTCATTCTTTCTATACTATAGTAAGTAAACCCTCAGAGCCTAAACTTTCCTATGTCCAAGATCAACTCTCAGCCTTCTAGTGCCAAGTGCGATCTCGGTTAGAAGTTGTTCGAGTTGTAATAGCTTGGTTCATCAAGCCCCTCTTCTGGTTGAGTCTGCGTGCTCTTCGTATTAAACGCACGTGTGTGAAGTTGCGAGCCTTCGGATCAAAACTCGTGGTTGTAAAGAAGTGGCAAGCCTTTGTATCAAAGCTTGTTATTCACTATTGGTGATTATAGTGGATACAACTCCGAGCAAGAGTTCTCGGGACTGAACTAGTCCTCTCAGAGGAAAACCAGTACACATCGCGGTGTTTGCGTTTGCTCTTACTCTTACTACTTCATATTACTGTCTTGCATATAGACCAAGGTTCAAGAACTCGGTATCGGTATCGGACAGTTTGTATGAGTAGCCGTATCGGCAGTATCGGCGGTATCGGATCGGAGTATCGGATATGTTGGTATCGGATGTATCGGCAATTTAAATAATTATTTATTAATTAGTAAAAAAATAGAAAAAATAATTTACATATTTATGCATTATTTAAGTGTTTTTCATTTTTTTTAATTAGAATTGAATAAAACAATAGTCATCCTTGTTGAATGGTTTACCTGCGATATATAAGTTTTCTTTCTTTACATATTTTTAGTTACAATCTTACTATGTCATTATATTCGTACTAATTGAATCTTGTATTGTTCTGTAGGTTTCAATTTTGACGAATTAAGGCGCATAGAGGGAGGCACAAGAGATTAGAAGCAAATAAGCAATGCAAATGGCAGGATGAGATAATGAGACAAGTGACAAGACCCATAATTATATTTGTCGAGGAATCAAGATTTTTTTTAAATTTTTGTAAATAAATAAAGATTTAATTGTATTCAGAAATTTAGTATAAGTGAATAGTTATAAATTGTTACAATGTGATCTAAGACACAAATTATTTTGTTTCATAATATATCGAAATAAAATTAGCAACAAGATTTACATGTTTAAATTTAAAAGTACGACAAAAAATCACTTTGCCAAAAAAATTCATCTGGACTCTGGCCTATCCCTTCATTTAAATTTCATGAATAATAGTCTTTTTACAATAAGTACGAACTACAATAAGGATACACATACGAAAATGAATACAAATACAAAAAAAATACAAATATATCACTAAAATTGTTCATAATTATCATAATCGTCCCGATATGGTTCTTGGTTATGAGGGTAGTAGCGACTGATATCTGTATTATGAAAAAAAATTGTCATGAGGCCATCAAATGTTGAATGTTGTTCCGCCTCTGGAGTGTTGTATGGATAATAACTTGTGCATGAACTATCATATGTATTGTTGTAATTGTCTGAAGGAGTAGGTACATCATGATGGCTAGATCCTCCAGCATATGTATCATCCATGCGGTGCTCTCTAGGTTGATAATCACTTGGCCAGTCTTCAGAGTATTCATGAGACTGATCTCCAGGACTTTCATATTCATTAGTATTGTCAGCACCAGCAGCGAGTGTAGCTCCATTGCCTCCACTATCAGTAGTATCGTCTTTATCGCTGTCGACCTGTCGAGATTGTACATTTGGTATTTTCTTTCTTTTTCCAGGCCTTCGAGCATTTTCGGCAATATCTTGTGGATCGACATCCAAGTTATCATCTAACCACTCATTTTCTCTGCCATCTAAGAGTGGTGTTTCCCTTTCTCTAGTCCAAGCTATGAGTGGATCTTCTTCATGAAATATCTCATCCAAATCAATAATATTTTGTTCATCTCGTGATCTTTGCATATTTCGAACCCTCAGTCTCATATTATAATAGACAAAAACTAATTTTTCTAGTCTTGTCATTAAAAGTCTATTGCGGGGACGAGTATGGATGAGAGAAAATGTTGTCCAATTCCTTTCACAGTTGGAAGAAGACACAGTTTGACTTAGGATGCGCACAGCTAATCGAGTCAAATTTGGGGTTCCTCCCTAGCATGTATGGACCACCACTCAGCTACAAAATAATAAAATATATTAGCTTTGTAACTATATAAATTTAATTAATAAATATTTTAAAGTATGAACTATTACTACCAGGAAGACATTTATTTACAGCACTTTGGAATTGATTTGAACTAAATACACCATTTCTCAATCTGAACTTTTCTGCCTGCAAAGTGATATTACAACAGTTATGGGTCTTATGACATTAAAATTAAATATTGTAAAGTTATAAAAAAATCCAATATCAAATAATATTTACCTTTTTGTTTATATTAAGGCATGTTGTATTGTCATTTACCATTCTATTAACGACGCGGTGGAAACCATTCAGTACCTCGTCATCATTTATAACATCATTAGAATATTGGTATTTGGGATTCAAGAAATAACCTGCAATATTGAATAAATAACTAGTTTTAAAATCCCTACAAACATTATAAAATAACATTTGAAGGATATTCAATTTATAGAGTACTTACCAGCTGCATGTATATCTCGATGTAGTTGAGAATTCCGATAAATCATTTCCCACCACTTCCTATATCCTTGACCAACATTCTTTTTTATCATTTCTTTAGCACTGTCCATAGCCTCGTAAAGATGACCCATCTCCGCTTTATCATCGCTATCCACCATCCTTAAAACTTTTACTAGAGGTCGAAATATTACAGTGACCCCTGCAATATCCCTCCAGTAAGTTTGACTCTCGATTAAACTGACAACTACATCTGCCTTTTCTCTATCTTTACGATTGAGTCTCATGTAGTTATCTGTCCAACCCCGTGTATTTATCATCCTTTTTAAATCGACCTGATGTTTAAGGATGGAATCAAAAGCAATAAAATTGGTAGCAAACCTAATGATGGCTGGTCTAACCAATTCTTCATTCTGAGTCTCAGTCCTCATGATGCTAAGAGCCCAACCATGATTATATATGAAACAAGTCATATCTTGAGACTTCCGTATTAGTGGCTTAATATGTGGATCATTGGCTATATCCTTCAACATGAGATCTATGCAATTTGCTGCACATGGAGTCCAATATAAATTTTTTCTCACCTGCATACAAACATACATATTTATTTAGAATGAAGCTATATTTACAATAATAAATTACATATATACAAACATATTTATAATAATAAAAATTCAGTATAAGTTCATTCTCACCTCCATTAACCTCATTCCCGCCTTCTTGTAGTTAGAGTCATTGTCATTAATTATTTGGACGACCCTATTTTCTCCAATTTGTTCCACAACTTCATTCATCAGTCCAAATATGTATTTACTATCTTTGTATTTGTCAGAGGCATCTACAGATTTAAGAAATATCGTTCCTTGTGGAGAATACACAAGAAAGTTAATGATGCATTTTATGTTCTGTGTACTCCATCCATCGCACATAATGGTACATCCATACGCATCCCAATACCTATGAAATGATTTTAGGTACTCCTCCATGTCACTTATTTTCATATCTAAATAAGTATTTGAAATCTCATAAGGAGTTGGACCCTTTACTCCACCCCCGGAAGCTGCTATGGCATCTATCATTGGTTGATAGTGTGGACTTTTAGCAGCATTGAACGATATATTATTGTATATGAAGAATTTTGATATAAATCTTCCTATATGATTTTTTGCATTCTTTATCCCCTTAATTGCACCCTTTATTTTGGGTTGCATTGCCCCTTGTTTTCTGAGGACATAAGGGTCCATACTCCTTACTCCTATCTCTGGAATATTTCTCACCTCCTCCCCACGATATGCGACTGACTTTGATCGGCCACCTAACGTCGGACTCCTGCTTGACCCTGTTTCTCTGTCCCCGACACTCCAACGTCTACCCCATTCCTCAGCTGCATGTTCTCTCCTACTTTCTCTCATGTCCCTTCTAAGTTCCGTGAAGTCTTCAATATCTTCTTCTGAGGAGGAATCTACTCGAGCTATCCTTGTCAATTCCTCCTCTACCCGTTGTTTTCTTTGATTCGCCATTATTTTATCCTTTTTTTTACCCTCAACAAGCAACAACATTTCTTTTTTATAGCAATTGGTACATCAGGACACGATGCTACATTTCCTGTAATACCCGCTAAGTGTTGTTTCAGCCGAGTAACCCCTCCGTCCATTATTTTGCTACAATAATTGCATTCCACCCTCCTCTTATTATTAGGATTGACACATTTTCCATGTTTCCAACCAGCATCCATTTCCTCCGGCGTACGACTTTTTGGTGCCATTAAGTAATCCTGAAATGATATAACGTTACATACAATAATAAAAAAATGTTACATGAAGTAATAAAAACATATAAAATTGTTAGATGCAATAATAAAAAATACAAAGAATGATAACTAATGTGTATTCTCCAGTAATAATTACTGACCAAAAATACAAAAAAATATCGTTACAATAATAGATACTATATATTATCTAATTGTATTGTACATATACACTAAGTTTTATATATATATAGTTATATAAACTATAATGTTACATACAATAATATAGTTATATAAACTATAATGTTACATACAATAATTAAAAAATTGTTACATACATTAATAAATATTGTTAGATAGTCATATATACGATAAATAAATTGCAATAATATAAAACATTACATAGATAACAATAACAGGTAGTATATAACTATATATATAATTTTGTTAGATACAATAATAATAATAATAATAATTAAAAGAAATAAAAATATATATATACGTACAATATATATATATATATATATATATATATATATATATATATTAGTATATGATGCATATACGTACAATATTATATAAGTTAGTGTATACAATATATATGTACAATAATTACATATATATAGTATATAGTATATGATGCATATACGTACAATATATATGTATATGTATATATAGTATATAGTTTATGTATATATAATATATTTAGATACAATATATATGTACAATAATTACATATATATTAGTTTTATAAATTAAAAAAAAGTCAGAATATATATATTAGTGTATATGTACAATAGAATATACTATAGTATATATATATATATATATATATATATATATATATATATATATATATTAGTTTTATAAAAAAAAAATATTAGTTTTATAAATAAAAAAAAGTCAGAATATATATATATTAGTGTATATGTACAATAGAATATATATATATATATATATATATATATATATATATATATATATATTAGTTTTATAAATAAAAAAAAGTCAGAATATATATATATATATATATATATATATATATATATATATATATATATATATATATATATAAGTTGCCTCCTTAAATACTATATACATGCCAACTTAAAGAACCAAATTCCATTGGCTTTCTGGCTAATGGGATGACTGTAAGTTACTGTGGTCACGGGTTCGAATCCAACGCGGAGAATTTTTTTTTTCCACAGCCGTTGGATCTGAGCGGTGGATCGCTGACGTGGCCAAATGGACGGTGGAGATTGATTTAGGTGTGTTTTTAGGATGCTGACGTGGCAAAGATCTGAGCGGTGGATCGCTGACGTGGCAAAATAGACGGTGGAGATTCGTTTGATCTGTGTTTTTAGGATGCTGACGTGGCAGAGATCTCAGCTGTGGATCGCTGACGTGTCATTTTGGACGGTGGAGATTGGATGATCTGTGTTTTTAGGATGCTGACGTGGCATGGATCCGAACGATGGATCGCTGACGTGGCAAAATGGACGGTGGAGATTCGTTTTTATTTGTTTTATGGATGCTGACGTGGCAATTTTTTTTTCAAATCGTGAACAAAACATACAGGAGAGAGAAAACATCTCTCCCCGGGAGAGAAACTCTCCGCCTCCACTCGCCTATCTCTCCGCCTCCACTCGCCTCCACTCGCCGGGGAACGTCTCCACTCGCCTCCACCGCTCGAGCCAAGGACGGAGGAGAACTTCTCGAGCCGCGGTGGAGGCGGAGGAAAACTTCTCGAGCCGCGGTGGAGGCGGCGGAGGAGGCCAAGGACGAGGTCGACTGGGTGATCTCCAGGAGGAATTGGTTACCCGAAAAAGGTAAAAGTTCTGAACTTCTTCTAATCTCTCTGTAAATTAGGGTTTGTTGTGTGTTCGTTGTAGACAAATGATCGACTATTTATACAAGTTTTGATTGCACTATTATTTTTTTTCGATTATTGGATTTGACGTCTGCAAAGCATAATTTGCTTTATTTGATGTTGATATGAGGATTTGATGTACTTTTGTTTTTGGTCGGAGAGGATTTGATGTGCTTTTGTTTTTGGTCGGAGAGGATATGTATCTCCAGTAGGATTTAGGTCCGTATCGGCTCGTGTCGGTCCGTATCGGCTCGTATCGGACCGATACAGCCCGATACGATACATTTCCCACAAATATCGGCCGATACCGATAATTTTCTAGAGTATCGGATCGGCAGTGCTGAGATCCGATCCGATACGGCCGATACGTATCGGTATCGGCTGATACTTTGAACCTTGATATAGACTATTAGCTGCCTTCACTCTACTTAATTTTTAATTGGATAGATTATTCCGCTGTACTCTATTCACCCTCCTCTAAAGTTGTCCTACGGTCCTACAGTGACGAGATTACTGGCTAAGAAGATGCAGTAGCCCAAAATAGTTTGCTTCAACATTTACAGTAAGACAAGAAGGGTCCATAGAGAAGTCCTTATACAAGAGATAGTACAAGAGAAAGACGACATAGGCTATAAGAGACTACACTTGTTGGTTGATTATGCTGACAACGAAAGAAAGCGTTGTGTCAATAACAGTCATGTAGATGCATTTGTGGAGTCAAAGATACATGCCAAGAACAGAAAGCAAGCATGTTGTCCTTTAATATTAATTGACAAAATCAAATTAATGCAAAGTAGATCTTTTTATATTGGGATAATTCAACAATTAATATTAGAACTAATTTGTTATTAGCAGAAGAACTCACTTTTCTATTTGTGGATTTGACAGCGGATAAATACTTGCATAAAAAATGATGGATTTTAGACTCGTAAGATACCAAGTACAAGTTAAGGCTTGAGTAGTGTATGATTCCACATGCTCCAAAGTTGACGAAGAACAATTCCGTCGGACGCGGATGATTGTTATCTTCAAGGGATCGCTTTAATGCCTTCTTCTTCAAGGGATTCTAATGATAAAGTTGGAGCTGTGGCAGCTAGGGTGTGAAAATGGGGAAGGGGGCTTCTTGATAGAAGGAGAGAGGAAGAGACAAAACAAAACATCTAGCAAAAAAGAGAATCATTCACTTAGTAGCAAACACAATTTTTTATTTATTCATTCCATAAGCAATTATAGCCAATGCCCTTTATTTATAGCCTTATCAAAAAAATTCATATTCACCAACTTCCGATGTGGGACTAAAGTACTTAATAAAAAAGACAATGAGCAAACATGTGCTCTTTATTTGACTAAGTAAAATAAAGCAAACTTGATCTATTTAGTACCATCCGTCGGACATGACTTTGGTTCGATATTTGTAGCGATGACGCGGATAATATTTGAGCCACTTTGGTGCGATGTCCTTATCACCCCAAAGTAGCCACGCCAAAGCATAGGAAGTAGAAACATTAGGATGTTATGGTGCCACATAACATACAACCCAGTTCTAAAGAGAGGAGAAGGGTCACCATATCTAGTGTAGAGGCTTCACTTTAACAACGTTTCTTAGCCTTCAATCTCCACGAAAGTGCTGGAAAAATGAAAGGAAACTGTGTCATCAGAGTTGTTGAGCCAGAGAGAACTGAGTGACCATATTGGTCATCTAGATCCGAGTGACCATATTGGTCAGCTGAGGTGGAGGAGAGAGTGGAGAAGTCCATTGCAGGAGGAGATAATTTGCCTCAATTTGCTCAAAGAAGATGGGAAGTTGTTAAGAGAGAAAGTAGTCGCATGGGAAAGAAAAAGATTATCAGAGAACACATAAAAGATGAGTAAAGTGACCTCTAGTCGAAACAGAATTGTTGTCGCCATAGGAGTAAAGGAGACTTCATCTAAAAAGAGGAGTCAAAGTCCATTATCGAGGGAACACCACAAGTCGGTCTTGTTGTCTTCAACATTCTCTCCTTTGGCTTCTTTTTTCTATTTGGGAGAGGGGGGTGTTAAGAAAACAGAGTTAAATATGGACTCTAAGAGAGGTGAGGCTTAAGGCTTAGGGTTTGGTTGTGAGGGATGACCATGATGGCAGCTGGAGAAGGGGATCTAGGATTGGAGGCTTAGGGTTTGTTAGTGATGGGAGAAGAGGAGACAACAGCTGGATCCTAGGGTTAAGGTTAGGTTAGGAGGGGATCTAGGATTTATCCTAGGATTAAGGTTTCCATCTGGATGGAAAGGAGGGATGGTATTTAGTTGCTTAAGGTAGGTGTCAGCATATACTTCTCCCCATACACAAATGTCTTCAGTCCTGTTGAGAAACTCTTTGTAGTTTGCGGTCAGAATAAGTCAGCATTCGAAAGAGGGAAAGGAAGAGGAAATGTTTCGCATTCATCAGAACTGACAAAAGAATTCAGCCTACAGAAAGGTACAAGGGAAAAGTACAGACATGTCTAATATGTTTTATACATTATACATGTCTTGAACAAATATGGTTATGATGAGAAAAAAGATTTGCGATACACATCATATAATTTCCATGCGGATAACCATAATCTAGTATGGTATAAGACATGGATAAAAAATAAGGCAGTATTGATCCTTTGATATGGATATAAATGTAGGTTCCAGTTTGCTCCAGGAAGATAAATTAGTACAATTTAGTCAAGATAGACAAATGGTGAACCTATTATCGGAGAATCTTAATAGGATCATGGTGAAACTAACCTTTGACAGTAAAGAACATATTGAGGAACCCATTGCCTGCATCACATCAACTGCTGAACCAACTGCATCTTTTACCTCTTGTAAGTCTGCCTGTTACCCATCGAACAATTGTTATGGTTTGTAGGAATAATGTTAAGATGGCATCTTTTCTATGAAACATTGGAATCTAAAAGCACAAACCTTTGCTCCACAAACAACTGGAAGTCGGAGAGTGCTAGACTTTAATGCTTCAATAGCACCAGATAATGAACTAGAATGGTCTCTGTCTATATGAGACAACTCTTCTAAATAAGTCATCTGCATTAACCAGACGAGAGTTGTTTTAGATGAGAGAAACACAAGCATTTGACACATAAGCAGTGGTACCAGCATGCTAGCATATACTTGGAAATACTGTATAAACACCTATATTTCAATTTGAATTTTTGAAAATATTCCACCTTGGACACATTGAATGCACACAGATTATTATACACACTCCTATAGGTCAAAAACATGAATTGGTGTCTAACAACAACAACAACCACCACAACCACAACAAAGCCTTTATCCCAAAATGGATGAATTGATATTGTAGACACAGAAATTAACATACTACTGCAATCAAACTAAAATACAACCAAAAAGCCTTGGGCAAAAGTCAACCCTTTCTGACAGCTAAAACGTGAGTCGTTTGGCAAAAACCAATATCCTATCCAAGAGACAATTTGCTTTTGTGTTAGGGAGGTCCACTTTGATATTCTTACTAAGCTTGAAAATTTTTGGGTCGAAGAGAGATCTACTTATGCCAGAGCTCGAAATAGCACACCAGTGCGAACACCAAGAGGCTACCTAATTACTTGCAGTACACAGAAGTCAGGCCCATAGTGATGTTATAGTTGGCAATGACGTAAGTCAATCACATTTTATGAGACATTATAATGGCTCTCCCCTGTTATGTCATTTTGAGCTTCTCCAGAAGAAATATTTTAACTATATTATGAATTCTAGACTATGTCAAACATATACTAATAACCGAGTTCATTACATTGTTTTAGGGTTTATTAGTTATCTTTCAGTTATTCAGTAGCGCCCCTGTACCTGTCCTGATTAATTATCTTTCAGTTATTCAGTAGACATTGACCATTCTTTATTAGATGCTTAGATGCTGGATAACTTCTTCGTACTGATGGGTTAGCTTTTTATTAGTTGCCAAATTGATTTGTAACTTGCATATTATAACTTCGTATAACATTATACACTTGTTTAGTTGTAGGATACTACTGTGGTCACTTTTTGGCTTATGTAGTATATGTTGTACTTACATCGGTTGTAAAGGTTAAAACATATTTTTGTTGGTGAGAAAAAAGTTCTTAATTTAAGATGTGTATCAACTTGCAGGAAAAAAAATGTTAATTTTTATTTACAGTAATTTTGAATTGTTGCGTTAGATATAAGTCCCATAAATCTAGTCTATTTCGACATAAGTCCCCTATATCTTATTATTTGCTTACAAATCCCTCAAATTCATAAGAATATTATAGAGTTACTCACTCCACCCCCCCCCCCCCCAAAATCCTCTAACCCAAGAATGTCCTTCCCATACCACAAGGTCTGAGCCATTGGGCTGCCCACCCTTGATCCGTCCCTGGACATATGACTAAGAAAACATAAGAATTTCTGTCTCGAATGGCTAATGACTGTTTGTCTCACTTAATTACTCTAATAGCTCTTGAGAGCATAGTTTGCAGTATCGGCATATACCGATCCGATACAGCCGATACTGATATGGTTTGGCATGTACCGATCCGATACCAACCGATACCCGATAATGACCGATACCAACATTAGAGGTCTCTTTTTCGATCAATTCGACAAAGAAAATTAAATGAAAAGGGCCAATTAGTAAGGCTATAAAAGCATAGTAAGGTTGTAAAAGCATATAAAAGTGAAAAACTTATCTATCGCATGTAAATCAATCGACAAGGGTGACTACTATTTCATTCAATTTCAAAAATACTAATTAACAACACTTGACATACTTAAAATTATGAATAAATGTATAAAATATATTTTCTAAAATGTTGATAATTTACTAATAGTTATTTGTTTTCCGTTACCAAAAAATCCGATACTCCGATCCGAAACCGCCGATACTACCGATACCGCCAATCCCGATACTCATAGGAATGGTCCGATACCGATAATTTGAACCTTGCTTGAGAGTTGAGACACTAACTTATGGCTTCTCTTCCACATAAATAACCATCACATACACAAACAAGTTTGCAGGAGGTTCACTAACAACAAAAAGACTTTCTCCAATAACAGTTCCACTTCAGTTGATAAAAGTAGTAACTCATAATAACCATCTTACGAGCTTACATAAGAAATTAAATATAACGAATAATGTAGTATCATTATTAAAAGTTAAACATAATGAAAACCATAGGGAAGAGGTGATATATCCAAATGAAAAATAGATTTCTGAAAGAAAAAGAAGAAACAAACATATTGACCAAATATGTAAATAAGGAGAAGAAGAAACTTACTTGACCCTTAAGAATGGACGTTAGTTTTAGATTTTGTGTCAGTAGTTGCAGCTTGATTCTTTTAAGAGCGACAGAATCCTGCAGCTCAGAGGCGGTTACCCGTGCATTATATAGATTTTTCTGAAACATGGCAAAATATTAGCATTAGTGTACTGACCTTAAGGTCTCAAAGCATGTCCTACCAGTAAAAGAAGGCTAGAGAATAGTTTGGAGTAATTAATGTGTATTTGTAATTAATAAACAATAGAAACTGTTAATATGCAAATTAAAAATGTTCAAGTAGCACAAGAAACTCCAGAAGATAAACATGTGCCCTTTGCTAAATGATAAACTTACTTTTTGCAAAAAATTAATCACATACTACAATGCATAAAGGTTGATACAATTATGAAGTTGCTTAATCTATACTTTGATGAAGGTTATCATGGTGCATGTAACCAACATATTTTCAAATTTATCATTTATATTTATTTATATATTTTTGTCATGATTAATTAATATCTAAATATTTTGACTTGTTAATTAACTTTCTAATTAATGTTAGGTTAGGATTAACCTAGGATTAAGTCATTAGAAGATTTATATCTAAGTTATTTTCAATCCCTAAAGTATCTAGATATTGTTATCTAAATATCAATTTTCCTTTGAAATATCTAGGGACAAACTTGTAATTTACTTTCCACCTCTTCAAGTTTAATATCTATGAGGCTTACAAGAGAAGCTAACCAACACCACCTCACCCCCCTCACCCCCTTGTGGCCGGCCCCTATAAACACACCCCACCCCACCCCTTTCATTCCACACCACAACATCTCATCTTCTACAAATTCCCAAACCCTAATTCTTTCCCCAACAATCCAAATCAACCCATTTCCTCTTCAACTTTCTTCCACAGTTGGAGCCAAGACTTGGGAGCTCAAGTAGAGCTAGCAAGGAGCACAAGCAAGTGGTGTGGTGTCCAACTTCCTCTCCTTTGTGTCCATTTTCGAGTGGATTGTCATTGGGAGCCCTTCCGAATATGTAACCATTGCCTTCCTTTAAAACCCTATGGTATAGAATTAATTTAAACCAATAGAAAATCTACTAATAACTAGGCCTAATTCTAATGGTGATACTAGGTTCTAATGGACTCCATAGTATTAGGTCACTAGTATATGTGTTCATGTAGTTATACTCTTTATTTTGAATATAATTTATGTTAGTAAATGGATGGTTACACCCTCTTTATGAATAAATTCTTATGATATCTATGTTAGTACAAGTATATGTATATTTTAGGATATTATGCGAGAGAGTATGTAGGTGTTTGTGAAGCTTGAGATACCATTGAGTATCATAGAGTGATGCTTGGTATCATGGGTATCAATTAGATTGGTATCCTAATGTTAGTGTTGAGTGTCCCATTGTTTTGTTATCTAAAGTAGTGTCTTTGTGTAGTAGTGATACCAAATAGGTATCATGAGAGGTGTTAGTGTATAGTATATCCTACTGTCGTCACTGCAAGCTCCGGGGACATGCTATCCAGTACTGCTACAAAGCCCACCCGGAGTTGAGAAAGTCTACCCTCGCCAAACCCAACCCCGCTTCATCCAACCCCACCATTCAAACTCGGACAAGGGATCAGTCCACTGCAGCTCGTCCCAACACACACATCCGCTTCGAGAACAGCTCGGTATGCTCTATATCCACGGAGGAGAAGATGGAAGGGTACAGTTCCAAACTGATGTCTAACGAGGTACTAGCCGATAGCTCCCTCCACACGGTGAACCTGGCACAGGGGTAGAAGGCTGGTGCTGATCCTTCCCCTCTAAGAGATATCCAACTCGGTCCCTGTATTGGAGGGTGTCAAGCTCAGAAATTCCTCCAACCAGCCTGACTCGTCCTCATCTAGGGGGAAGCAGGACAGCATTTAGGCCAGGAAAGTTCCACCAGGAGCCTCTACTTCAGCAAGTGCTACTTGCTCTAGAACCCGAGCTGCCCCGACCATGGTATCCAATAGATTCCAGGTTCTCTTTGAAGACTCTGGAGTAGAGTTTCAGGCTGATACGCTGGAAACTGAACACCCGCTCCCTCAACAGCAGAAGGAAGCCCCCCATATGTCTGCCTAAAACCAATCAAACTCTTCCCCGGAGTGCAGCACACCTCAGTCCATTGAAGATCCTTCTAGTGATGCTAAATCTGACTCTCGAGCCTCCGACCCAGTGCAACCAGCAGATATGTTTGAGAGAGAATTGGAGGACCCCGATGTGGCACCCCCTTCTCACGCGGTAACAGCCCCTCTAGCACCCTGCCCTTCTACATCCACTGCTCTTTCTGAATCATCCACAGGCCGCATCATTCACCAACTCGTGTAGGACTCCATAGTTGGCATCCTAAAGGAGTGACCATCTTCTGACCTTACTCCCTCGGGTCAGAGGCTCACGTCAACCCGCACGATAATACTTCTACTTCCAACTCGCCAAGAAGAAGAATCCAACACCTCACAGTCCAAGGAGGAACCCGTGGCCGAGTCCCAAGCTCACGGGACGGCCACTCAGGTTTCTCAACCAGAGGATATCTGCAAATCTAATATAGGGCCTTGGTTCTTATGATCCAACAAAGGTCGCTTTGCTAAGAAACCTCCTAACCACACCCTTTCATCCAAGGGAAAGGGCACTCGTGTCAGAGCAAAGTAGACTTTTGGTTTTGGTGGGTGGGCTTCCCCACTTCACCTTCCATTTTTATCGTCTTTAGCCTTATTTTCGTAAGGCAACCGTGGAAAGGGCTATCTCCCTCCCACTTGTAGGAACATGGGCCATCTCCCTGCTCCAATTTCCCTTTTCTGCTTTCAATGAAGGCTACGGCCACCAGGGTCTCCATGGAATAAAAAAAAATGTATGAGATTGAGTGTTAAGTGTATATATAGTTATGTATATATATAGTTGGATATATATATATATATATATATATATGTGTGTGTGTGTGTGTGTGTGTGTGTGTGTGTTAGTTAGAGGGGGGGGCAGCAGCACCAGTATATGCAGCAGCAGCAGCAACTGCAACAACAATAGCAGCAGCAGCAGCAGGACTACCACCACCATCATCAAGTGAGTGATATGTGTGGGTGTGCAAGTGTGTGTTTTAGAGTACAAGGTATGAGTGAGTGAGTGAGTGAGTGAGTGAGTAAATGAGTGAGTGATATGTGTGTGTGTGTGTATACATACATATATCAGTGTTAAATATATGTGTATATGTGTTAGGATACATATATCAGTGTTAAATATATGTGTATATATATATATATATATATATAGGTAAGTTTAGGATATCTTGGTATCAAAAGATACCAAGTTAACTAGATATTAAGTACACTAAAGTTTGAGATACCAAGGTGAGTATCTCAAGGTATTGGGATATTGAGTATCTTGATATCTCAAGATACTTGAGATATTGGTATTCTAGCATATCAAGTATCTCAAGATACTTGAGATAGTATCCTAAATTGGGTATCCTAGGATTGGTAATGGGTATCTAGGTACTGAATATGATAAGAGTTATATAATAAGTGTTATAATAACCTATACTATAACTGAGTTATATACGCTACTTTGAACTATATAAACTATAGTTTAGTATTAAAATACTTATTATGAGTTCACTAATAGGTAATAGTAAACGTAAAACCAACCATAACTTAACTAGTATAGTCTTGACCTAGAAACTCAATTGAACTTAATAATTATGTTTGTTTACAATACCAAAACGCATATTGATATACTTCGTTCATATATAGGTTACTTGGATTTTGGTACGGACTCTGACCCGTATCACCCACTCAGGACGACATGCGAGTACATTCTCTGATTGTTTTCAGTACTGATAGCTTCTGTACTTCATGCTCTAGTTATGTTTACTTGATTCTCGTCACGATTGACTCATGGATTGATATTATATGAATTCATCTACTAGGTAATTTTTTTGTCCCGAACTACTCATGATTCTAGTCTGATACAATGATTGTAGAAATAGTTATGTTTCAATATTTCTACAATCATTGTATCCAGACTCGAATCCATGAGTAGTTGGGACAAAAAAAATACTAAGTAGATATGTGATCAACCCATCTAGTTCATTTTATTTACCCAGGCTGCTAGCTAATCATACATTCACATATGGTTATGCTTTACCAATCTAGTTTGATAGCAATCGATACGATGTGCCTTATACCTTAGCCGATCACAAATCGAAAGTAGTATTTTAAATCACTTAGAATAGTTCTAGTTTTACTTGTCGTTTCGTTACATATTGTCACACCGTGTTTCCTTGCTTACTTGTTTCTCTTTACCTGAGACATACATGATTCAAGTCTTTCAAGTTATCTTGTTTTTACATATGCTTAATGTTAAACGTTATATTAGGTAGTGGACTTTCGTCCCACATCGGATAGAATAGTAGAGAGAGGGGTCAGCCTCTCCTATATATATGTAGTCCTTTTCATCAATGAGAAACATTCTATTGTTCTAGTTCTACATGGTATCAGAGCCATAACCTCCATCTCTCTCAAAAAAAACAAAGAAAACTAAACCTAGTCGCTCCGCCCCCCTGCCCGCCGTCGTCGCTGACTCCCCCACCCCCCCCCCCTCTCCGCTCCGCCAGCCCCCCCCCCCCGACCCCGCAACCCTCCCGGTCCGCTATGCAACCCAAAACCCTAACCCTAATACACCTCTGCAGCCGCCTCCCCTACTTCATGTGTAAACCCTAATTCAAAAAAAAAATTCGTATATCGAAGCCAGAGGGTAGACATTAATTTGTTTGTACAACCTCTGTTCCTAAATTACGACTTCAGGAGCGTATATCGAAGCCAGAGGGTAGACAATGATTTGTTTGCACAACCTATGTTCCTAAATTACGACTTCAGGAGTTAACAAAGAGTAGACAAGTTAATTGTTTACGTGGATCTTTGTTTCCTTCCTACCCCGATATTCGCATCAGGATCTACACAGAGAGTTACTTGGGTTATTTTTGTGTCCTGGCATGTGTGATTCTCATACGATCTTTCCATGCGCATGTCGGTTCTGGCCATGTTGATAGCGCACTGGAAAAGTTGATGTGATTTACAGGGTCATTTCCAGTTGCAGTGTACTAAAGTTCATGCCGCCAATGTTACCTCAGATACTCCTGATCTTGGCGGCCTATCAGTACAAATGACTGATGAAGCATATGCAGACTTTGTTTAGTTTCAAGCTCAACGTCGAGGTGACGCCTCTACTTCTGGGTCCACAGCAGGGTACTCAGCGGCGCGTGTGATACAATCAAAGCAATGGGTCCTTGATTCGGGTGCGTCTGCTCACTTGACAGGCGACGCGGGTATGATACGAAACTATGCACCGGTTGGTCGTATGTCTAATATTACATGTGTCAATGGTGGTTCGCTGACAGTCCATGGAAAAGAATTTGTCCGTCTTTTTCGGGATTGTCACTACATTCTGTATTACATACCCCTGGAAACCAATTCAGCTTACTCTTAATTAGTCGGATTACTCGTGATATGCACTGCCCGGTAACATTCTTTCCTGATGGTTGTGTTTTTCATGACCTAAAGACTGGACGGACTATCGGTAGGGGACATGTGGCTGGAGACTTGTACCTGTTTGACAAAACTTCATGTTGCCTGTGCTGGTGTGAAACTTGATCCTTTTGAGTTACACTGCCGGTTAGGACATCCATCCGTCCAAGCACTCCAGAAAATGTACCCTCTTTAGATGTTTCTTTTCATTGTGAGTCATGTAGCTTGGCTAAGCATCACCGGATTTTCTATCCGATTAGTCAGAATAAAATTGTTTCCGCTCCCTTCGAATTGGTGCATTCCGATATATGGGGACCGTGTCCGCTTGATCGAATTGGTACATTCCAATATATGGGGACCGTGTCCGCTTGAATCCGTGATGGAATTCAAGTACTTTGTTACCTTTGTTGATAACTACTCACGTGTCACTTTTGTTTATCTCATGAAAAAATGCTCCAAATTATTTAACATTTGGTGCAATTTTCATGCGGAAATCAGAACACAATTTGGTGTTCCGATTAAATGCGTTCGAAAGTGACAATGGTCGTGAGTATGTCTCGTGAGTTTGTTTCACATCTGTCTCGGAATCGCATCATCCACCAAACCTCATATCCTTACACACCACAACAGAATGGTGTGGCTGAACGCAAAAATCGTCATCTCTTAGAAACAACGCGTGCTTTTATGGTCTAAGCACGTACTCCAAAAAAAATTTGGTCGGATGTCGTTCTTACGGCTTGCTATCTCATTAATCGCATGTCGTCGTCTGTCCTCAATGGTAGTACTCCCTTCTCTCGATTATATCCCAAACGAGAGTCGTTTCCTCTACCTCTCTGAATCTTTGGTTGCTTGTGTTTTTCTCTCGGGATGTTACCTTTGTTGAAACCGAGTTTCCTCCGCTTCCACAAACTCCAGGACCAGTGCCCCATGTTTACCCAGAAGATGACTTCTTGTTGTTCCCAGTTCAAGCACAGCAGCCCCCTGTTAGGATGCCCTCCCCTATCGAGCCAGTGCTCCAGTCCGACGGTCCGCAGACACCGATTCAGTCAGCACCACCGTCGCCCGATCGATCGTCGCAAATAATGTCCATGGTCACAGAGCCGTCCTCCTCCTCTGGCTCAACTGATTTGTCTCCGCCTTCGGCTCCGCCTGTTCCACCAGCTCGACCTCGTCGTGCCTGTCGAGATCATTCCGTGTATGTTGAAAACTACAAAGGGCTTGTGAGCCACACTCAGTCCTTAATAGCTACTATTGATGGAATTCGGATTCCCAATTCTGCTGAATAGGGTCTCAAACATCCCGGTTGAAGTGCTGCTATGGAAGAGGAGATGAAAGCGCTTCGGGAGAACCATACTTGGGACTTGATAAATTTGCCGCCCGGTAAACAGGTTGTCGGTTACAAATGGGTGTTCACGATCAAAGTAAAACCAGATGGCACCCTTGATCGACTAAAGGCACATCTGGTAGCTAAAGGATATTCCCAGACTTATGATGAGGATTATTTTGAGATATTTTTCCCAGTTGCCAGGATGACCTCTGTGCCCGTACTATTGGCCTTAGTTGTTCGATATGACTGGCCGCTACTCCAGCTGGATATTAAGAATGTCTTCCTCCACGGGGACCTTGATGAAGAGGTATATGTGGTGCAACCTCCCTGGTTCGTTGCAAGGGAGGGTAAAATGTGTCATCTGAGGAATGCCCTATATGGTCTCAAACAATCACCCCGTGCATGGTTTGGTCGGTTTACAGATGTGGTCACTCAGTTTGGCATGTGTCAATCAAAGAAGGATCATTTAGTATTTTGCCGACAGACATCAGCGGGAAGGATACTCCTTGGTGTTTATGTTGATGACATTGTAATCACAGGAGACGACAGTCAGGGCATTGCAGGACTGAAGAAGTTCTTGGGAGAACAGTTTCAGACCAAGGATATGGAATCATTAAACTACTTCTTAAGTGTTGAAGTCATACGAAAAAAGAAGCACATTGTCATGTCGCAGAGGAAATGTGCTAGACATACTACATGATACAGGAATGATGCAAGCCAAGGGAGCAATGTCGTTGATGGACCCAGTAGAAAAGTTACTCTCCAACGAGAGGGTACTAATGACGAATCCGGATCAATATCGTTGAGTAGTTGGAAAACTCAACTACTTGACGGTTATGACTCGCCCAGATATTTCCTTTGTCGTCAGTGTCGCGAGTAGATTTATGTCTTCTCTACGAGTTCCACATTGGCAAGCAGTTCTCAGAATTCTGCGCTATTTAGTCCATAATCCTGGAAAAGAAATTCGCATGGAGAACGAAGGACATACATGTCACGCCCCGATCTCCCGCAGGCTATTTCGGCCGTTCCCGCTAGGCGGGAATCACCCTCGCCAGCGCTCCCGCGGAACGATCGCTTAACCCATCCGGGCGTGATGCCGCACGAGCGTGATCCACGCCCGTGCAAGGCCATGGTTCATTGGCTGGCGGCAAGAGTTCTAAGCCACAGAGTCGCACAGATTGTCCGAGTGCAGCGGAGTCATGAACGCATAGCGATTTGGTAACAGGTTCACTGAGTCGACAATATAGCGGAAGCATTGAAACACAAGTTTAAGTAAAACAAGCTCTTTTATTGATATAACATGTGTTACAGGCGGCGTATAGCCGAGATTACAAGTCGCTCAAGCCTCTCTCTCTGAAACATAAAACGTGCCAAGTGGCTACAATTGTGGAATGATTGTACAGGCGATGGTCAGGCGACGCTCCAACATTATGTCTTGTATATGTGCTTCAGTCCCGGACGCACCGTTGCAAGGCTTCAGAGTAAACTCCTGGCCTTAGCACGCACGTTGGAGGCATCCGCACTGAACGAGGTTCTCCCGCACCCTGCATACAAACTGGTGGATTATCAGTACATTGAATGCACTGGTGGGGAAGCTACTCGCCCGCTCGACAAATCCAAACACGTAATACAGGTTCCGTGCACAACTATTAAGTTGTCTTTCTAGTTGCCTCAGGATCAGTTTCATGCAAATATTGAATAGCCTAACGTGTCGGGCAGTGCGCCGTGCGACGTTTGAGGGAACACGGCGAGACTTACCAACTTACCAGTTATCCTTCCCTGTCCAAGGCAAACTTTGTTAATTTAAGCAGGGGCATGTATAAACATTCAGGAGACATAGCATATGCAAACACGAGTACTTATTTCAAGATCGTTCAGGTGTTCAGTTTATTTGTTTTATGCGATACAGTATCTCGCACGCGGATAGCCGCTAAGCGAGGATGAATGGTTTATCTTTCGTTTACAAGCAAGCATGCAACAAGTTAAGTACAAGGTGATCACTGGCGTATGCCATAATGGACACTAGTCTGTGACGAAGATGGTTTGCTACGTGCAAGAACGTGAGGCGCCGCATACCACCCTGTCCTAGTACGTGAGACTAAACGTTAGTTCCGTCCGGAGCCGAAACGGTGCCAGTGCCCCAGCAGCCGCCCGCAGGAACTATACCTTGTGCACAAGTTGTCCGTGATCGAACAATAACATTCATTCGCCCGAAGGCTACGTGATTATCGCCCGTAGGCTACGTGCGCTCGTAGGCTACGTGGCTATCGCCCGGAGGCTACGTGAATATCGCCCGTAGGCTACGTGCGCCCGTAGGCTACGTGATTATCGCCCGGAGGCTACGTGAGTACAAGACAAGCAGTAGCATGATTCATTTATATTGCATCTACGTTCCATTCATGCGTTAAGGATTGCTTAAACATTGCACACTATAATAACGTTAGACATTCATAAGCAGACAAGCATGCGTTTCTAAGGGACACAAGTAAACACGATTGCTCGGACCCGAAGGTAAGCCGAGAGATGAAACCGTTAAGGGACTTAGCATGCGAGGGTCTGAGTATAAGCAGTATTTCATTTCCATGTTCTAGCAAGCAATATAAGTTGGGATTATTCCCTTAGCTAGGTGCGTTGGATTTATTAGCATGCAGGGGGTGATTCACCTAGCGACTAGCATAAATATTCCAGATTTTATGTGTGCTGGCTAAGCAAAGACAAGTTCACCGTAGCGATGATTCGCCTCGGTAGAGCGATACGTCTGAGCGAGCCTCTGAAAGCCTAAGCTGATTTCCTGTAGGGGCAAGTCTGGATATCCTTTGCTTCTCATTTGAGGCAAAGCAGGTCGGGACAGCTGCACGATTGCCGTTTGAGACGGCAGTCCGCTTGAGCGGAACGGGGTGTTACATCCTACCCAACTTAGAAAAAGTCTCGTCCTCGAGACTTACTAAGGACAAGCAGTGATCTAGGGTTGAGGCAATCCTAGACAAGTCGTTTGTACTTGTTCATTTGGATATTCACTTGCACAAGCGTCGAAATCAGCATATCGCTTAGACTGGATCGTGCGCACTTTCGAAGGGCCCCTCTAGCGTGAACACGTCAACCAGCTCAGTGATAGCGAAGTCTTAGCACTCGAGTTTCACCGTTTCTTAAGTCTTGGATGGTGCACTAGTTCAAGGCGTCCCTCGAATAGATGCATTCAACCAAACTTAGGGTTAGTGAAAATCGGACAAGCTACTAGCGATACTCTCGAAGGGTCCGCACAGGTTGGCACAAAGGCCACTCGCAGCATACAACCAGACAAGCAAGCATATCATTCAAAACGCATTTTGAAAGTATTTAGACTTATTGTTGGAACATCCCATCGAGGCATAGAGAGAGAACGTGCACATAACCCACGAACGAGCTTTCGAAACAGAGATATCGAAATGAAGTCCAAAGGCGTAGAAGCCAGGCTCTGATACCAACATGTCACGCCCCGATCTCCCGCAGGCTATTTCGGCCGTTCCCGCTAGGCGGGAATCACCCTCGCCAGCGCTCCCGCGGAACGATCGCTTAACCCATCCGGGCGTGATGCCGCACGAGCGTGATCCACGCCCGTGCAAGGCCATGGTTCATTGGCTGGCGGCAAGAGTTCTAAGCCACAGAGTCGCACAGATTGTCCGAGTGCAGCGGAGTCATGAACGCATAGCGATTTGGTAACAGGTTCACTGAGTCGACAATATAGCGGAAGCATTGAAACACAAGTTTAAGTAAAACAAGCTCTTTTATTGATATAACATGTGTTACAGGCGGCGTATAGCCGAGATTACAAGTCGCTCAAGCCTCTCTCTCTGAAACATAAAACGTGCCAAGTGGCTACAATTGTGGAATGATTGTACAGGCGATGGTCAGGCGACGCTCCAACATTATGTCTTGTATATGTGCTTCAGTCCCGGACGCACCGTTGCAAGGCTTCAGAGTAAACTCCTGGCCTTAGCACGCACGTTGGAGGCATCCGCACTGAACGAGGTTCTCCCGCACCCTGCATACAAACTGGTGGATTATCAGTACATTGAATGCACTGGTGGGGAAGCTACTCGCCCGCTCGACAAATCCAAACACGTAATACAGGTTCCGTGCACAACTATTAAGTTGTCTTTCTAGTTGCCTCAGGATCAGTTTCATGCAAATATTGAATAGCCTAACGTGTCGGGCAGTGCGCCGTGCGACGTTTGAGGGAACACGGCGAGACTTACCAACTTACCAGTTATCCTTCCCTGTCCAAGGCAAACTTTGTTAATTTAAGCAGGGGCATGTATAAACATTCAGGAGACATAGCATATGCAAACACGAGTACTTATTTCAAGATCGTTCAGGTGTTCAGTTTATTTGTTTTATGCGATACAGTATCTCGCACGCGGATAGCCGCTAAGCGAGGATGAATGGTTTATCTTTCGTTTACAAGCAAGCATGCAACAAGTTAAGTACAACGTGATCACTGGCGTATGCCATAATGGACACTAGTCTGTGACGAAGATGGTTTGCTACGTGCAAGAACGTGAGGCGCCGCATACCACCCTGTCCTAGTACGTGAGACTAAACGTTAGTTCCGTCCGGAGCCGAAACGGTGCCAGTGCCCCAGCAGCCGCCCGCAGGAACTATACCTTGTGCACAAGTTGTCCGTGATCGAACAATAACATTCATTCGCCCGAAGGCTACGTGATTATCGCCCGTAGGCTACGTGCGCTCGTAGGCTACGTGGCTATCGCCCGGAGGCTACGTGAATATCGCCCGTAGGCTACGTGCGCCCGTAGGCTACGTGATTATCGCCCGGAGGCTACGTGAGTACAAGACAAGCAGTAGCATGATTCATTTATATTGCATCTACGTTCCATTCATGCGTTAAGGATTGCTTAAACATTGCACACTATAATAACGTTAGACATTCATAAGCAGACAAGCATGCGTTTCTAAGGGACACAAGTAAACACGATTGCTCGGACCCGAAGGTAAGCCGAGAGATGAAACCGTTAAGGGACTTAGCATGCGAGGGTCTGAGTATAAGCAGTATTTCATTTCCATGTTCTAGCAAGCAATATAAGTTGGGATTATTCCCTTAGCTAGGTACGTTGGATTTATTAGCATGCAGGGGGTGATTCACCTAGCGACTAGCATAAATATTCCAGATTTTATGTGTGCTGGCTAAGCAAAGACAAGTTCACCGTAGCGATGATTCGCCTCGGTAGAGCGATACGTCTGAGCGAGCCTCTGAAAGCCTAAGCTGATTTCCTGTAGGGGCAAGTCTGGATATCCTTTGCTTCTCATTTGAGGCAAAGCAGGTCGGGACAGCTGCACGATTGCCGTTTGAGACGGCAGTCCGCTTGAGCGGAACGGGGTGTTACATCCTACCCAACTTAGAAAAAGTCTCGTCCTCGAGACTTACTAAGGACAAGCAGTGATCTAGGGTTGAGGCAATCCTAGACAAGTCGTTTGTACTTGTTCATTTGGATATTCACTTGCACAAGCGTCGAAATCAGCATATCGCTTAGACTGGATCGTGCGCACTTTCGAAGGGCCCCTCTAGCGTGAACACGTCAACCAGCTCAGTGATAGCGAAGTCTTAGCACTCGAGTTTCACCGTTTCTTAAGTCTTGGATGGTGCACTAGTTCAAGGCGTCCCTCGAATAGATGCATTCAACCAAACTTAGGGTTAGTGAAAATCGGACAAGCTACTAGCGATACTCTCGAAGGGTCCGCACAGGTTGGCACAAAGGCCACTCGCAGCATACAACCAGACAAGCAAGCATATCATTCAAAACGCATTTTGAAAGTATTTAGACTTATTGTTGGAACATCCCATCGAGGCATAGAGAGAGAACGTGCACATAACCCACGAACGAGCTTTCGAAACAGAGATATCGAAATGAAGTCCAAAGGCGTAGAAGCCAGGCTCTGATACCAACATGTCACGCCCCGATCTCCCGCAGGCTATTTCGGCCGTTCCCGCTAGGCGGGAATCACCCTCGCCAGCGCTCCCGCGGAACGATCGCTTAACCCATCCGGGCGTGATGCCGCACGAGCGTGATCCACGCCCGTGCAAGGCCATGGTTCATTGGCTGGCGGCAAGAGTTCTAAGCCACAGAGTCGCACAGATTGTCCGAGTGCAGCGGAGTCATGAACGCATAGCGATTTGGTAACAGGTTCACTGAGTCGACAATATAGCGGAAGCATTGAAACACAAGTTTAAGTAAAACAAGCTCTTTTATTGATATAACATGTGTTACAGGCGGCGTATAGCCGAGATTACAAGTCGCTCAAGCCTCTCTCTCTGAAACATAAAACGTGCCAAGTGGCTACAATTGTGGAATGATTGTACATGCGATGGTCAGGCGACGCTCCAACATTATGTCTTGTATATGTGCTTCAGTCCCGGACGCACCGTTGCAAGGCTTCAGAGTAAACTCCTGGCCTTAGCACGCACGTTGGAGGCATCCGCACTGAACGAGGTTCTCCCGCACCCTGCATACAAACTGGTGGATTATCAGTACATTGAATGCACTGGTGGGGAAGCTACTCGCCCGCTCGACAAATCCAAACACGTAATACAGGTTCCGTGCACAACTATTAAGTTGTCTTTCTAGTTGCCTCAGGATCAGTTTCATGCAAATATTGAATAGCCTAACGTGTCGGGCAGTGCGCCGTGCGACGTTTGAGGGAACACGGCGAGACTTACCAACTTACCAGTTATCCTTCCCTGTCCAAGGCAAACTTTGTTAATTTAAGCAGGGGCATGTATAAACATTCAGGAGACATAGCATATGCAAACACGAGTACTTATTTCAAGATCGTTCAGGTGTTCAGTTTATTTGTTTTATGCGATACAGTATCTCGCACGCGGATAGCCGCTAAGCGAGGATGAATGGTTTATCTTTCGTTTACAAGCAAGCATGCAACAAGTTAAGTACAAGGTGATCACTGGCGTATGCCATAATGGACACTAGTCTGTGACGAAGATGGTTTGCTACGTGCAAGAACGTGAGGCGCCGCATACCACCCTGTCCTAGTACGTGAGACTAAACGTTAGTTCCGTCCGGAGCCGAAACGGTGCCAGTGCCCCAGCAGCCGCCCGCAGGAACTATACCTTGTGCACAAGTTGTCCGTGATCGAACAATAACATTCATTCGCCCGAAGGCTACGTGATTATCGCCCGTAGGCTACGTGCGCTCGTAGGCTACGTGGCTATCGCCCGGAGGCTACGTGAATATCGCCCGTAGGCTACGTGCGCCCGTAGGCTACGTGATTATCGCCCGGAGGCTACGTGAGTACAAGACAAGCAGTAGCATGATTCATTTATATTGCATCTACGTTCCATTCATGCGTTAAGGATTGCTTAAACATTGCACACTATAATAACGTTAGACATTCATAAGCAGACAAGCATGCGTTTCTAAGGGACACAAGTAAACACGATTGCTCGGACCCGAAGGTAAGCCGAGAGATGAAACCGTTAAGGGACTTAGCATGCGAGGGTCTGAGTATAAGCAGTATTTCATTTCCATGTTCTAGCAAGCAATATAAGTTGGGATTATTCCCTTAGCTAGGTGCGTTGGATTTATTAGCATGCAGGGGGTGATTCACCTAGCGACTAGCATAAATATTCCAGATTTTATGTGTGCTGGCTAAGCAAAGACAAGTTCACCGTAGCGATGATTCGCCTCGGTAGAGCGATACGTCTGAGCGAGCCTCTGAAAGCCTAAGCTGATTTCCTGTAGGGGCAAGTCTGGATATCCTTTGCTTCTCATTTGAGGCAAAGCAGGTCGGGACAGCTGCACGATTGCCGTTTGAGACGGCAGTCCGCTTGAGCGGAACGGGGTGTTACATCCTACCCAACTTAGAAAAAGTCTCGTCCTCGAGACTTACTAAGGACAAGCAGTGATCTAGGGTTGAGGCAATCCTAGACAAGTCGTTTGTACTTGTTCATTTGGATATTCACTTGCACAAGCGTCGAAATCAGCATATCGCTTAGACTGGATCGTGCGCACTTTCGAAGGGCCCCTCTAGCGTGAACACGTCAACCAGCTCAGTGATAGCGAAGTCTTAGCACTCGAGTTTCACCGTTTCTTAAGTCTTGGATGGTGCACTAGTTCAAGGCGTCCCTCGAATAGATGCATTCAACCAAACTTAGGGTTAGTGAAAATCGGACAAGCTACTAGCGATACTCTCGAAGGGTCCGCACAGGTTGGCACAAAGGCCACTCGCAGCATACAACCAGACAAGCAAGCATATCATTCAAAACGCATTTTGAAAGTATTTAGACTTATTGTTGGAACATCCCATCGAGGCATAGAGAGAGAACGTGCACATAACCCACGAACGAGCTTTCGAAACAGAGATATCGAAATGAAGTCCAAAGGCGTAGAAGCCAGGCTCTGATACCAACATGTCACGCCCCGATCTCCCGCAGGCTATTTCGGCCGTTCCCGCTAGGCGGGAATCACCCTCGCCAGCGCTCCCGCGGAACGATCGCTTAACCCATCCGGGCGTGATGCCGCACGAGCGTGATCCACGCCCGTGCAAGGCCATGGTTCATTGGCTGGCGGCAAGAGTTCTAAGCCACAGAGTCGCACAGATTGTCCGAGTGCAGCGGAGTCATGAACGCATAGCGATTTGGTAACAGGTTCACTGAGTCGACAATATAGCGGAAGCATTGAAACACAAGTTTAAGTAAAACAAGCTCTTTTATTGATATAACATGTGTTACAGGCGGCGTATAGCCGAGATTACAAGTCGCTCAAGCCTCTCTCTCTGAAACATAAAACGTGCCAAGTGGCTACAATTGTGGAATGATTGTACAGGCGATGGTCAGGCGACGCTCCAACATTATGTCTTGTATATGTGCTTCAGTCCCGGACGCACCGTTGCAAGGCTTCAGAGTAAACTCCTGGCCTTAGCACGCACGTTGGAGGCATCCGCACTGAACGAGGTTCTCCCGCACCCTGCATACAAACTGGTGGATTATCAGTACATTGAATGCACTGTTGGGGAAGCTACTCGCCCGCTCGACAAATCCAAACACGTAATACAGGTTCCGTGCACAACTATTAAGTTGTCTTTCTAGTTGCCTCAGGATCAGTTTCATGCAAATATTGAATAGCCTAACGTGTCGGGCAGTGCGCCGTGCGACGTTTGAGAGAACACGGCGAGACTTACCAACTTACCAGTTATCCTTCCCTGTCCAAGGCAAACTTTGTTAATTTAAGCAGGGGCATGTATAAACATTCAGGAGGCATAGCATATGCAAACACGAGTACTTATTTCAAGATCGTTCAGGTGTTCAGTTTATTTGTTTCATGCGATACAGTATCTCGCACGCGGATAGCCGCTAAGCGAGGATGAATGGTTTATCTTTCGTTTACAAGCAAGCATGCAACAAGTTAAGTACAAGGTGATCACTGGCGTATGCCATAATGGACACTAGTCTGTGACGAAGATGGTTTGCTACGTGCAAGAACGTGAGGCGCCGCATACCACCCTGTCCTAGTACGTGAGACTAAACGTTAGTTCCGTCCGGAGCCGAAACGGTGCCAGTGCCCCAGCAGCCGCCCGCAGGAACTATACCTTGTGCACAAGTTGTCCGTGATCGAACAATAACATTCATTCGCCCGAAGGCTACGTGATTATCGCCCGTAGGCTACGTGCGCTCGTAGGCTACGTGGCTATCGCCCGGAGGCTACGTGAATATCGTCCGTAGGCTACGTGCGCCCGTAGGCTACGTGATTATCGCCTGGAGGCTACGTGAGTACAAGACAAGCAGTAGCATGATTCATTTATATTGCATCTACGTTCCATTCATGCGTTCAGGATTGCTTAAACATTGCACACTATAATAACGTTAGACATTCATAAGCAGACAAACATGCGTTTCTAAGGGACACAAGTAAACACGATTGCTCGGACCCGAAGGTAAGCCGAGAGATGAAACCGTTAAGGGACTTAGCATGCGAGGGTCTGAGTATAAGCAGTATTTCATTTCCATGTTCTAGCAAGCAATATAAGTTGGGATTATTCCCTTAGCTAGGTGCGTTGGATTTATTAGCATGCAGGGGGTGATTCACCTAGCGACTAGCATAAATATTCCAGATTTTATGTGTGCTGGCTAAGCAAAGACAAGTTCACCGTAGCGATGATTCGCCTCGGTAGAGCGATACGTCTGAGCGAGCCTCTGAAAGCCTAAGCTGATTTCCTGTAGGGGCAAGTCTGGATATCCTTTGCTTCTCATTTGAGGCAAAGCAGGTCGGGACAGCTGCACGATTGCCGTTTGAGACGGCAGTCCGCTTGAGCGGAACGGGGTGTTACAATACAAATGTTGAGTGATTTACCGATGTTGACTGGGGTGCAAGCCTGACAGATAGACGATCTACGTCTAGTCGTTCGGTATTTATTGGCGAAAACTTGATATCATGGAAGAGTAAGAAGCAGAGTGTGATCGCACGATCAAGTTCCGAAGCAGAATATCAATCCATTGCTCATGGCACGGCAGAAGTATTATATCTGCAGCATCTTCTACTAGAGCTGGGAGAAGAAGCAGGATCTAAAACACCAGATATGTGGTGTGATAACCAATCCGCTATGCATATTGCTAACAATCATGTATTGCATGAAAGGACGAAGCACATTGAAATTGATGCCAATTTCGTTCGTGACGAGTATAAAAAGGGAATGATGAAGTTCCATCATGTGAGGACCGGTGATCAGATAACCGATATGTTCACGAAATCTTTTTGGGGCCATCGGGTACAATTTTTATGTAACAAGCTGGGCATGATTGATATATATGCTCTAGCTTGAGGGAGGGTGTTAAGCGTTATATTAGGTAGTGGGCTTTAGTCCCACATCGGATAGAATAATAGAGAGAGGGGTCAGCCTCTCCTATATATATGTAGTCTTTTCCATCAATGATAAACATTATATTATTCTAGTTCTACACCTAACATGTTTTATAGTCCCTACCATGTATTGGAACTGCTTTCATTGATGTACTTCGCTACAATCCTGACATGGATATGTTAAAAATATTAGACTATGACTTTGAGGACCAGTTCACTACTTATTACGGGAACCAGGAGGACCTTATTGTTGAGCTTGATCATGCCCTACCGGAGGATCAGAAAGCCTTCGCAACGGAGATCCCGGCTGCGACTACTTAGTTTTAGTATAGCTTATAGACTATATCTTTTGTCCGGATTTGTCTTTGGTAGTCTATTGTCTTTATGTTATATTTGGATCTAGACTTTTGAGTTATCTAATTATCTTACCTAAACTTTGGACTTGAACTATAGATCGTTTTGTTCTATTGATTGATCCTTCTCGTGATATCTTCCTTAGAAATGTGTCTTCAGTACTATATATATATATATATATATATATATATATATATATATATATTGCGTGAGTTGTTGGATATTTGCAAGTTACTAGACATCGTTCTACCGTCGATACTGCGGCATGGGCTAAACGTACCCACGTACTCGTGTTCGATCATCCGGACGCGAGTCGTGATAGTGCACAAGATCATAGCAGCACCCATGATAAGCAGTGTAGTCAAAGGCACGCCCCAGGCGAGCCTAAGGCGCGCCTTGACCCTTGGCGCAGGGAGAGCGCCTCACAAGTGTCCAGGCGAGGCACAGTTGACGAGGCGCGCATTTCCCGGAGGAGCATGAAGTAAGGCGCGCCTAGGCGCGTCTTGATAATTTTTTGCTTGTAGACTGCCTTCTTTAGTCTATATTTGGAAATATGTTATGCTTTTTCCATGTTCAAGCCAATAAATGGTACTGTTACTGATCATACCTTCTTTTCGTTGAACCTGTTAACATATTTTCTATTGAATGCTTAAATGTGCATGCATTGTTCAATGAGTAAGATCACAATATATTTTTTCTGCTTGGGAGTATGTCTTGCATGCATATGTAATATGTTTGGGAGTATGTCCTGCTTTTACCTGCTTGTAGACTACCAAAACTTGATGGGAATGATTTAAGTGCATGCATTGTTCAATGAGTAAGATCACAGTATATTTTTCTCTTATATACTGGATATTACATATACTAATATTAAGAATCATGCTATTGTAGTCTTTTGCTTGGTTTTGAAGTGTGTGTGTGTATATATATATATATATATATATATATATATATATATATATATATATATATATATATATATATATATTGCGTCTTGCCTCGCTCAGACGCACGCCTTAAATAAGCCTTGCGCCTCGGACGATATGGACCCTTTGCGCCTTGAGTGCGCCTTGCGCATTTGACTACCTTGATGATAAGAACTAAAGAAATCTTGCTTCATAATTGTCAAAGTATCAATAGCAGGACACAAAGTGATGATAACTTTTATATTTGGTATCTTCAATAGTTCGTAGGATATGAATATAACTTCTATTGCTTAACATATATAAGAATCATAATCAGTTCTTTGGCCCTCATATATAACCCTGTTATCGGTGTTCTAAAAAATGGAATTAGTCCGCACCTAGGTGCTAGGCGCCCACGGTCCGCCTAGGTTTTGACCAAAATCGGACCATAGACAGATCAGGAGGAAAGTCGGGTTTAGACGGCCTAGGCGGTGGGTGGCCGCCTACCTAACGCCTAGCGCCTTTTACAACCTTGCATGTTATGGTTCAACCTTTTGCATATGCTCACACGCAGACATTGCAAGTTATGGCCTTTCTCCCTTTGACACTCTTTCTCATCCTCTGCCTATAGTAGTTACTATTAGCATCAACCAAGCTGAATTTATTTTCTTCTTAAATATCATTCATCTCAACTAGATTTCATCGTTTTTATCAGAACCAACAAAGGTAGATTTTGGTGTGACATAACTTTAACTAATACTTCATAATTTATCAATTGTTTTTGTAATTATTTATGAGAGATGTCAACAAGTTAATGATTTTGACTTTATAGTAGGGAAGAAGACTAATGCGGAAGTCTTCTTGTTAGATGACATCATTTGTGTTGAAAAGTTGTCTCAATTTAATGAACTTAATTCATTAAAGTGATGGAGACTACATATTTATAGGCAAGAGTGTGTTCCCCTTATGTATATCCAATGTGGGACTAAAACTGAAAACAAAACTAGAAAGACTCTAGGTCATACAAGAAATAAAAACTAACTTTATATACTCTCCGCAAGGAGCACAGATGTCAAGAGCTCTAAGATTGGACAGAAAGTGAAGATAAAGTGGACGAGACAAGACCATTGGTGAGGATGTTGGCGATTTGGGACGTAGAAGGAACATGCTAGAGTTGAACCTCGCGAAGC
This sequence comes from Iris macrosiphon, assembly GCA_036927795.1. Taxonomy (NCBI): domain Eukaryota; kingdom Viridiplantae; phylum Streptophyta; class Magnoliopsida; order Asparagales; family Iridaceae; genus Iris; species Iris macrosiphon. Next base: position 204,553,397 of record JAYESA010000008.1, read on the forward strand.
TTGACCTTCTTCCGAATAAAGTGACAATCAACCTCAATATATTTGGTGCACTCATAGAACGCTAGGTTTTCGGCGATATGAATGGTTACATGGTTGTGACACTACAGAACCGCATGAGAAGAAGAAACAACACCAAGATCTCAATGTTCTAAATTGCGCTAGGCGGGTTCGGTGTACCAAAGGGGCGCCTAGCGTCTAGGCATCATACTGATTATTTTTATATGTTATTTACATATATATTATGTATATGGTTATGAAAACAAGTTTCATGTTTGACCATTTGTCTAGTGGAGGGTGTGATAAGTGTCTGCTCTCTTGGAGGGGTCTATGGTTCGAATCTTGTGAGGGTAACACATTTTTTTCTTCTTCTAAAGCTATTTTTTTACATGGGAGGAGAGAGAGGAGGCAGCACCACCACCACCACCACCACCACCACCATCTCCTCCTCTCTCCTCCTCTCCTCTCCTCTCCTCTCCTCCCCTCTTTAGTAGGGGCAGCAACATCACAATCACCACCACCACCACCAGCAACAACACCACCACACGACACCACCACCCGCTACCGCCGTCGAGGTAAGTTTTGAAAAAAAAAAAATTAAAATTTCAGAACCGAACAGGCCGCCTAGGCCCGGCTAGCGCCTAGGCCGGCGGCCTAGGGGATTTCCGGTACGGCCGAAGGCCGCCTAGGCCGCAATTTAGAACACTGCAAGATCTATAAACAAACTCTTCAACCATGTCAACTCAGAAAAGACACGGGCTACCGAGCAATACTCAACTTCAGCAGAAGAACGGACAACAAAAGTCTAATTTTTTGCTCCGCGAAGTCACTTAGGTTGCCACCAAAATAAGTACAAAAGCCACTCGTACAACAACGACCATCTATTGAACTCACATAATCAGCATCGACATAAGCAGTCAGGAAGAGAGAAGAATAAGGCTAATAAACTAATCCATGGCCAATAGATTTCTCCATGTAGCAAAGAATACGCGAATACGCCCAACGACCTGTAACGCCCCGCTCCAAACAGTTACTTATGGAACACTAAGCTGCTTCGACTCGGTTGAGAATCGAGTCTCGGGGAAACCTTACCGCCAAATCAACACGGACGAAGTGCAATGAACCCTTCGAATTAATCGAACGGCTTCTATTGAAATAAGTCCAAGAGTTTTCGTTGGTTGCTTTGCTTTTTGGTTTTGTGTTGCTTTGTGTTTTGAGTTGCTTTCGATGACTTGGTTTTCATGATTTCGTCTTCTCGCTTGCGCGTTCTTTTCGAATCGTAAGGGAAAGAGATCGAAGTATGCTAACCAAGTATTGTTGCATTTTCAGGACGCATAACCAAAGAGTGAACGTCGCCTAAGGCTTCCCCATCCTCTCGTTCGATTCATTTGGTGAGTGGCTTAGGCCCTTCGATGAATCTTTCAGTTCATATGCCTAAATGAAAAGAATCTCTAGTTCACTAAATGTTGCCTCACTAAAAAAGATAAGCTAAGAAATGAACTGCATGCTATAAATAGAGTTCTGCTTTACTTCATTAAATGTTGCCCCTTACTTACTTGTTGCATCACTATATCGTGCATTGAACATTCATGGTTAGTGTTTGTGTCAAGTGTAAAAGAAGAACGAGAAGAAGATGAGTCTAGTAGTCCGCCCTGACGTCCGGTCCTACGGAATCTTGGGGAGTGTGGCTATTAGATTGTTATATGCTTGCAAATCTTGTGCATCCTAAGAGTTGATTTTAAATGTTTGCTTGCTATGCATGGGTCTCGGACAACTTGTGCACAAGGTAATATTCTCTCGATCGGTTTCTGGGACACTGGGAATCGGTCGGTCCGGAAGGGATTGTGAGAGCACCCTGACGTCCGGTCCTTCGGGATCTTGGGGGGTGTTGTTGTCCAATAATGGGGAAACTCATGGACCGTCATATAGATAGGGCGCATGCTAGGTTTACCTTCTTGCATACCTATCGTTTGTGACATCAGAAGATTGATACATAAGTTTATGCACATATGTAAATTGTGACTAACTTGTGTGCCTGCTGCAGGGATAACCGCTCGGCCGTGGATAAGAAATATCATATGCATATGCTATATATTGTTTATGTTTCCTTGCATGAATTGTTAAAATGAAACTAGACAACCAGAAAGACCACCTAATAATGCTAGCTTCATATGCTTTACTTAGTGTGGATTTCTAAGGTGAGTTTGGCCACGGTCGCTCACCAGTACATGTGGTAGTACTGACCCAAGTTTGTGGGCAAATACTGGAAGCGAGAGTTTGGCAAGCATCCTGAACCTGAATCAGCGTGTGCGCACCCTTCCATAGGACTGTGTTCGTGCTACTTCCTCCGTTGCTTACCTCTCCAGTGGGCTACTCTCCTCTACTAGATGTTTTGTTATTTTGGTCCTACTACAAGGATGTAATGTAATGGGCGTTGTGGCTAGTTTTGGGAATGTAAAAAGAGTTGTAAGCCTTCTAAGGCATATTTTGTAACTCAGCCAAGCAAGCACTTTGTAATCCAAATCTTCAGTATTCAATAAAATGAAAGTATTTTGTGTGCCTATCAAATGTGTTCAACTTTGGTTCTCTGCGTTTTACTCTGTGCCTATATATGTATATTTTCGTCTAACTTGTGTCTTGTGCAGGTACGTTGCCTGGTGCAAGCGCAACTTAGGCTTGCACGGCATCGCGCCCAAGCGAGGAAGAACGGTTCCGTAGGGACCAAGCGAGGACGATCGGCCCCTACGGGATCGGGGCGCGACAGGTGGTATCAGAGCACGGCTTTACGTCCTTGGTTTCTTCAAACATCGTTTTCGAAAATGATATAAGTTTTCAAGCGATTTCAAAAGTCCCGAATTTCGAAAATTGATTTTGAATCTATAAGAAGTAAATCGAGAGTATGAAAGGTCCCTAAGAGTGTGAAAAACCCAACGTCCCATGCAATAAGTCCATAATACGTTATGAGACTAATGCAAGCTACTCTCTTTTGCAGCAAAGATGACAAAAACAGGTGCTAGTAACCCTGAGACATCGCGCGCAGCTAGCATGAGCGATGATCAAATGGATAGACTGATTGCAATGTTACAGAATCAAAATGATCGTCATGCTGCGCAACAAGAACGATTCGAGGCTCAGCAGCAACGAGCTGATGCTAGAGCCTTGCCACAACAAAAGCAGCTTGACTCCCTGACTCAAATTGTGACAACACTAGTAGCACACAGTGGTGCATCGGGAACCGCCGCAACACCTGTGACTGCCCCGACCATGCCTCAAGACGCAGGATTAGCAGAAACAAATGAGCCTCATCGTGCGGCCGGAAAGTCTACCTTTAAAGGCGCTAAGTTCCTGAAGTTGAACCCTCCGGAGTTTGAAGGCAGGACCACGCCGGATAAGGTGATGGACTGGGTCGCAAAGATGGAGAGCTTGTTTAGCTTTGCCTCAATACCTGCGAACAAGAGGGTAGCGTGTGCAGATATGCAGCTGCGGTTACGTGCACATGATTGGTGGGAAGTCAAGAAAGCAGACGTCACCACCAAGCATCAGGACGGTAGGATCACTTGGAGAATGTTCAAGGAAGCATTCCTTGCACATTACCTTCCACCAGCTGTCAGGCAGAGAAAAGAAGACGAGTTTACTGAACTTAAGCAAGGGAACAAGTCCGTCGAAGATTATGAGTCGGAATTTTCCAAGCTTGCTAAGTTCGCTAGCTCGATGATTCCTGATGAGGGAGCCCGCACACATCGGTTCATAAAAGACTTAAACGATAATCTGAGAAAAGATGTTATGAACCGGGAGTGCAAAACGTACATCCAAGCATTTGAGGCAGCGGTACAGAATGAGCAGTTTATGTCGCAAGGTGCTGCGGAGAAGGCACCCGCTCCTCGAAACCCTCCTGCTAAAACGATATCACAACGGTGAGAAGAAGGCCGACACAGAGAAACAGGCCGATGCCAGTGAGAACCGCAGAAAAGTGTGCAGCCACTGTGGCCGTCTGGGTCACATAAAAGAGACTTGTTATGCCTTCAATAGACTGTGTCATAAGTGTGGGCAGCCTGGCCATGAGTCTCGAAATTGCCCGAAGAGGAAAGTCAATGAGAACCCAGGGGATGATGCTGGTGTAGAAACTCATACCCCTCCGGGTCCTGCTCTTGACCCAACTGATCAGATAAGAAGGCCGAGAGTTTATCAGTTGAATATTGAGCGTGATGAGAGCGGACACGATGTTGGTGAGTCTGTTTCCTTTGATCTCTTGATGCATCGTATATCGCCTTCTTGATTTCTTAAGTTTCGTGGACGAAACTTCTTCTCAGTGGGGTAGTATGTAACGCCGCGCTCCAAACAGTTACTTATGGAACACTAAGCTGCTTCGACTCGGTTGAGAATCGAGTCTCGGGGAAACCTTACCGCCAAATCAACACGGACGAAGTGCAATGAACCCTTCGAATTAATCGAACGGCTTCTATTGAAATAAGTCCAAGAGTTTTCGTTGGTTGCTTTGCTTTTTGGTTTTGTGTTGCTTTGTGCTTTGAGTTGCTTTCGATGACTTGGTTTTCATGATTTCGTCTTCTCGCTTGCGCGTTCTTTTCGAATCGTAAGGGAAAGAGATCGAAGTATGCTAACCAAGTATTGTTGCATTTTCAGGACGCATAACCAAAGAGTGAACGTCGCCTAAGGCTTCCCCATCCTCTCGTTCGATTCATTTGGTGAATGGCTTAGGCCCTTCGATGAATCTTTCAGTTCACGTGCCTAAATGAAAAGAATCTCTAGTTCACTAAATGTTGCCTCACTAAAAAGATAAGCTAAGAAATGAACTGCATGCTATAAATAGAGTTCTGCTTTACTTCATTAAATGTTGCCCCTTACTTACTTGTTGCATCACTATATCGTGCATTGAACATTCATGGTTAGTGTTTGTGTCAAGTGTAAAAGAAGAACGAGAAGAAGATGAGTCTAGTAGTCCGCCCTGACGTCCGGTCCTACGGGATCTTGGGGGGTGTGGCTATTAGATTGTTATATGCTTGCAAATCTTGTGCATCCTAAGAGTTGATTTATAAATGTTTGCTTGCTATGCATGGGTCTCGGACAACTTGTGCACAAGGTAATATTCTCTCGATCGGTTTCTGGGACACTGGGAATCGGTCGGTCCGGAAGGGATTGTGAGAGCACCCTGACGTCCGGTCCTTCGGGATCTTGGGGGGTGTTGTTGTCCAATAATGGGGAAACTCATGGACCGTCATATAGATAGGGCGCATGCTAGGTTTACTTTCTTGCATACCTATCGTTTGTGACATCAGAAGATTGATACATAAGTTTATGCACATATGTAAATTGTGACTAACTTGTGTGTCTGCTGCAGGGATAACCGCTCGGCCGTGGATAAGAAATATCATATGCATATGCTATATATTGTCTATGTTTCCTTGCATGAATTGTTAAAATGAAACTAGACAACCAGAAAGACCACCTAATAATGCTAGCTTCATATGCTTTACTTAGTGTGGATTTCTAAGGTGAGTTTGGCCACGGTCGCTCACCAGTACATGTGGTAGTACTGACCCACGTTTGTGGGCAAATATCCAGGTACTGGAAGCGAGAGTTTGGCAAGCATCCTGGACCTGAATCAGCGTGTGCGCACCCTTCCATAGGACTGTGTTCGTGCTGCTTCCTCCGTTGCTTACCTCTCCAGTGGGCTACTCTCTTCTACTAGATGTTTTGTTATTTTGGTCCTACTACAAGGATGTAATGTAATGGACGTTGTGGCTAGTTTTGGGAATGTAAAAAGAGTTGTAAGCCTTCTAAGGCATATTTTGTAACTCAGTCAAACAAGCACTTTGTAATCCAAATCTTCAGTATTCAATAAAATAAAAATATTTTGTGTGCCTATCAAATGTGTTCAACTTTGGTTCTCTGCGTTTTACTCGGTGCCTATATATGTATATTTTCGTCTAACTTGTGTCTTGTGCAGGTACGTTGCCTGGTGCAAGCGCAACTTAGGCTTGCACGGCATCGCGCCCAAGCGAGGACGAACGGTTCCGTAGGGACCAAGCGAGGACGATCGGCCCCTACGGGATCGAGGCGCGACACGACCTGAGTATAAGATATTCGAGGAGAATGCATGTACTTACTTATAGTACTCACATCAAAGAAAATGTATGGACGACTGAGAGTCAAATATATCACCTTCCCAACAAGAAGTCGATAGTAATCAGAATTGGGAAGCAGAAAATCAGATACAAGACCAAGAGAACTTCATATTCACATCTATATGAGAACCAGCTAGCTTACACCCAAAATAGTGAGTATCGTGCAAAAAAAACATGCAGTACTTTTACTAAGATAAAATAAGGGAACCATCACGTCGAGCAATCTCAATTCCCAAAAATATAACAAAGAATACCCAAATCCTTCGTATAAAAATGAGAGGATAAATGTTCTTCGATCATAGAAATCTCGGCAGTATCATCACTAGTAATAAGAATATCAACATAAACCAAGAGAATCACTTTCCCCTGCTGTCATTGATGGATAAATAAAGAGAAGTTTGTAGTGCTCCGAGTTACAATAGACTTTTGGAACATTCATCTGACACAGTAGCGAACATGCAACCTCAAGAAGATGAAGGTTTTCACGTTCAGCTACATCATTTTGTTGTGGAGTGTAAGAGCATAAAGTCAATGAATGATACGATGTGAAACACATGTATCATGAAAATCACCACGAGTATACTCGCAAGCATTACAAGTCCGAATGATTTTAATGGGGATGGAAAACCGAATACGAGTCTCATCCAAAAAAAAAGTGCAAGATTTCAGATCGATCATGAAGTAACTATAAACAAGTCATACGAGAGTGATCATGAAAAAAGTATAGCAAAATAGAAGAAAAGAAAAGAAAAAGTGGTAATTTTATAAGGTCCCCAACTATCAGAATGCACAAGAGAAAATGGAGTATTACTTTCTGAAGAGACATGATTTACATGAGAGAAAACTCAAAACAAGGAAAAGTCGGAGAGCACTTTTTATTGAATAGGTAATGGAATGTCCTAAAAGTCGATGCCAATCAACAAAAAAAGAGCCGCCATGATAGGTGGTGGAATGTCCAAAAGATACAAGCCATAAGCTTCCCGTTTCCTATCAATAACGATTTGCATCTGAAGATCTTGTATCACAAAAGAAGATGGAAAAATTTATGGAGCAGTTACGATCACGACTAACGTGACTAAAATAAACAAGATTAAAGTACGATTCACGAACATTACGTATAAATTAAAGTTGAAGAGTAGGAGTAAGAGGTACTATTCCGGATCTAGGAACCGAGTGGTCTCCCAATTAGCTACTGTAATGAACTTAGGAAATGTACAATCTATACACCTGACTGGTTGAGGGGTAACATGATTGATATCACCAAAATCAACAATCCAAAAAGAAATATGACTAATGCATGATATACCTCAGTTGAAGAAGAGGAAACATGGCTCGAAGACCAAGAGATAAGACCATGTAGACTTTTCTCATCTCGTAAACTCTGGATCTCATCGGCATATAGCGAGAAGTAGGAGAAGAAGAGGTAGCCAGAGCATCCATTGCTGGTGCAGGTAATGAATGCGGAGTAGATGACTATGATACGGAAGATTGTTTCTGCTCCTAAGGGTAGCCATGCTTCTTTCAATGGCCTCGACTTGGTTCAAGAGACAACAATAAGAAATGTGAAAAGTACCCCAACTACGATCATGACCATGTCCCTCTCAGTCCCCTCCTCGAAGAAATTCAGTATGAGCACCTCCACTACCATGAATATGAGGATGAGATCAAAAAGTCTGTTGGAATAATATAGGAGAGGAAGTAGGGAAATCCATACGTCCCAAAGGAGTAACTCGTACACCAATGGGAATACAATAGTGAGAGATGGACTAGTGTTGGAAGATAGAATGTTGGCATGCATGCCATCAACATGTCGTGGAATACGAGCCAAGAGCATAGCCATAACAAAGTTCTCACTGGGATCAGTGAACAGATATATCTGTAGCAAAGGATTGGTGATGAAGCCATTCCTTGAACAGGGCCTTGTAGCGAGCCACAAAAAAATTGTCATCATCCCTGACCTCCACTGAGTTAAACTCCGAGAGTATAGCATACAAGCATTGAAGAATATCCTCGGTAGAGTAAATAGATTTAAGCTCTTGCAAAATCTCCTTCGCGCTAGATAAATATACACCGGTATGATAACAAAAAATCTCCATAGAGTTAAGCATCCCGCTCGTCATCTAGTAGCCAAGCCTCAGAAGGATTAGTCGGAGGATCCTTTGTCACGTCCCGCTCCCAGAATACTGGATAAATATGAGGACTGACATGGCCAACCGCACCATACAAAATACCAAAGTAAGCCGCAATGTGTTAAGGTTGTCTAGAAGACATATGGATGAACTCTAGCATGCTATGACGTCAGTCCTAAGACCGACAAATCCTAGTATCTCAATCAAGCAACACAAGTACAAAAGTATATCATATACGAAAGTAAAAAGGCGTCCCAAATTACATACCATATGTGATCATGAAACTAGTGAATACAAAATGCTGCACTAGCAGAATATAATTATACATGATCAAATATACTAGCCATGGTCTAATATATACATCATGTTGACCGAAGTCAGAGAAGTGATCTCAAAATAAGGGGCTAACACTGCATCTTGCTAGAACACCACAAAACGAAATAACACTACGAGGGGTGAAGGAAAGAAACCCACTCGCAAGCTTCGGCCGCAGTCCTACGAGTGCGAGCCATCTTGCTGGAAGTGCGGTGGATCCTGGTTCTCCTCGGGATAATCCGGTCATACAAAACCAGTGGGGTCAGAACCCCAAGCAACAAGTACCACAAAGAAGTTCAAGGTGATAGACCAAACACATCACAACATACAGCAGAAAAGAGACATATAAGAATAAATGAAGGTCGAGACTTGTATGGTACCAATGTACTCATCTCAAAAATATAATTGGAAGAACTGATAACAAAATGTTAAAAAAGAAAAGGCGACGAGCGGCAAGAGGACATAGGAACTACTCTGGATCGGGACCACAATCCTTAAACCAAACAAGGACCGGGATTGAAGACCTTCACCCGAGCAGAACTTAGCACCATAACCACGAGTCGAAATAATGAATTAAAATGACGAGCTAAACGAATAGACAAACATTCATTCCACGGCCAAACATGCAAACGGCTTGCTATAATTAACTAACTAGGGTTATCACAAACCTAGTTACTAACAAATGCATGATTTGAAGAATATTGCTACCACCGGCACTGCAGTTAACCCGGATGACCAAGGGTACGCTCGTCTAGTACTTATAGTGCACAACACAAACAAAAATGAATAAAGAACTAAAACAGATAACTAATAGCATCACACAACATAACGCAAGCATAAACAAAAAGGGGTTTTGTAAATGAAACTGATTTTTGTAAACATAAAAGAGATTTTTTAAATGAAACTGATTTTGTAAATATAAACTTATCTGTAAATGGTCTTATAACATAACTGAAACTGAAACATAACCGGAACATATACTGGAATGCATACACTGAAATATAAAATGTTATGAACTGCGGCTCAATAACAACTTGTAGTGCCGCAGCACGCGTAAACTTGGTCAGTCATGGAGCCCTTGCCTAGCAGAGTTGTTCCATGCTGCATGGGGTCCTTGGAGATCGGGGTAGCCGGTAGCGCAATATTCTTCCCTCCCAATGAACTAAGTGAATCTTATCTTGTTTAATCATTACTAAATTATTTCAAGTTCTCAAATCGTGGACACTTGAGAACTTTTTTAGAATGACGAATCACGGGTACGAGCTTTTCATGAGTTATCGTATCCGCGATACGCGATATATGGGACAATACTCACACTCGATTGTCCGATGCCAAAATGCAATAAATTATCATACACAAACAATTCCACGGTGTCGTGAGGATCAAAATCACGTGTTAATATAGGGAAGCACAACATCCAACTATGCTCCAATACTCAACTGGGCTAAAACAGTTTAAGCATTAGAAAAACGATACAATATAGTAAATTGAGGATAACTCTCACATATTAACACCAAATGAGGTGATTCAAAAAAAAATTGGAAAGAAAAAACAGTGATCTACAACTTTCATGTTTTGAGTTTTACGAAATTCTAGCCAAAAAACAGCTTAAATAGGCAAATACAGGCATTTGGGTCACCATGCGCGTAACGGACTGTGCGCGGCATAAATTTGTGCGCGGCAAGAAAATCCATGCGCGGCGCACTGCGCGGCAGAGATTGATGCGTGCGGCGAGGGTGTGATGCGCACGACGCACTGCTGCGGCATGAAACTTCATGCGCGACGCAATACTGCGGCATGAAACTCTATGCGCGGCGCACTGCGCGCGGAAAGAAAGTAATATGCGGCGCATTGTTGCGGCATGAAACTTTATGCGCGGTGCACTGCAGCGGCATGAAAATCCATGCGCGGCGCACTGTTGTGCGACACTGTTCATCGTCCCTGCCAAACAGGTCCGAGAACGAAGCTCCAAAATTTGTTTTGGCTATAAAAACCTCAATTTAACTCCAAATGAGACGATTCAAAAGCAAAATTGCTCGAAATGGAAAGCTCCATCAAATAAAACAACTAGTTTTTGAAAACAAGTTTTAATAGATCAAATCAAGGAAAAACTCATGGAACCTATATAAAATTTAAAGTTAAAACTCAGATCTACACAAATCTACACATCAAAATCCAAAACTTCCAAGAACTAAAAATGATGAGAACATCAAGAAGAACATTTTTCATCAAACATTTTTTAAAACAACAAATATGTATAAAATCCGAAAATCAAGGCTTCTCTATTGAGCAAGATGTACTTGCCTTTGGTGGCTCCTAGCCTCTCCTCTCACGGTCCAAGTCACATCAACTTCTTCTTAGGGCTAGGATTTGGCTAGAGGGAGCTTGAGGGAGAGGAGGAAGAAGAAAGCGAGAAGAGTAAAATAGAAAAATGAGTGAGGAGAGAGAAAATACTCATATATACTAAGAGGAGAGGAAGATGGTTTAGTCATGGGTTCAATCAAATGAACCGAACCAGGTGTCCATTCTACATGCAGATTCTAAACCGGGTCTATGGCAATGCCAATGGATATTCTACTGGTCTCGGGTAGTCTCTCTCAACAACAAGAAAATACAATAAATAAAAAGACAGGAACCAACACTGAAAAATACAGCAGGAATACATTATCAGTAAAAATTAAATTCTAGAAATACAAAAAATACCAAATCTAGAATCGGGTGTGACATCTCTACCCTTCTTAGAAAAATTTCGTCCTCGAAATTTCACCAAGGCTAGTCGAGCTGGAACATACGAGAAAGCTCAAGAAATCACATGCCACAAATCAAATGATCATACTAAACAAGCAACTGAAATAAAAGATAACTGCAGAAAGTAACTTATGAATAAATGCACAAAGCAACACACAGAAAAATGGGGACATATGGATACATATACCCATGAGTCAGTCAAATAGGAATTCGTCCTCGCTTGCCTATGCTGACTCAAAAATGGATAAGAGCCAAACCTAGCAGTAAGTCGGTACCAACGACTATACCGATGACATGATTCTAATTCAGGACATACCTTCATAGTCGGGACACATGATAGACATCACGTATCACGAGATACGCAGGCAGAAGAGCGAGACGAAAAAATTCGTCTTCACTCGCCGAAATAGTCGACCTAACCGTTGCACTCCGGACATAGTGGAATACAAGGCCATCGACAAGAACCCAAGATGCATTGTGACTTCCTGATCTGTTACTGAAAGATAAAACTAGAACAAACTCAGGAATATGGTACCTGCGACCGTCGAGGTACTGGCCTCTGGCTGACTATGATACTGAAACTGCATCTGGGACTGCGCATATAACCGTGAAATTCATGTCCAGAAAGATGATGGAGATGGTGAAATTAGGGTTAGGATTTTAGGAATCTAGAAAGGAGGATGTGGTAGAAGAGCTATCCCTAAGAAAGAATCAAGCTCTTTAGATCATGTTGAGAAGTTGGCTCAACTTAATGGATCTAATTCATTAAAGTGGTAGAGAGTACATATTTATAGGCAATAGTGTGCTCTACTTAGGTTTTCCCAATGTGGAACATATTAATAGGCAAAGGTGTGCTCCTCTTATGTTTTTTCAATGTGGGACTAAAACTAAGAGCAAAACTATAAAAGCTCTAGGCCATATAAAAACAAGAACTATCTTCTACAATTTGCAAACATAAGGACCTGTCAGGGTTGGTTAAGTTCAAATTGTGCAGTCCTGGTGACTATAGGACCTTTAGGCCCGACTAATATCCAGGAAGCATGAACATCTATAATTTGTTTCCAACATCTGTTAGACACTAAAGTCTAATTTAAAGCATCTCTGACAAATGTCAGAACTAGACAGTTGAAATTCATGTCCAGGTCTTAAAAAAAAAAAAAAAAAAAAAACTGGTCTCCGACACTTGTGAGGAGCTTGACTGAGGCATGTCAAACTTGAACTTCATATCCAGTTCTTAACCAAGACAGACTGAACTCTCGACATGACCCATGGATTTTGTTTCTGACTCGTATCTGTTTCATATCTTTTATGTGTACTGTATCATAGCAGATTGATCATAGTCATGCATGTTTATGTGTGCGTACTAGAAGTGTCCCCATGTTCTACTTTTACCAAATTTTCCTAGGCACTTATTTTGTACATGTTGTGTCCCATAACCTTGTACATACAAGTGCTTCTTAGCCTCAAGGCCCTCAACGTAAAACCTATCAACTATAGGTCTGGTTTGACCTGAACAGTCTCTCCTCTTATAGACAAAAAAAAAGTAGTTGAACCCCTTAACTCACGAACATTTTCGGGCTAATTGCCTTTTCCCCGTCTTGTTGAAGATGCATATTATGACTTGGTCGTAGTGCATAAGAAACAAAATATGCAAAATAATTAAGTGGTAACACGCGAAAAAATCAATTGGGATATAGCAGCTTGTATGGCCACATCATCATGTGGCCTAAAAACGGGAACCTCACGGCCCTCACTAGTGTGGCCTTTTGTGAAGGTGAGGTGAAGTTGGACTTTACGTAAGTTGTTCTTCGATTAACAAACATAGACTGGACTTTAGAGAGAACTTCTTCACAAACACTTAATCTAGAGTTGGTTCATAAGATGCCAACTTGAGGATCTTAATAACAAATTATTGAGTACGTAAAGTTTGTAATTTACTATTCTCAAACTTGGCTTTTATGTTACACATAACTAAAGTCGGTTTCTAATTCTTACTTCCTAATATACTGAAATGAAAGTCATATTTTTGTACAACCAACATTATGCACATTATGCACACATAATCACACGATCCGACTCCATCTAATTATGCACATCTAATCACATGATCCGACTCCATCTAATTATGCACATCTAGTAACAACCAACATATATTCTACAGAAGCCGGAATTAGAATATCAACTTCCAGTTTAGAAGCCAAACCAAAGTCTTGAATGCTGTTTACTTAAACATGTATCCTTCTCAACATTTTTCGATCCAAAAAACTACAAACTCAGAATGTTATAAATTCTACCAAACCATGGCAACAAGATAAATAATGAAGACCATAAAAACATGTTGTAGTTAGTTTGCCTAAAAAGTCTCACAAATAATGAGCATTAGAAGTTTAAGCGGTACCAAAAAAACTAAGGGTGTATAATGATTAATGACTATATCCACTGATGTTTAGCTTTATAGATATTCAGTCTTGTCTAACAGGAAGGTGTGTAAATAACTAAATATAGGCTCCATCAGAATAGCAGCATATTTGTTCCAAAAATAACATGACTATGTCACCAACATGTATTAGTAACTACTTGTATTATATACAAACGTTTAAAAACTCCATATTTGGACAGTAGTCATATGTTTTACTTACCATAACATGCATGTTATATGTAGTGTGAATCGACTCACTTGAATAAGCATATCATCATATCATATGAGCTTGAGTGTCTATTAAACAATTTATAAGTTCCAATTGGACTAATTGGAACAGGGTAAAATACATTTGTGTCCATAAACTCAATGAAGTTTACCAACTCATCACCATCATGGTCACCATCCAAGTGTTCTCCCATCAGAATAGGGTCTGTATGGAGCATAGGAAATCTCTATAAAAGAATAGACAAAGTTGTTGTCAACCTGACATCAATCCTCTATATTGGTATCAAATTTGTAACAAAGATGATTATGAGAATGAGAAGGCCATGCCATAAATCCTAGATAGCCAGTTGTTTCGTAGGTATACCTACCTTTTGGCTATATTGATTAAGCTCATGCAAACAGGGAGCATCTTGCAAGTTCCCCAAGATTATACATAGTCGATACGAAGAGGTAATGTGATACATTTTGCTATAGGGAATTGCATGCATCTCTCACACATTGAGCAAAAGAGTGAAAAGGAATGACACTCCCGCAATACAATTACCAACTCCGAGAGTTATTTGATAACTGGACGTCGAAAAATAATTGTCTAAGCCATGAAGTATTGCAGCCATTCCCACAACACTCAGGCGCAACCACATCGGCCGATACAGACTAGTTCAGCAGAAAGAAATGCTTGATGGAGATTCCAAATTATCAATGTGCAGTTTTGAGAGATTAATATCTTGCAGTGTGTGGCACAGACGATGAACATAGTCAACATGCTGAATCCATATACTTCAAATCTTTATATAAAAAAGTTAATATGGAATATTCTTAAAATTTTATCATATTGTTATAAACTTCGTAGTGCTGATCAAATTCTTAAGTGAAAACAAATTAACTAATGAGCAGAGGGGTATTGAAGCCAAATTATGCAAAGACAACCAACTAATAAATCCACACTAGGTTGAGCGATAAATATCAAATGTGATACTGAAGCAAGAAACTTAAAAAAAAAAAAAAAACAGTACCTCAGCCACGAGTCTTTGCATGTCGAGCGCCACATCAGCCCTCGCATTCACACAACGCCACTGCAAATGCCGGTTATCCAACAGCCTCAGCATGTGCGCCTCCTCGATCCGGTTATCCCCCTTTTTCGCCCTCCTCACCTCTGCCGCGAAGCTTATAATGGAAGGGGCATTCCCTGGCTGCACAACTGGCAAAGCAGCAAACACACCAGCCATCCCCCCACTGTTTCCTCTCATCCTCAAGGGGCTGGCCACCCCCGCCCCTCTCGACGGGGATTCCGCGAGCCGGCTCGGTGAGCTGGACCTGATTGGCCCTCGAATTGGTGACCCAACAGACGATCTTGGCGATGAGATCGGGCTTTCCGCCAAGTTCCGCTTCAGCAAGCTCATCTTAGGTGAGCCGAGGCTCCTCGCACCGGGCTCTGGGGCTCTCCAGAGCCGGCTACTGTTTTCCTGCCAGAACCTAGCGGGGACGCTAATTCCCCTCGAAACAACCTTCGCCCGCGGCGGAATGTGGGCATCGCTCGCCCCCGAATTGCTGCCAGAAGATACACTATCCGTATCCGAATCCCCTACTGGAGAAGCTCTGTCGAAAGAAATCCTCCTCGTCCCGTCCTCAGACACGACCGAGCTCTGCTGGAGCAACCTCACTGTAGCAAGAAACGGATCCTTCTGGTCAAGAGCGCAGTCGAGGCTCCTGGACAGCGGATTAGGGTGCTCCCGGCCGACGGCCCGCGCCGCGGGCCACCGCTCGAACGGCTTCGAGTTCTCTGACTGGTCCCGCGAAGCGGGAGTGGGCGGGACGGGCCTCCGGCGCTCCGGGGATGGCTTCCGGTTGGGATTAGGGTTAGGGGTCGGGGAAGAGGAAGCCTTAGCTTTGCTGGTCTGGTAGAAGAAGGACTCGCCCTGGAAGGAGACGGAGAGCGAGCGGGTGGTGGTGGTGGTGGTGGTGGTGGTGGTTACGGTTTTGGCGGAGGAGTTGGGAGTGGAGGGACGGGAGCGGTCGACGGAGTGCGCTCGCTGCTTCGTCTGGGGCAATGCCGACGGAGTCGACGGGCGAGGGTTCGGCAAAGGAGAAGGAAACCTCCTCGAATTCGAAGAAGAAGAGGAGGAGGACGAGGACGATGATGGAGAGGAGAGGTATCGAGAAGAGATGTCCTTGGTTCTTGGTCTTCTCGACGAGATCTCTTTGGCATTGTCCTTCTCGGAAGGGATCAATGGCGGACGGACTGGGTGGTGGCGGAGATCGGGAGGGTTTTTAGGGTTCCGGCGGGCGGGAGTGGCGGCGGAGGACGGGAAAGCGGCCACCATGGAATGTTTTCGCTGAGATCCGTAGGTGTCAGGTGGAAGGAAGGAAGGAAGGGGGTCACATTACCGGGCGGAGCAACGGACTCCACCTACAGGCCAGGCCGCCTGGAGAATACGGGGGTAGAGGAAGAGAGTATACTTAGAAGAGTTATGGTATGTGTTCGTTTTTGGGGAAGGCAAATTCTATTGGCAAGCCAAATTCTATGGGCACTCGAAGACTTACTTAAGACAGTTCAAATTTTTTTTCTTTTATTTACAACTTTGTGGTTCAGTTTTTTTGTTCGAGGGTAGTCTAAATTTTTATATAAAAGTCAACGATATTTATGTTTTAGTTTAAATTTATTTTTTCATGACAGTCCTAAATAATTATGACTGTAAAAAAAATAACAATTATTCATATTAGAAGGACTGTCAATTTTATACAGTCCTAGGAAGAAGACGATGAAGAAGAAGAAGAAGAAGAAGAAGAAGAAGAAGCAACAATAGCACTAGCAGCGGGGGCGACGGCGAGCGGGAGCAGCGCGAGGAGGAGACGCACAGGGGCGCGGGGGCGACGCGAGGCGTAGTCGCACGCGCACGACAGAGGCTCACGCGTAAGGGGAACTGCGCGTGGCGGAGGCACACGCTCGCAGGAGGCTGCGCGCGGTGGAGACTCGCGCACGCGCGCGGGGTCGGCGACGGTGTTGGCAGCAGCAGCAGAAGCGGCAGCAGCGAAGGCGAGTGCGTGTGCCTACGCCTCACCACCGCTCCCGCGCGCGCGCCTCCGCCTCCTGCCCCACCTCCCGCCGCCGCTTCCTCCTCTTCCCCCTCCTCCGACAATTGGGATTAGGGTTGGGGTTAGGATTTGGGGTTTGTGAAGAGATAGAGTCGAAATTTAGAATTAAGAGTTTTGGGAAAGATTTGGAGTGTTGGACTGTTCTGAATAAATTTTGGGCTGTTCTAAGAAAAAGTTAAAAAAATCTGGACTGTCCTGAAGTAATAGGTTGTTCTAAGTAAGTGTTGGAGTGCCTATAGAATTTGCCTATGGAACTGTAATCCCCCCCTCTTATCTGATCTAATATTTTCAGTTTATTAATTAGGATTGTTTTTATTTATTTTATTTTTCGTGAATTTATTTCATACGACCTTTTTTTTCCGTACACCTAAGAGCATCAATAGTAAGACTCGTCCCAATTTTTATATTCTATATTCATAATGTAGAGCTAATTTTGTAGAATAATAAGGTTCAATTGGAGTTTCATGATAGTCTCAACCCACCCACATGAGCTATAGCTTGGGCCTCATAATTTCTTCATTCATAATGTATGAATTCATTTTGAAGAATTGTAAAGCTTGATTTGGAACTCCAATTTCTATATTATAGATTTTACAATATTATTTGACCACGCAACATTTTGGACCAAAGGTCATTTATCATTTTCTACTATTTTCGTACAAACTCAACAAATTCTAGATTTACATTTTTGTTATAAATTTGGGCCTTAAGATGTATTTTTCAGCTTTATCTACTAATAAGGTCTGTTTGGTTCGGCGAAGTGTCGCGAAGTAAACAAATTCAAAAATCGATATTTTGCGTACACATTACGGTGTAGTTGTGTGAAACCGAAATTTTTTCGTTTGGATGCTCTGAAAAAATCGTGCTCCACTTCAAAGACAAAAATTTCGATGTCAGTATTTTGATTTCGTGACAGACATGATTTACTGTTCATGTCAAATCAGAGTAAATCTTATTTGCAAATTTTTCAACAAAATACGTGAAATGGTTCAAAATTTTAAATTTTGTCATTTCTCTAAATACTGTAACCAAACAGTCCCTTAAATAATGAAGATAATCCAAATATGAGATGTTATGTTACAGGGGTCTTGAGTAATTTAGGGGAAAACCACAATATTCAAGATTGCTGGATTTTCAAGCTATAATAATTAGGTTTGTAAAAAAGTTTTTGACAAAATTATGATGTTGGATTATTATTTTTGGTGAGAGTGGTGTGAGCTGTGAAGTCCAAATGTTTCAGAAACGGTGTCCTTTTCAGAATTTAAGATTATTAATAAGCAAGCTTTGTTTAATTAATCTGCAAAATTGGAAGCTAACAAACATGTATATTGCCACTCACCTAAAAGAACCGAATCAAGCACACAGTCATTAATGGGACCCACTTTGGATGTAAATATGTAAACCATGTTGCAATCACCTGATGACTAAGAAATCAAAGAAATGAATTCTTAATGAGCACCGAATTCCAATATTTTTTTAGTTATTAATTAATGACTAAGAGATGAGAGAAATAGAAAGATGAGCTATCAGTGGCTCTATTTATGATATCATGATGACTTAACAACTGAATGTATAATATTTTTACAAAATTATAACGAGATAAGGATCCCTCTACTGTTGGTTGAGTACAACCGGTAAGTTACAACAAACTAAAACATTTATAAAACAATAACAATAAAAAAAAAATACTATTCTCTCGTCATACCAAGTGCGGTTTGATTCTTGTGGGGCGGATCCTAAAGTACAAATAGGATGCTAGAATCTGATTTCTCAAGGAATAATATTAAACAATGCAGTAAGAAAAGAAAAAGAAAAAACCCAATATATGAGAGCACAAATACAATGTGCAAGTAGTTCTGAACAAACTTGGCTTAGTTTGATGATAAATATTAGCTTAATTAGGCTACTTTGGTTAAACAATTAGGCTGATGTTTAAGTTGAATCTACATGTGAGCGAAGACGTCGGTGACAAGTGAATTCTTCCTTTAGTAAGTAGCTTCCCAATATAATATACATAGTTTGTTGGAAGAATAATCTTACTTTCTCATATTTTATAATTCGTTTTGACATGTTCGTGACAAAGCATAATTACATTTATTAAGTAGAAAGGAACTTTTCAGGAGTTAAACCTACTTGAGTTATGTTGTAAAGTTGAATATCCAATCATTATCTTAATGACTCGTGTGATTTTTGAGTTCTCGTTATATCTACTAGGTTTGAAAACTGTGGAAAATTAAACAGTCTAAATCGTACATATATGCTCCCGTAATTAAAAATAAAAAATAATAAATTTTAATTAATTATTTAACTATATAATATTATTTAACTATAATTACATATTTTTAATTTATGTGGTTAAGGTAGAAGGCATTTTTTTACGTTGGTTGGGTTCGATTCCATGATACTGCTTTATTTATAACTAGTAACGTGCATGTGTATTGCACATGCGTAAAAAATTTATTAAATTTTTTTAATATTGTCGTTTCTAGGAATCGAACTCAAGCAACCAAGAAAAATACCTTACATCTTAACCATTTGAGTTCAAATTGTTTAAATATAAATAAATAATATTAGATAGTTAAATAATTAGGTATTTAAAAAAAAATAGTTTGTGGAGTATTTACATACGGTTTAGACGGCTCAATTTTGAGCCATTTCTAAGCATCATTATAAGAGTAAAGATAAACATAAATTTAAATTTAAATTTAAATTTTTTACGTGTGTGTAATGCACGTGCATGTTGTTTGTATCTATAAGTGCGTTTACAATGTCTTCAAATTCATGTCTAATTTAGAAAAATATTTGAATGAAAAAAGTCATATTTTATGGTTTTACCAAATAGATGTATGTTGGTGTTTTCCACTTTGCTTTGGAAGTTTTAGTCCCACATTGAAAAACCATCAATGTGTATATCTCAATATATAGCTTTGCTTAGTATTGGTATATGCACATGGGGTGGTGTCCCATGTGGGTTGATTTTTCTAGAGGAATTATTTGTGAACCACATTATGACAATCTTTATTTTGTCACCACCTTTGGAAAGTTTTCCTCAGGAGCTAAGCCCCAAAGGGACTTAGCGACTCGGACTCAGGCTCAAGGGCGCAAAGTGGCACTTTTTTGGCACACTTTGCACTTAGCGTGTCACGACCCGCACCCGAAAAATCGGGCATGAGTCGTGGGTACGTCCAGCCTACGCCGCAACATCGGCGGTAGAACGCTGTCTAGGTCTACTATGTAGCTAACAATCTCACACAATCAATATATATACCTGTCAAGATCTCAACTCCAAACGGAGGAGCAATAACATAATGATAATCACAAGTACTCAATCACGAATCTAAGCACGATAAGATAACACAGAAGTCTAACAACTACAAAGTCTAAACAACTGCTACTAAAATAACAACAACAACAATAATAATAATAATACAACATCCTGAATCATATACAATACAAGGTCTCAACCCAAAACCGAAAACAAATCCGGTACCAAAGCTAATAAAGTACAACAACAGGTCCTAGTGATACCGGCTACCAACCCGGAAATCACTCCTAAACTAGGGGGTCCCTATCTGCACCATCGACAGGCTGAGGTCAGTAAAACGTCGGACACCAATCCTCCGGATCCTCTGAAAAATATATCCAGTCAGGATTGGAGCAAGTACACCTCTAACAGCAGTTCCAGTTAAATGATAAAAACTATAAAACAGTTGTAGCAAGTAGCAAGGTGAAGAAAATAAAGTATGAAACAAGAAATATATACATATCACTGGTGCATAAAGGTAAAGATGCATGAATATCAGAAACAAGATAGTAATAACTGCAGGATACAAGAAATCTAAACTAAGAGTAAGTATGTGCACAAGAACGTGTAGTGAGTCCAGCAAGAATACATGTAATGAGTCAAGTCCAGAAACTATAAGTGAGACCAGCAAGAAATGCAAGAGAGTGCAGACTAGAAAGAATGAACTCGTGTCTTTGAAATACCTATTTCGACATGTAAACGGCTAGGGGTAAGTACGGCTCACCGTGCACTGGGTGCGCGGCTGCTATCATTCCAGATTAGACACGAGGGGGTGATTCCAGTGATTCCAGTTGGGAATGTTTACATGTCTACTCGAGTATTTCTCCGCCCCGACTAGTACAAGTGAATCCAAGACCCGACACGTAAATAAAGTATGAGTCCAGCCAGAAACATGAGTGATGCATGTAGTGATGCTAGTAGGTGATTCCAGAATAGAGGCCAAAAACATGAAATATACATGTCGCAAGTAAATGAATACAGAAATACTAGTCTGTGTCGTGGCAAAAAATCAGAGAATACTATACTAAAAGCTGAATCATAATAATCATCATATAATAAAAACTATCAGAGAATGTACTCGCCTGACGTCCTGAGCAACTGGCGATCCGAACTGGTATCGCAAGGACCTATTGCGAAAAACAAGGTTAAACAGGTTTCTAATGAGTTAAACAGATATAAAATAACTAAAAACAAACTTCTAGGGTCATTCTAGGTCAAACGGGTCAAACCGGTAAAATCTGGGTTAAAAAGTCAACTTGGGGTCCAAAAAGTCAACTCTAGGTCAAATCTAGGTCAAAAGTTGACTTTGGCTGTCAACCGAGTCAACTACGGTCAACTCTAGGTCAAACTAGGGTGCCCCTGAAATTCTAGGTCAAAACTAGGTCATTAAGCTAATAAACCCTCAAACTCGCCTCTTTGAGATACCGGGATACCCTCGGTATCCGATACCTCGACCTAAGCTATACGCCATGTCTATACCCCATATAATATATACTAGCATGTATAAATATATACAATTATACATATAAAACTAACTCTAACCTTAATCCTAGGCTAAAACTCAATACCTTGCCCTGATGCTCAATACCTTGAGTATCTCAAGTTATTGAGATACTCAAGCCTTACCCCCCACTAACACTAGCTAACTAACTATCTATCTATATATATATATTACCATATATTAATATATATATATATAACATATATCTAACTATATAGATATATATATATATATACAACCTAGTGTATAGGCAAATACCTCATTCCCGATACCCAATCCTACCTCAATACCTTGGTATCTCAAGGTATTGAGATACCTTACCCGGATACCTTACCCTCTAACTATATATATATATATATATATATATATATATATATATATATATATATAACTTAGTATATAGGCTACCTCAATACCTTACCTCACCTTACCGCACTACCCTCAATACCTTGGGTATCTCGAGGTATTGAGATACCCAACTATCCCCCTCTCTAACACTAACCATAGCTAACTATCTATATAAATATATACACCTAACTATATATCTAAGCGAATATATATATATATATATATATATATATATATATATATATATATATATATATATATATATATATATATATATATATATATATATATATATAAACATATGTATATATATATCTACGTATCTATATATATATATATATATATATATATATATATATATATATATATATATATATTAGATAGATATATAGATATTAGTATAGATATATTTATATGTATAGTTAGAGATATATATATGTGAGATGTGTGGATGTTATGTATATATATATATATATATATATATATATATATATATATATATATATATATATATATATATATATATATATATGAAAAGGGGGGGGGAGCGTGCGCTGCGAACTGCCACGCTAGCTGCTGCCGCCACCCTGCTGCGATTACTGCTGATAGCTGCTGCTGCAGCAATCTGCTGCCGCTGCTGCTGCTCGCTGCTGCTGCTCGCTGCTGCGCCTGCACGTGTGCTGCTGCGCGGCTGAGCGCAGCTACTGCTGCCGCGGCGCTGCTGCGCGGCTGAACGCAGCTGCTGCTGCACGCCGCTGCATGCCGCTGCTGCTGCCGTGGCGCGCTACCGCTACCGTGCCGCTGCCGTGGCGCACTATCGCTGCTGCGGCTCCGCTCACTCTCTCCTCGCTCTCTCAATCTCTCCCCCTCTCACACCTCGACACGCACTAACACACACACACAGACACATCTACACACACACACACTTACATATATAAACACACAAACATATATATATATATATACACACACACAACCATATATATATATATATATACATATATATATATATATATATATATATATATATATATATATATACACACAAACACATATATATATATACATATACACACACACTCATACATATATAAATATACCTATATATATATATATATATATATATATATATATATATATATATATATATATATATATATATATATATAACCACACACGCTCACAAACACACACTCACTCTCACACACCCTCACACACACACTCTCACACACACAACTACACACACATAAACATATATATATATATATGGAAAAAAGGGATATGAGCCATAGGTTCATATTTCTACATGAGCCAATGCACATGTGGACCAATAGGAATGGAGTGTACTAGTGCACATGGGTGCACATGGGATGTAGGAATCCATTCCTATTGGTCCACGTGTGCATGGCTCATGTAGGAATATGAGCCTATGGCTCATATCCCGTTTACCCTATATATATATATATATATATATATATATATATATATATATATATATATATATATATATATATATATATATATATGTGTGTGTGTGTGTGTGTGTGTGTGTGTGTGTGTGTGTGTGTGTGTGTTTCTATATCACACACAAACACCAACACACACACTCAACCACACTCACCCCCCCACACAAAAACACACATATATATATAAATATATATTTGAAAACTCTAATACACACTCCCCGAGGCTAAACCAACCCGCGCACAATCCCGAAACCTAGAAACCAAGTCGAAATGGCCCTTCGGTCATTTCGACGAACACGTGGTATGCGGTTCACAAAACCTCGTGAAACGCACACCAAACCTACTCGGAATCGGCCCAAAATTTATCCAAGGTTCTAATCGATGTCTAAATCCTAGAAAAAAATGCTAACTCATCGATTTTAGATCCGTGGCAAAAACGCGCACGCACATAGAACCTACGACGACAAAAAACTCCCAAATCGTCCGAAACGCCCAAATCTCCGCGACACGATCTCACGTGTCCGAACGGAGACACGTACTAACCCCTTAAGACACCCGAGCATGTCTACCTAGGCGTCTAACCTAGGGTAACACCAAAAATTGGGCCAATCTCGGATTTCACCCAAAATTGATACAAAACCTAATGTCAAAGTCTCCAAATACCTCCAAATAAGCTCCAACTTTCTCCCACGGGTAGCCCTAAGGTCTAGGAAGATTCTAAACTACTAATTACACTATATTAGAGTAATCACAAGGAGAAAATCAGGGTTTACCTCTTGGGAGTTGGAATCCCAAGCCAAAGTCTCCAAAAAGCTCCAAATTTACCATACCAAGCTTCCAAGCTTCCAACCCAAGCTCCAACACTAAATCTAAGCTCTACACACCTAGGTTAGGGAAAAGCAAAGGGTTAGGGTTGCATTAGAGAGGAAAGCAAGTGAAGAAAGAGAAGAAAAATGGAAAAACTTACTTGGAATGTAAAAATTGGAAGAGGGAAGAAGAAGAAAAGAGTGGAGAAGAAGAAGAAGAAGAAGTGAAGAAAGAAAATGAATGAAGGGGGGGGGGGGCTGCTGGTTTGATCGGCCATGGGGTAGGAAATTAGGTTATGGTTTGGGTTAGGGTTAGTGAAATGTCTAAAATGCCCTCCAAATCAAGTCATCCTAATTGGGGTTTGGGTTTGGGGTTCCAAAAGTACTCTAATAAATTTCTAATTACTCTAACTAGATAATAAAAATATAAATAATTATTCTAAGCCAATAAATAAGTCTAACAAGGATGTTGGTTGGGTCTGGCATGGGTCCACTAGGGTCTGACATGGGTCCAGGCTAGCCAAAACACTAAAATAACTAATAAAAAATAATACAACCAACAATTAAATATTAATAAAAAAATTTATGATAAATATATAATTAACTAAATTAAAATTAAAAAAAATACCCTGCTCTGGAAATGGGGTAGTGACAAGTCTATCCTCCTTAGAAAATTTCGTCCTCGAAATTTAAAGTCGATCGCACTCCCTCTAGGTCAAACCCCAACAATCATAGTCAAGAAATTCTACCTAAACAACATGCAAGATCATGGTCCTACTGGTCGTGTTATCACAGTCTCAATCAGGGTCACTACACTATCTAACACAGCACAAAAGAAAAGTCTAACAGGTACTAATGAAGCACACCACAAGGAATGGAAAAGGACAGGAAGAAGAACAAAGAGACAGACCTGCTAACCCGACACCCGTAGCATCGACCTCCTCGACCGTCAATGCATAAGCCCTGCCCTGCTGGGGTATATCCCTCTGCTGGTGCGGGGCATGATGCTGTGCCACAGATGGCCTAGCTCCAACTCTCCGATCCTGTGCTCCACCAAATGGAGGTGCAGTGGGGCAATCTCGCATCTGGTGAGCAGCGAATCCACAGAACAAACACACCTTCAGCCTCCTCCTACAAATATCCCAAGTGTGTCATGCCTTCCTGCAGTAGGCACAAGTGGGCACCCTCTGATCCTGACCCTGCTGCGCTGCCTTCTGCACATAGGGACGCTTAGCCGGTTCCGCACTACCACTCGTACTACCTGAATCATCCCTGCCTCTCTTGGACTTGAGCTCCAAGTCATCCTCTGCCCTCTGAACGTCTTCTACTATCTGCTCGAAAGTCGCCCCGCGGTCTCTCCTAGTCAAAGACTTGACCGCCATGACCAAGCCCTTGCGAAACTTTCTTGCCTTTGCTGCCTCACTCAAGCCATCTACAAATCTGCCCAGACGACAGAACTCCGCTGCGTACTCGTCCACCATCATGCTCCCTTGGACGAGTGCCTCGAACTGGCTCTCCAAAGTACTGAGCGCCACATTTGGGAAAAACTTCTCCTTAAAAAGCCTCTTGAAAGCCTCCCAAGTAAGCCTTGGTGCCGCAATCCTCGTATCAGTGCGATACCACGTCAAAGCGAGGTCGAACATCTGACTGCCCGCTGCCTCTATCTGCATGCTGTCTGGAATCTGTGCCAGCCTGAAGATGCCCTCAATCTGCTCTATCCAGTCATCCACGTACAGGATTCCCTCTGTACCCCGGAACTCCTTGGGCCGCATCCTCTGGAAGTCAATGATGCTTCTCGGTCTCGGATGCTGAGTCTGATCTGCCTGTGGCTGAATCTGTGCCACCCTATCCACTGCCGTCATGGCCACCTGGTGGGCGTTCTCAATGCCCAGCCTCATCACATCCACCTGACGGTGTTGTGCGTCCATCATCTCCCTGAAGAACGCAAACAACTGCGTGGCGTCTACTGGTGCAGGAAGTGGTGGAGGAACCACCAGAACGACTGGGGTAGTCCTCGGATCGACAAGTGGAGGAGGATCCCCGAGAGAAACAGATGCTCCCTCAACCGCAGGAGTGGTGAGTGGAGCGGTAGCAGCTGCCTGAATACGAGCTGGACGAGAGGTAGCAGACCTCTCGGTAGCAACTGCTGGGGCGGTACGATGGGATCGTGTCTTCGGAGGCATCCTGAACACAGATCAAAAGAAGTCAATACGGTGCAAGATACGATATTATCAAAGGAGGACAGTAATATTTCAAAAGTAAAAATTTCAGAATAATTAAATTAGAATTGTTCCTAGTCGTGATTGAGTACACTCTCATCCTAGATCCTATATCCTAGGGCAGACTCGCAGCAGTACAACTAAATTGTTGTACTACCACGACATCGCACTAATTGTGAATCGAGACCTGCATGGGGCCGCCACCAAAAATGTGTCACGATCCGCACCCGAAAAATCGGGCATGAGTCGTGGGTACGTCCAGCCTACGCCGCAGCATCGGCGGTAGAACGCTGTCTAGGTCTACTATCTAGCTAACAATCTCACACAATCAATATATATACCTATCAAGATCTCAACTCCAAACGGAGGAGCAATAACATAATGATAATCACAAGTACTCAATCACGAATCTAAGCACGATAAGATAACACAGAAGTCTAACAACTACAAAGTCTAAACAACTGCTACTAAAATAACAACAACAACAATAATAATAATAATACAACATCATGAATCATATACAATACAAGGTCTCAACCCAAAATCGGGAACAAATCTGGTACCAAAGCTAATAAAATACAACAACATGTCCTAGTGATCCCGGCTACCAACCCGGAAATCACTCCTAAACTAGGGGGTCCCTGTCTGCACCATCGACAGGCTGAGGTCAGTAAAACGTCGGACACCAAAACTCCGGATCCTCTGAAAAATATATCTAGTCAGGATTAGAGCAAGTACACCTCTAACAGCAGTTCCAGTTAAATGATAAAAACTATAAAACAGTTGTAGCAAGTAGCAAGGTGAAGGAAATAAAGTATGAAACAAGAAATATATACATATCACTGGTGCATAAAGGTAAAGATGCATGAATATCAGAAGCAAGATAGTAATAACTGCAGGATACAAGAAATCTAAACTAAGAGTAAGTATGTGCACAAGAACGTGTAGTGAGTCCAGCAAGAATACATGTAATGAGTCAAGTCCAGAAACTATAAGTGAGACCAGCAAGAAATGCAAGAGAGTCCAGACTAGAAAGAATGAACTCGTGTCTTTGAAATACCTATTTCGACATGTAAACGGCTAGGGGTAAGTACGGCTCACCGCGCACTGGGTGCGCGGCTGCTATCATTCCAGATTAGACACGAGGGGGTGATTCCAGTGATTCCAGTTGAGAATGTTTACATGTCTACTCGAGTATTTCTCCGCCCCGACTAGTACAAGTGAATCCAAGACCTGACACGTAAATCAAGTATGAGTCCAGCCAGAAATTTGAGTG